>CM053037.1:23208522-23521022 GCA_028564925.1 Lithobates sylvaticus
ATACACCTCCCAACCCATAGACATGACATGGAGACAGTCTGTATTAGGATGTATATGTAGGATCACTCTACAGATCCGTTATCGCATATGAATTAATTTTCTCTCTAAAGGAACAATTTTTATTTGCAAAGGTTAAATTGGGTTTCACATCACAAACAGGTCAGCTATGCCCTGTGCACACGATCGGACATTCTGACAACAAAATCCATGTTTTTTTTCCCCCGACGGATGTTGGCTCAAACTTGTCTTGCATACACGCGGTCACACAAAGTTGGTCGGAAATTTCCGAACGCCAAGTACGCGATGATGTACAACCTGTACGACGAGCCGAGAAAAATGAAGTTCAATAGCCAGTGCGGCTCTTCTGTTTGATTCCGAGCATGCGTGGCACTTTGTGCGTCGGAATTGTGTACACGCGGAATTTGCGCAAACGGATTTTGTTGTCGGAAAATTTGAGAACCAGATCTCAAATTTTGTGCGACGGAAATTTCGGAATTGCGGAATTGCGGTCGGAATTTCCGACAACAAGCTCCGATCGCACATTTTCTGTCGCAAAGTCTGACCGTGTGTACGCTGCATTAGCATCTGTTTGTGATGTGAAACGCGTTAGTGTTTTTCCCTGTCGTCTATGCCTAAGATATGACTGTTTTTTGGATTTTAACCTTTAAATAAAGATGCCTTCAGTGGTGTGCGGCCGTCCAGGATTTTTCCTTCCTTCCATGTCTTTATGCACTCATGTTAGAACAGGAAGGGTCCATCCCCAAACTGTTCCCACAAAGTTGAGAGCATTAAATTGTCTAAAATGTCTCTTGTCTAATGCCCCATACACACGGTCGGAAGTTCCAACGGGAAAAGTCCGATCGGATTATGTTGACGGAAAATCCAATCGTGTGTGGGCTCTAGCCGTCAGAATTTCCGAATACAACTAAAACTAAAATTGCATTTTAGTCAAAAGACTAATGCCCCGTACACACAGATTTTCCGTCGGAAAATTCTTGGGTGGCTTTTCCGACGGAATTCCACTCAAGCTTGGCTTGCATACACACAGTCTCACAAAAGTTGGCTGAACTTTCAACTGTCAAGAACGCGGTGACGTACAACACTACGAAGTTCAATGCTTCCAGTCATGCATTGAATTGCTTCCGAGCATGCGTAGGAATTTTGCGCGTCGGAATTGGTACAGACGATCGGAACTTTTTCCGACCGAAAAATTGAGAACCTGCTCTCAATCTTCTGCTGGCTGGAATTCCGCCAGCAAAAGTCCGATGGAGCATACACACGGTTGGAATTTCCGACAACACAATCCGATCGCACATTTTCCGTCGGAAAGTCCGACCGTGTGTACAGGGCATAAGACTAAAACTGAATCGAAATTTGCTGCCAAAATTAACACTGCTCCAAACTCTGCAAAGTGTCAGTCGCTCAGAGTTGGAGCTATAGATTGCTTGGAATTCCTGGAACACTTGATTATTATCTATTTAATTATTACAGGTACTTCTATAGTGCCGTTAATTTACTCAGCGCTTTACATATAATTTACATTCACATCAGTCATTTTCAAAGGCTGTGCATTTTTTCTTAGCAATATAAAACACAAAGAAGAGCCATCCTGATGTTTGGCATGGCCTTAAAGATGAACTCAAGGTATGATCTTAATTAAAGCGGAGTTCCACCCATAAATGGAACTTCCACTGATTGGATCTCCCCCCCCCCCACATTTGGCACCTTTCATGGGGGAGGGGGGAGCAGATACCTGTCAAATCCAGGTATCTGCTCCCACTTCCGGGAAAAGATCACCACACAACTACGTAATGTCTGGCCTCTTCTGCCTCCCTCCCCCACTGCCTTCTGGGAGACACAGGTCCCAGAAGATGGCAGGAACCATTCAGAAAGCGCATGCGCAGTAGGAAACTTCCCATTACCCTTAGTAATGATGCCGGCGCCTCCACCCGGAGCCGAGGGAGGGGTCGGCTTCGGGTGCTGACATTGCGGGCTCCCAGGACAGGTAAGTTTCCTTATATTAAAAGTCAGCAGCTGCTGTATTTGTAGCTGCTGACTGGAACTCCGCTTTAAATTGCATAGCTACATTGGTCCAGCATGGACCAATGTATGTATGTATGCATAGCTCATTCCTGAGGTTCTACTGGTGAAGTTAACAATTACTGAAGCTCAAACAAAACAGGAGAACAAAGCTAGCACCTCGGTGAAGATCAACTCAAAAATATCCTTTTTTTTACAAGGAACGTTGTAAAACAGCCGCATAGGAAGGTTACGTGTTTCGTCCATTGAGGACTTACTAATGGATGGGCCATGACTGAGGCCTGAATAGCGAAAACGAGTAGGATTCTATGTGGCTGTTTTCTAATGTTCCTTGGATATCCTTGAGTTGATCTTCACTGAGGGCTTTTTTCTCTGGATTGTGCATGTATTTTGGTCTACAGAGCCAGAGCACCAGTGATCCTCATGAACTGGATTGGAGAGTAGAGGCAGCAGCGCTGCTTTTTTGCTTTAGTTCAAATAAAAGTTTTTGCCATGTGTTACATCTTGGTTGTGCATATGCTAAAATGTGATCACACAGAGTGAAAAAAATGTTTAGAAGACATGATTGTTCTTATCTGGAGACTGCGTACCGGGATAGCAACATTACAAATTAATTTTTGGAACAGACAAGAAGCAAACAAAAACAAGTCAGTGATTTTCCATTACAGAGGAATTTTTTTGTTTTTTTTACTATTTTTTTAATTTTATCAATTGTCATCTCTATTAATAAAGACAAGTATTGCACATAGATTGCTGGTGGAAAGGGATCTTCTGTTTCTTCAGGATAAAAGACAACTGTTTTCCTAAAAAGTGTTCTACTGTCCACATGCTTTGAGTGCATTTAGTATTTTTGTCACTTCCGTGCTGCTTTGCTTCATTTCTGGAGTTCTTAAATAAAGTTTTAATAAGTGAGCCTTAATTAAATTTCTACTGCGCCGCAACCTAATCACTTCCGTTTACTGTTTTATTAAAGTCATTACAATTTCCTGAGTCCCCATTCTCTTTTCCGTTATTCCCTGTGTTCACACTAAAGAGGTTTGAATTTATAAAAAGTTCACTCAGCTGACAAATTCAGCTGGATGCTTGGGATATTTTACTTTTTTGTTCTTTATTTTTTTTTTTCATTTTTTATTTTTTTTATATGTAATCTACAAACTCCTTTTCTGCCCAAAATATGACCTTACATGTGATCTCCTGAGCCAGACTCTGCTGGTGACTCCCTGCTCTCCCTCTCACACAGACTCCGTTGGTAGGCCTTAAGTCTCCCTGTCGACTCCTATAACATTTCCTGACTCACATTCATTTTGTGGCACACTATTATTCTTGTCATCTGCTGACCTAGACAGCATTGGTTGCCCTCTATTCTTTTCTTCTTCAGATTCAGAACCTCTTGGTGTCTCTTTATTCTCCTTATCTTCTGACTCATATGTTGGTGGCAATGTATTACTTTTATCATCCACTGACCCAGACTGCATTGATTGAGCTCCATTCTCCTGGGTGTCTTCTGACCCCAAATCTGTTGGTGGCATTTTATTCTCCTTGTCATTGTCTGACATAGAGTCCATTGGTGCTCCTTTTTTCTCCTTGCCATCTACTGACTCACTGTCCGTTGGTGGCCCTTTATTATCCTTATCATTTGCTGCCCCCATTGGTTGCTCTCCATTCTTGTCTTCTGACCCAAACTCTGTTGGTGAAGCTCTCGTCTCTATATCATCATTTAACCCAGACCTCATTGGTGGCCCACCTTTCGTCTTATCTTCTGACTCAGGCTCCACTTGAGAACTTCCATTTTCATTGTCTTCTCTTGACCCAGACTCAGTTTCATTTTCCTTGTCACCTACTGATTTAGACTCTACTGGCGATTCTTTGTTTACCTTCTCATTTCCTGAGTCAGACACTGTTGGTGTCTTTCTATTCTCCTCGTCATTGCCTGACATAGAGTCGCTTGGTGCTCCTTCTTTCTCCTTGCTATCTACTGACTCACTTCCCATTGCTGACCCTTTATTATCCTTATCATTTGCTGCCCCAGACTGCATTGTTTGCTTTCCATTCACCTTGTCTTCTGACCCAAACTCTGTCGGTGAACCTTTCGTTTCTATATCATCATTTAACCTAGACTCCATTGATAGCCCGACTTTCCTCTTATCTTCTGACTCAGACTCCCCTTGAGAACCTCCATTTTCACTGTCTTCTCTTGACTCAGGCTCAGTTGGTGTCTTTTCATTTTCCTTGTCGCCTTCTGACCTAGACTCTATTGGTGATTCTTTGTTTACGTTCTCATTTCCTGAGTCAGACACTGTTGGTAAATCTGTACTCTCCTTGTAATCTTTTGATTTTTTACACCCTTTACTTTTCTTCTCTGATGGGAGCTTCTTAGACTTGGGGTCACGGCCTGTGAAAAAGTAGCAAAAATCTAAAATCAGAAATATGATATTCACTGGACTTAAAACATTTAATGAATATAATATTCTTATTAGCCAATGGGATTTCCTTGCATCCTTATTTTCTTGCTCGCATTCTCTGGCTTTGTTTGGAAATTCACTGTCATCTTTTGACCTACCATTCTTTTGGAATCTTGTATCTTCATACTCTATGTCCATAGATTCTGACTCATTGTCAGGATGCTCCACAGGTGCTGGAGGTTTGAGTTTTCGGAGTGTCTCCATGGGTCCCCAGGTAAACTTCTCTTTTGGTTCGTAGTGCTCCCAGGCAAAGAGCACCAGTTTCCTGCGCTCACTCTTGTTCTTCACAGTGAACATGAAATAGTTCAGAGCACTTGTTTTTACATTCCTTAAGTTACCACGACACAAGGTCTCCGTCAGAAAGAACTTGACCAGTGGGACTTGGTAGCGTTCATAGCCTAGTTCCCCCAAACACTTAAGAATACGTGTGATCCGGAGGTTGTTGTGTGTTTTACTGTGGGAAGAAAAATAAATAAATCAATACATCCATTGCGAAATATTCATGAGCATGACAACATTGTTCTTTATAAATTGTTATCAACAGCTGTTTTTACAGTAAAAGCACTAAAAGCCAAAACCATGCTCATGGCTAGTGGGTCGGCAACATGTCACAATTCATCCTTGCCCTTTCCAAAAGCACCTTTGGTAGTTATAAATGAATCATCCAGGCAACTCAGAATTCCTTCGACAATAGAGCACCAATAGGCATAGAGCTATGCAATCTGTAATAGAGGTCGACCGCTATGGGTTTTTCTCTGGCCAATGCCGATATTTAGAAATCGCGGTGGCCGATGGCCGATATATGATGCCGATTTTTTTGGGCCGATTTTTTTTTTTTTCCCCCTTCATCTCATAAAATCTAACAGTTAGACCCCTTTCACACTAAGGCATTTTTCAGGCGCTTTTGGGCTAAAAATAGCGCCTGTAAAGTGCCTGCAAAACGGCTTCCCTGCAGTCTCAGTGTGAAAGCCCGAGTGCTTTCACACTGAGGCGATGTGCTGGCAGGATGTTAAAAAAAAGTCCTTTGGAGTGGTGTACACCACTCCTCTACTAGTCCTGTCCATTGAAATGAATGGGCACCGTTGTCGAGGTGCCTGCAAAGCCATTCGGCAACCCCTTCCTCGGCCGCTAGCTGAGTTATAAGTGCCCCGCTAGCAGCCGAATGACGCCGCTAAAATTACAGTAAAGCGCCGCTAAAACTAGCAGCGTTTTACCTTCAACGCCTGCCTGCTCCAGTGTGAAAGCAGCCTTAAGTAATAAGTGATACAAAAAAATTCTTACATTTATTAAACAAAACAAACCTCCAGTTCACTTGTATGTATAATTTAGATAACAAAAAAAAAAAACTATATCTTAAATATTAAATACACAAAAACAGGTAATCAAAACTTTTGGACGAAAAACAAAATGGGCTAACTTTGCTGTTTTTTATTTATTTTTTAATTCATTTGTGTATTTTTTCCCCCAAAAAATTTGTTTGAAAGACTGCTGCGCAAATACCGTGTGACATAAAATATTGCAACAACCGCTATTTTATTCCCTAGGGTCTCTGCTAAAAGGGGGGTCTGAATACTTTCTGTCCCCACTGTATGCATTTCAATTAAAGCTGATCTCCATGTTTCATTTAACTTTAAATAGTTTGTTTTGACCAATCTGGATCAAACTATTTACTTCACTAACAGTTGCAGCAGCTGTCATCACGTCACAATATACAGTGCTGTGTCCTGGCAGTGCCATGAGAACTTCCCGTCCTGATACCGATACAAAATAGAATCGGAATTGTGCTCAGAGTTCTGCTCAGCCATTCAGAGAAGGCTTTGTATTCTATGAAGGCAGAGGCTGATGATGCGTCTTCAAGAGCTTGATATTCTTTTACATATACAAAAAATCTACAACTCACTCATTAAGGTTAAAAAATCTTTCGATATAGTTATCTGCCCGGTCCACTTCTCCAGTCTCAGAGTCTACTAGTTTAATGCCATAAAATCCCAGCATGAGCTCATAGGACTCCAGGAGCCTCTTCATTACGGCTTTATCTTTCTTCATTTCCTGAAACAGATTCAACAGAGAGTGGAGTGAGTAAGAGCCTCAATGAAGTTAAATGCTGGAGGAAGATATACGTACTAATTACTGTTGTTACATTGTTTACTTCTGTATGCAAAGAAGCAACAATTATAATTTTTATTCTTTTTTTTTGCAGTAAATGCAAGTTAACTAATGTAAACACATGAAAATTTTTATAAAGTGTGGATCACAAATCCCAGCCCCTGAATCACAGTGGTGAGACCTTATAATGCAGGACTTTGCCTCCACCCAACGGGACATACTTATCTTACCTTCACTCTACTGCTGCTCCATTTGTTCCCTTGAGCAAAGAGAAGACTCGTATAAGCCCCTAAGGCCCCTTTCACACTTGTGCGACTTTAAAGTTGCGCGATTTTGCCGCGATTTCAAGGAATGCCTGTGTAAGTGGCATCAAAATCGGACCAAAGTAGTGCAGGGACTTCTTTGCAGTCGGAACGACTTGAAGTCGTACTAATATGAATGGCTGTCATTGAAAATCATGGGGAACGACTTGTCATGCTACTTTGCAGTCCCAAATCGTGGGACAAGTCGTATAAGTGTGAAAGGGGACTAAGTCTTTCTTGCTGACTCCTACACAAGTCTAAGGACTGTTTGCCTGCCCCTGTAGGAAATCACTAGGCCCTGGTGATTGAACGTTCTAGCACTGCCTTGTGGGAGAAAAGGGAAGAAAGTCACATGGCCCCAACCGACCCAAAGTTGAACATGTTTTGGTCTAGGATGTTCAGTCTTCTTCAAAACATATAGCTGTTCCAAAGGATGCAAAGATGGCCCTTCTACACCATTGTCAGGGCTGGGCTCAGCCCTTCCTTCTCTGAGCTGGCTGCTCAGTTGTCAGCTATTTGCCAGCTTCTATCTCTCCACATTTACTCAGCTGTTGTTGATATCCTGCTCGTCAGTCCTGCCTACTTAAGCCATCCAGTCCAGAGGAGCTCTGCCTTCGCTTTGGTCAAGACCATAGAAACTGAGACGCTCTCCTGCGATCCTGTTCAAGACTTGCTTTGCCGACAGCTCCAGATCCTGCTTGCTGTTCCACTACATTGATCCCTGACTTCTGGCTTGGCTGACTATCCGTTCCGGATACTGAACTTTGGAAATGTTTTGACTACATTTGTTCTTTATACTTTTATTATTAAACAATTCTGATTTAACTGTACTTCTGTCTCGGCCTGATTTCATGGTTTCTGACAACCATACAGTTCCAGGCCTCTTCTCACAGCAACACAAACTGGCTCCTACATATATGTTCCTGGCTTTTACACACGTGATTGCTAAAGCCTGAAAGAAGCCTACATTCTGCTTTCTCAAAGTCAAAGAACGTGTGAACTTGATGCTGGTTAATGAGAAATTATCCAGTATCTTGGTCCCCATATTCTCAAAATATCAGAACCAAGGCTTACTCACACCTTTCCATCTTTGAACTCATCTAGCCTGAACTTCCTATAGCCTGCTCATTAGGCTCTGGTCCAGTGTACTAATCTATTCTATATTATTCTATCCCTCCTGAACCCATTCTCCTGTTGATCCCCGGTTTTCTTCCTCACCTGAAGCCCTTGATATTCCACCTTAATCTCGCCCATACTCTGGGGTTTTCCTACTGTATCTCCCCTTTCTCACCAGCTTCCAATACCCCCCTCCCCTCCTTCCTCCTTTCCTGTTTGGACCTACGGGCCTGTATAATAGTATGCACCACTAACCAATGCTTTTCGGCCCATAAGAGGCCCCCAGATAGGGCATTGTTTTTAGGCCCTGGAAGTTTGCTACCATGGAAACCTGACTTTGTATCCTTATTAACTTTTATTCTTATCAGATATTTTAGCCCCTGCATGGGTATAATTATTGTAATCTTCACCTAAAATCCCCAAAATGTATTTAAAACTGAATGTCACATGGTCCCTTTACCCGTAATATCCCTGTACGTCAATCCAGGATTGGTGAAGGAACAAGGTGAAAATGAGTAGATGAAGAGAGGCATTTAAGTGAACCTGTTCCTTTTCCTGCAGGTTCACTAAATTAACTCACTTACATTATGTTGTAGCTGCTGGCTTTTATGGGATTAATATATGGCAGTGAGTTCAAAACTGCAGCCCAGGGGCGGATGTGGCCCTTTGCTTGCTATATTCTGGCCCTTGGGGCAATATTCCCCCCACTGCTAACAGTGGGGCATAGTTCCTGCCCCAGACACCGACAAAGGGGCACTATTCCTCTCACCGACACCAATGAAGGAACAATATTCCTTCCACGGACACCCATGATGAGGAACTATTCCTCCCATGGATACCAACAATGGGGCACTATTCCTCCCACTGACACCAATGATATCTCCCACTGACACCAATGATGGGGCACTATTACCACCACAGACACCAATGCTAGGGCACTATTCCTGCCCCCTAAAACCAATGATGGGGAGTTGATTACTCTCGTTGGCCACAGTCTGGCCAGCCGTAAAGCATGAAGTATAGTGAACTGGCCATTTGTTCAGAAAGTTTGGAGACTCATAGTTTCATAGTTAGTAAGGTTGAATAAAGACACCAGTCCATCCAGTTCAACCTAAGTGAGTGTCTACAACCGTTCCCATCCCTGTACATTGCACACTCACATTGGTCCCTACCCTCAAGGAGCCCACAATCCAAGGTCCCCATTCATATACTAGGGCCAATTTTTGGACAGAAGCCAATTAACCTACCTGCATGTCTTTGAATTGTGGGAGGAAACCGGAGTACCCGAAGGAAACCCACACAGGCACAGGGAGAACATGCAAACTCCAGGCAGGTGGTGTCGTGGTTGGGATTTGAACCAGCGACCCTTCTTACTGCTAGGTGAGAGTGCTACCCACTACACCACTGTGACTCCCGATATATGGTTTTGTGGAATTATGGTCGTCATTTCTAAATTCCTAAAATATCAACGTTGTTATTCAGTTAACTGCATTTTATACTTTGTGTTTGTTGCTTAACCAGTTGTGGACACTGGGCGTGCTACACATAAACAAAAAGCATATTTGAGGTACACAAGGCGCGTGTAGTATGACCTGTACTTCTTTGACTGACGCTTTCTCTCGCGTCTCCCACAATTCAGGGCTGTCAAAATGACAGCCGTGAGTTGCTGTGTAAATACAGCAGCTATTACAGCTGATGCTATAAAAAAAAGGACTGTCTGACACAATGTTTATAAACACTGCCCAAGCACAAGATAGAGAAATATAACGTATAACTGTTACTTATGTATTTACTCTTTTGTATCTGCTCTAGATTTGATCTTTTTTGTGTACTTGTTTTATTTTACTATTAAAGCTATGGTCTTTGTATTTTCAGTTTTCACAACCTATGTACAGGTTTTCCCCATCAGCTAGTAATGAAGTCATCTCTTAGCCACTGATTCAAAAATGCTACAAACATAAGTAAGGATGATCTATATGTCGTGGGGTAACAGCGCTGTCTCAAAAAAAGTTTTTTTCTTATACGTGACTAATTTTATAAAAATTAGTGATATAAATGAATAGGCTATAAATTGATAAAAAAAATTTCTGCTGCAACCTGATGTGAGATACACACATAAAACAGAATAAAGGAAAAAAGGCTGCGCTGAAAACAAATAAATTAAAAAAATTATGCAATAAATACATTCAATTATCCCATCCACTTCATGTTGTGTTGGGAAAAAAATTATCTCTATCTGAAATAATTAGAAATACTTATTCACCCTCTCTTATCCACCACTCTGTGATACATTGAAAATTGTTGGGTGTGACAAACCATAAAAGTAATACAATAATTCAAACTCTGGTAGGATGTCATATAGAACAACAGAGATCCAAATCCCAAAGTGTATTTCACAGTGAATTGAGATCTATTAGGGTGTCATAGAGAACAGTAAAGGTCCAAAATTAGAGAAGATGACATTTGCACGGAGAAAACCAGTTCATGCAAGGAAACGTCCACCACAGGATTCAAACTATATTAGTGGTAATTCCCATCTGGGACATCCAACACGCACTGAAAGGATGGTGAGATAGCAGAAACCAAAGATCCTCCACCAAATGGTAAAATTAGCCGCTTACCAGCTGATCTGGTCCCTGTATTAGAGAGACCAGATGGGCGTATGGCATGTAACCCTGCCTAGGTCTTTATCCGGGCTTCTCAGGGACACAATCTTCAGGTTGTTCTAATGGAAACTGATCTTTTATACGGGATCCCTTAGTTTTCACTCTATGTCGTCAAACACAGCATTATCAGTGCTTCGCAGCCATGTGTTTACATAATCCAGTATTTTATAACGACTCTCTAGTGCGTGTTGGATGTCCCAGATGTCCCAGATGGGAATTACCACTAATATAGTTTGAATCCTGTGGTGGACGTTTCCTTGCATGAACTGGTTTTCTCCGTGCAAATGTCATCTTCTCTAATTTTGGACCTTTACTGTTCTCTATGACACCCTAATAGATCTCAATTCACTGTGAAATACACTTTGGGATTTGGATCTCTGTTGTTCTATATGACATCCTACCAGAGTTTGAATTATTGTATTACTTTTATGGTTTGTCACACCCAACAATTTTCAATGTATCACAGAGTGGTGGATAAGAGAGGGTGAATAAGTATTTCTAATTATTTCAGATAGAGATAATTTTTTTCCCAACACAACATGAAGTGGATGGGATAATTGAATGTATTTATTGCATAATTTTTTTAATTTATTTGTTTTCAGCGCAGCCTTTTTTCTTTTATAAGTAAGGATGAATCACAAATTGACTTTAGGCATCAATCCAGTACCTCCATCTCTTTTTCTGTAAGTGGAATGGCACTTCTGTTCATACCAGGTTCCCGCAGTGGAAAAAGCCTACAATAAAAAAAAACAAAGATTGCTCAGCAATTACAGCAACAAGGGTAAATATATAGGGGTAGATTTACTAAAGGCAAATGGGCTGTGCTCTTTGCAAGTGCAATTGCACTCTGCATGGGCATTTGCTCCATAGCACAGTAAATGAGATGAAGATAAACTTTGCAGTGAATATCCAAGGAAATTTTAAAGAAAACAGTATTTTTGCTTGCACATGATTGGACGACGGAAGTCAGCAGAGCTTGCCCTCATTTACTAAATGCCCTTACAGCGTGCAACTGCCCTTGCAAACAACCCCATAGTTGATCAACCCCATAGAAAGAGACTTCACAGAGAGAATGATGACATCCAGATTTATGCATAAGCTTAGTGATAACGGATTTGAGGTCAGGACTCTGTGAGGCCAGTCAAGTTCCTCCACCCCAAACTCGCTCATCCATGTCTTTATGGACCTTGCTTTGTGCACTGGTGCGCAGTCATGTTGAAACAAGAAGGGGCCATCAAGTATTCCCATAGACACTCCTAAAGCTTGTGGACGGTCTTCCCAGAAGAGTTGAAGCTGTTATAGTTTCAAAGGGTGGGCCAACTCAATATTGAACCCTACGGACTAATGCCGCGTACACACGATCGGAATTTCGGCCAGCAAAAGACTGATGAGAGCTTTTCATCGGAAAATGTGACCGTGTGTAGGCTCCATCGGAATTTAGATGGCCGATTTACCGCCAGCAAAAATTTGATAGAATGTTCTCGATTTTTCCAACGGAAAAGGTTTCCATCGGAAATTCCGATCATCTGTAGCAATTCCGACACGCAAAATTCCTACGCATGCTCGGAAGCAAACTTCATTTTTTTCTCGGCTTGTCGTAGTGTTGTACGTCACCGCGTTCTTGACGGTGAGAATTTGATGTGACCGTGTGTAGGCAAGACAGTTTGAGCAGAATTCGGTCGGGGGAAAACCATCAGAGCTTTTTCCGATAAGAATTCCGATCGTGTGTACGCGGCATAAGACTGGGATGCCACTAAAGTTCATGTGCGTGTAAAGGCAGGTGTCTCAATACTTTTGACAATACAGAGTCTACAGTGGCTGGTTGGGCTTTTTAGGGAAAATTCGTAATCACTAAACTTATGCATAAATCTGGATGTCATCATCCTCTCTGTGCAGTCTTAAGCCTTGTACACACGGTACGATTGTTGGCACGGGATTGTCTGTTGACAGACTGTTGTCCCAAAATCTTACCGTTAGTACGCTCCTTTTGACAATTGTTGTCCAACTTTCGGCCAACAAGTGTTGGATGATAGGCTAGTAAATTTTCAGCACACAACGTTTTGACATCAGATTTTCGTATGGTCAGTACACAAGTCCGTTACACAAAAGTCGAAAGTACAAACACGCATGCCCGGAATCAATGCTCACCAAACACAAAACTAGCAGAAGGGGCCCAAAGGGTGGCGCTCAAGAGCTGAAATTCCTCGTAGTAGGTCACTACGTTCGTGTTTGTGGCACGACAATTGTGTACCGTTAGTATGCAAGACAAGATCCTGTCACAGGATGTGTCAAAAGGGCGTGGGCGTGATCCTGGCTCACGCCCCTTTTGGCCAACAATCGTACTGTGTGTACGAGGCTTAACTTATGAAAGCTTTATATGTTCCTCCTAATCAGATTTATTCACATTGTCTGATTTGACACTTCAGCTATAAGTGTCTGGGGGTCAGAGGTCACTCTAAAGAGGAACTTCACACCCTATTTGTAGTTCCCAATTGTTGGGGACCCTCTGTACAGTAAAGGGTACTCCCCATCTCTGGGTCCCGTTTTTTTTTTTTTTTTTTTTTTTAAGGGAAAGAGATCTGATTTCACATGCAGCAAAACCTACTATCAAAATCTGGCACTGTGGCATCATCTAAATAAACAATTATTCTATAAGGGAATATAGA
The DNA here is from genome assembly GCA_028564925.1 of Lithobates sylvaticus. Lineage (NCBI taxonomy): Eukaryota > Metazoa > Chordata > Amphibia > Anura > Ranidae > Lithobates > Lithobates sylvaticus. The sequence goes on from CM053037.1 coordinate 23,221,881, forward strand.
GCCCCCCATCATGCTACCTGGAGGGGCTCATTACTTGGCAATCTCCTTTTCTTTCTACAACGTACATAAAGGCCAGCCTGCATAGACGAGGATTAATAATTACCCGTTGCTCTGCGAACACTGACTATCTTCACTCTGTTGCAGAGCTAAGCTGGCTTCAAGGTGTGTCAGATGTCTTGTCCCCCCACTTAGCGCTGTGGTTTCTTCCACTGGATGCCAAGTCACAACTGTGCCTGTAGTGACGTAGCAGCTGGTGGACGCAACCACAGCGTGCAGAGGGGGGGCCAGGAATGTGACACTCTCGGGAGTGTCAGAGACAGAAGATTTTAGGACTTACAGTGAAGAAAGTTGGGGGATTTTGGCGGCATAAAAAAAGGTAGGTAATAACCCTTGCCTTTAGGTGACCTTATTTAAAAAAAAAAAAAAAAAAAATGGAGCTTTGAGAAAAGATGGAGCATAGCCCCATTCAACACAATTATTTTTTTACTTTTTGTGAACTTACCATTGAATATAGCTATGATTTAATTCTAGTTCATCGTAATCCAACTTCCAGTAGCTGTGCAAGTCATCTATAAATACTCCTGTATTTGATAAAGAGAACAGGTCATACCTTCAACTGTATAGTCTAAGATGGAATAAAGAGGTCACTATGCAAAAGTACAGTATAACAAGCTTAAAGTGTACATAAAGGCAAAACTTTTTTATTAAAAATTTTGGACAAGGGAGGGTTATAACCCTTGTCAGTTGTTTTGCCATCTGTGTCCCATTGGGGCGTTTCACTTTACTTCCTGTCCCATAGCTAAAACAGGAAGTGTGAAGATATCCCTCCAAAGTGAGGCAATCCCACGGTGTCACCAGAACTAGTGTCCCCATTGTAAGATTTCTCCTTATTGTTCTGGTGTCAACCCAAATTTGGGGATTTTCTTTTTTTTTTTTTAACAGAAAAGTTTTTTTATTTTATTAACAAACTAGACAGTACAACACAACATACATCATACAGAGGATCCGACAGTAGATGTTCAGGTGCACAACCGTATTTAGCATACTAAACAGTCATCAATTCCTATTCAAGTTTTTCTCCGCTTTATAACAAACAGTTGGTGAAGGATATCGCCAAAGCAGGGTAGCAATATCAGCGTGGGGATTTTCTTTTACTTTCACCCTAGCACAGGGGTCTCCAAACTTTAACAAAAGGGCCAGCTTACTGTCCTTTGGACTTCAGGGGGGCCTGACTGTGGCCATTGGGAGTAGAAATTGTCTTGGTGACAGTGGGAGTAAACAGTGCATCTTTGACATTAGGGGGGAGGAATTTCTCCAACTGACACCTATTGTTGGTGTCAGTGGAAGAAATACTGCCCCATTGTTGGTGTCAGTGAGAGGAACAGTGACCCATTGTTGGTGTCAGTGAGAGGAACAGTGCCTCATTGTTGGTGTCAGTGGGAGGAACAGTGACCCATTGTTGGTGTCAGTGGGAGAAACAGTGCCTCATTGTTGGTGTCAGTGGGAGGAACAGTGCCTCATTGTTGGTGTCAGTGGGAGGAACAGTGCCTCATTGTTGGTGTCAGTGGGAGGAACAGTGCCTCATTGTTGGTGTCAGTGGGAGGAACAGCCCCCCCTCATTGGTGTCAGTGGAAGGAAGAGTGCCTCATCGTTGGTGTCAGTGGGAGGAAGAGTGCCCCATCTTTGGGGTCAGTGGACGGAAGAGTGCCCCATCGTTGGGGTCAGTGGAAGGAAGAGTGCCCGATCGTTGGGGTCAGTGGAAGGAAGAATGCCCGATCGTTGGTGTCAGTGGAAGAAAGAGTGCCCGATCATTGGTGTCAGTGAGAGGAATAGTGCCTTGTTGTTAATGTCAGTACTCCATTGTTGGTGTCAGTGGGAGGAATAGTGTCTTGCATCAGTGGAAAAAAAGTGCCCCAAGGGCTAGATAAAGGCAGGCAAAGGGCCGCATCATCCGGCCCATGGACCATAGTTTGGAGACCACTACTCTAGGTAAGAGCAGTATACAGGACAACTAAACAGGGAGAATCTCCTTAACAGGGGGCACAGACAGCAATAAAAACATACAGGGGTTATAATCCCTCTCCACTCTATCCAAAACTAAAAAAAAAAAAAATTATAATATTTTGTCTTTAGTTATACTTTAACAATGACCTTTGTGTAGGGGGAGTGGGTAAAGAATTTACCAAACACCCAAATGAAAAACACTTTTTGTGGCTACTATAGTCGCCAAACACTGATGAGTGCAAGGTTGATCAACCCTGTACGCATATAGACCTTTCTGTGGTACAGTGGATCAGAAATATGCACAAAATGATATACAAATTATTGTCACCAATCTTCATCTTCAACTAAAACACAAGCTGTATAGAGTAGTATTTGTTTGTTAAGAGTACCTACATCCTATATTCATTTACAGAGAAACCATTTTTTGAGGCTATCATGGACTTATACTAATGGTACTGTATAAGGACTTCAACACAAAAAAGGTAGCTATATAAAAATACAGTGTTAGCCAACACAAATATTTTCATATCTTTAGACCATCTTCTTTCCCAGTTCTCTACATGATGATGTATTTTTGATTCACCAGACTGGGACCACATGTCCCTTGTTATAGTGCTCCCATAATCGCCAGGACAGACGCAAACTGTGGCGCTGCACATGTTGCCACATCGTGGGTAAGGCTCTATACAGCCCTTGTAATCAGGTATATATTGCCCTTTTTTTTTACCATGCCGTTATAATTATTTTCTATTTTGTAGAAATAAAAATTATTTATGCTTGCTCTTTAAGAACTCCTGAAGAAGTGGAATCTTCTCTGCGAAACATGTTGAGAAGAACCATATGAGTCATGTGATGCCTTTTGCCATCACTACCTTATTGTCCAGTCTAAAGAGAGAAATCAGGTGTCTTCCTGTGGCACAACTTGTTGTTATTTATATGTGTTTTTTAAAATTGTTGTAATGAATATATTTTTTTATACAGTATATCTAACTATGTGTTGAAGTCCTTATAAAACAAAAGATGCACTATGACTATAGATTGCAATAATGGTGTTTTTTTTTTTCTTTTCTGGGTGTTTGGAATGGCATTCTATAACCATACCCAGTGACTCCAGTGGTGTACATGTACCTATTGTTTTCAATATTGTGGTCCTTGTTGTTATAGACAGTGATTTTGTCACTAGGAAGGTAAAGCGGTTGAACCATCATGGCTACTGCTACCCAATACGTTCCTACAAGGGCCGGGACAAGGGGTGGGCAGGAGGGGCGGCTGCCCTGGGCACTGTGGTATTATGTGAGGGGGGGGCACCACGAGGAGATTTGTTTTGGGTAGGGGGAATTTGAGGGTGGCAGAGGTTAAGAATTGTTCTAGGAGGGGAAATTTTAGGAGGTGTGCTGGGAGTAGTGATTTGGGGGGATTTGAGTTGGGAGGGGAGATGGGAGAAGGGGATTTGTGCTAGAAAAGGTAATATGGTGGGAAGGGAAATTAAGATCATTGTTAAGAATTTTATTTTGGGTGGAGATTAATGCCAGTAGGGATGAGTGATGAGTTTGGGTATTTGTGCTAGGAGAAGGGGGGGGGGGGGATTTGGGGGGTAGAGGATTTGTACTTAGAGGGGAATGTTTTTTTTGGGGGGGGGGTGGGGGGGATTTGTGCTGGGGTCATATGGGGAGAGAGAGGGTTTGAGCTGGGGGGAATGGGGGGGGGGGAAATTTTGCATGTTCGCCCTGGGCTCTTGATGACCTTGTCCCAGCACTGGTTCCCATAGTCCCATGTTTTTGCAAACACGGAGACAGTGCTGAGCTAACATTTAAATATGACTGGTCCTAAGCCTAAAGCACAGCACTGGTACAGAGGCCAAATATTGAAACTTTATTTCAGCAATGTGAACATCAATAGAAAAATCCTATAGTCTACCCAACCTCCCTCCCCAACAATTTCCACAAAATTTCTCCAGTAGCAATGCAGACCAAGGAATTTCCTGCACAGTGTTTACTGTGCAGAATTAGACTTTGTCATAACTATAATGGCTGTATGGATATAGGTTGGACTTGGCCATAATAATAATAATAATAATAATGGCCATATGGGTTGGACTTGAGCATAATAATAATGACTGTATGGGTTGGACTTGGCCATAAAAATAATGACTGTATAGGTATGGGTTGGACACAAACATAATAATGGCCATATGGGTTGGACTTGGCTACGATAATAATGGTTGTATGGGTATGGGTTATACTTGGCCATAATAATGGCTGTATGGGTATGGCTTGGACTTGGCCATAAAAATAATGACTGTACAGGTATGGGTTGGACATGGCCATATGGGTTGGACTTGGCTATGATAATAATGGCTGTATGGGTTGGACTTGGCCATAAAAATAATGACTGTATAGGTATGGGTTGGACGTGGCCATATGGGTTGGACATGGCCATATGGGTTGGACTTGGCTATGATAATAATGGCTTTATGGATATGGCTTGGACTTGCCCATAAAAATAATGACTGTATAGGTATGGGTTGGACATGGCCATATGGGTTGGACTTGGCTATGATAATAATGGCTGTATGGGTATGGGTTATACTTGGCGATAATAATAATGGCTGTATGGGTATGGGTTGGATTTGACCATAATAATAACGGCTGTATGGGAAAACGCTTCAAATATAATAGCTGCCTGGGAACACAACACAAGCTGAAGACAGGAATGGCCATTATTCTGTATGATGAAGCCTGGCATATGTGTGGCCATTGCAGAGGACTATAGGACTATGAAGAACATAACACTGCCCAGAAGTAAGAAGTCATCTTTGGTCCGTATCTGTTTTGAGAGACGGGTTAAAAAAAATTTGACAATTTAAAGTGTTTTCTTCACTGACCATGAGGTTCAAAGGGTATCTCGTTTCGGTAGAACTTCAGGTTGAGCATTGGCTCCTATTGGGGAAAAAAATATATTCATTAAACAGATTTACTTCCAAGATTTACCCACAATCTTACTTACAACTCAACAAATATACTACAACCCCCCCCCCCCCCCCCCCCCCCCCCCCCCCGAGAGCTCCTTGGGCTATTGGTGATCATCAACTCACTGCTGACGCCCAGCCTCTGCTCTCTCACCATCATGGGAGCCCAACTACATACCACTCCATACTGCTCATCAGCTGACAGATTTCAAATAATTAGGGCTCATGCGCACAAGAATACAATATACTGCGTTCAGCTCTGTAATGTACTGTATATGGATCTGAATGCCACAGTATTGTATTCTATGGCCATTCACAGGTCTCTTTTGGTATGTAGCATTTTACTGAGTAAACCAAAACAAGAAAAACCGGCTTCCAAGGTCTGGTTACATTTTGACAAAATTCCACGCTGTACACATGGAAAAATGTGTGCAAATGTTGATATACCTAGAGTGTCAATTGTAAATGCTGCCACTGATATCGGAGCTGATATTTAAACAAACGATGTGTAGACAGGTGCAGAAGGCCCTCATTCTGAATGACAGAAGGCCGAGGTCATTCTGCGCATGTGCAGCCACTGCCTACTACAAATTGTTTACTGTGTACATCTTGCCCTGAATGAGACCATGATGATATGGTGGTGGTGCAGGTGCAGAATGGCCTCAGACTTTAGTCATTCAGAATAACTGAAGGCCAATTCTGCACATTCATTGCATGCATAGGTGTGCGCAGCCTATTGCATTAGGGTGTGCGCCCCAAAGCTCAAACACATGTGTGTGTGCATGTCTATATACTGTATACTGACAGTGTCAGTAGAGCAATGGATGGTGTCAGTAGGGCAGTGGACGATGACAGGGCATTTTCTACTTCCACTGGTCCCCAAACAGGCCCCCCTTTAGTTTGAAGGGCAGTAAACTGGCCCTTTGTTTTGAAAGTTTGGAGACCCCTGGATTAGGATGTTATCAAGACCAATGCAGGGCCCTTCATTGGACATAAGAACATTGAGGAACAGTACACCGCCGGAGCACAGGGAAAATGGAGGATCAGGTAAGTAAAAGTTCTTCTCTTCTTCCCTAGACTACACCAGCACTTAGCCCTTACAGTGCAGGCCCATACCTACTGGGGATCATTTTTACATTTCCCAGTATTGGGCTTTAGGAATTCATACATTTCACTTAAATTCCGCAGCTATTCTGCTGTTTCAAACTGCCTGACTTATTCCCTTGTATATCCACCATGAGACCAGAACAAACTTCTGCAAATGTGTAATCTTTATAGCCCTGAAGTATACGTTATCTACTTTAACCCACTTTGACTAAAGTTTAAACTTTGAGTAAAGGTTAGAATTATCCACAGGCTATTTCCTGGTGTAAAGCAAAAAGTGGTTAAGCAGGAAAAGCTGTAAATCAGGTATTTCAGTAGATTCACGCAGCCGTTCATATCCTGGATCTTTGATAAAAATACAGAACAAGAAGCACGAATGGTTAAAACCAGTCCATATCCCCTCATCATGGCTGAATTCATCGTGAAGCATCAATTTCAGAGTGACAGAATGTAGACAAGAGCACAAAAGAACACCTAAAAGTTTGGTACTTGCACTGTATTTGATCAGGACCTCGATATAAGCCTAATGCCGCGTACACACGATCGGAATTCTCGTCGGAAAAAACTCTGACGTTTTTTCCGACGGAATTCCGCTCAAGCTGTGTTGCCTCCACACGATCACACCAAATTCCGATGGTCAATAACACTGCGGCATAAAATGCGTTCGACAGCACTATAAAAGGGAAGTTTAATGCTTCCGAGCATGCGTCGAATTGTTTCCGACCATGCGTCAGAATTTTGCGTGTCGGAATTGCATACACACTATCGGAAAATCCGATAGAAAGGTTTTCCGTCGGAAAAATTGAGAACAGGTTCTCAATTCAAAGTCCGTCGGAAATTCCGACAGAAAAAGACCGATGGGCATACACACGGTCGGAAAATCCGATGAAAAGCTCCCATCGGACTGTTTCCATCGGAAATTCCGACCGCGTGTACGCCGCATAAGTATTTTAGTTCAATGTGCTCCCAATGGGATAAATAAGTAAAACTCAATCATAAGTTCACTTACACAAGAATAAATTCTGTGATTTATATGCTGAATTACAAATATCACATACATGATGGTGAATCCTCTCTGGTCTAGAGTTTTAACCCTTTTTGGAAGCCTTATTAAAGAGGAATTATGGGTTTACTTCCTCTTCGTTTACCTGCAAAGGTAAAGCATAATGGGCTACTATGCGTCGCATAGTATCCCATTATGTGTCACTTACCTGACACAGGAGCCAGCAATGTCACCGATGTCCCCTGTTGCAAGAAGCGTCCATCTTCCTTCCGGGTATCGCTGCTCCGGCGCTGCGAGTGGCCGGAGCAGCGACGTCGTCACTCCGGCGCATGCGCGCGGGAGCCGTAGGTGACGGCATGTTTGCCCTCACTTGCGGCGCCCCCCGTGCGCCTGCGCCATTGTCTCATGCGCCGTAGACAGTGGTGCCCTTTTTTTCTAAATTATCTCCTTAACCGCGCTTCTCTGGCGGGACACACTCGAGAAGAGGAGGGGCCAGGAGCACAGCGGTGGCAAGTATAACATGTTTGTTTTTTGTTTTTTTTAAAACTGAACCTTTACAACACCTTTAGGTCAGATAGTGGGAGGCAATGCCACTAAATCAATTTTAAATGTATTCATTCCTCCGATTGATCAAAAACAAGTTAATCTGCACAATCTTTTGAATGAACAACAGTTTTAGAAACAGCATCCCTGCCCTTTCTCAAATTTAAATGTGTTTTTCTATTTAGGCCCCTTTACACTGGGGCGTTTTTCAGGCGGTACAGCGCTAAAAATAGCGCCTGCTCACCGCCTGAAAAAATCCGGCCCCATTCACTCCGGCGGGCTTTCACACTGGAGCGGTGCGCTAGCAGGACGGCAAAAAAAGTCCTGCTAGCAGCATCTTTGGAGCGGTATAGGAGCTGTGTATTCACCGCTCCTATACCACTCCTTCCCATTGATTTGAATAGGAAACGGTACGGCGGCGCTCTGCGGGGGGTCTTTAACCCTTTTTCGGCCGCTCGCGGGGGGTTAAAACCGCACCGCGAGTGGCCGAATACCGCGGCTAAAACGACGGTAAAGCAGCGCTAAATATAGCGCTGCTTTACCGTCACCACGGCTCCCGCCCCAGTGTGAAAGGGGCCTTAAAGCTGAAGTCTGGGTTTCCTGTCTCTTTAAATAGTTCATTTGGGCCAAGCTGGCCCAAACAAATTATTTAAAGGTTCAGGAAACATGGACTTTACATGGTGGTTAAAGCCCTGTTGTACATGAATTACAAGAGGCTAGCAAGCCAAATCCAGGTACATACTTTAGTTTCAGTAAAAAGCATACAGTTTAATGATGTATTCATGAATACAGAGCTGTATAAATTAGTGTCTTTTATTTACGCCTGGAGATCAGATTTTTTTTTTTTTTTTTTTTAACAAATTCTGGAGATCAGATTTAATAGTCCTTAAAGAACAAACAAGTCCATAATTTGTGCGTTTGTGGACCTTGGAAGAAGGACTTACCGGGTAGCCATGTCTGTATCGCTGTAAGTCCTTAGCTGCTCTGCTTCCCTGAGAATGCTGAAACAGAAAATCAAACAAAATCAACAAATCATACTTCTATTCAAATGTCTATCTATCTATAGAAGCATTTATATTGTGTGTTAACTTTGTTTTGGGAATTACTGGCTGGCGTTGTAGAAGTTAAAGTGGATGTGAACACTCACATATACCCACCCAGTGAAGTGAAGTGAACAGCCTCAGATGATACACAGAGATGAAACAAATCTCCCTACATAAGTTTTACATGTATATCTGCTGTCTTCTGAGAAGTTTAGAGATTTTCTCTTCCTGTTTAACATGGAGTGTGAAGTCTGGGCATACAGCCAAGACAGCTGATTGGAGGAAAGGCCCCCTCTCCTCATAGGTAGAGACTTTCAGATGCTTGTTGAATAGTAGACATGTGCACTGACCACTGCACTGCGCATTAACCACTTGCCGACCAGCCGTCCTGCGGCAGAATGGCACGGCTGAGCCAAGCGACGTTATGTTACGTCGCTTCGCCCTGTGGCCACTAGGGGCGCCCGCCCCGCTGCTCGCCCCCGCCAGACTCCCGCGATCGCGGCTGACACACGAAGAACCGGGATCTGTGTGTGTAAACACAGTTTCCTTTTCTCTGAGGGGAGAAGAGACAGATCGTCTGTTCATACAGAGTATGAATCTGTCATCTCCCCTACACAGTCCTCTCCCCCTTCAGTTAGAATCACCTCCCAGGGAACACAATTAACCCCTTGATCGCCCCCTAGTGTTAACCCATTCCCTGTCAGTGACATTTGTCCATGTCCTGGGTGCTCACTGATGCTGAGGGTCCGGGTCCTGAGTGCTCACTAATGCTGGGGGTCCATGTCCTGGGTGCTCACTGATGCTGGGGGTCCGGGTCCTGAGTGCTCACTGATGCTGGGGGTCCATATCCTGGGTGCTCACTGATGCTCGGGGTCAATGTCCTGGGTGCTCAGCTCAATGATGCTCGGGGTCCGGGTCCTGAACGCTCAGTGATGCACGATGTGTGTCCTAAGCGCTCGGATGCTCGGTGTCCTGATCTGATGCTGCTGGTTGTGTCGCTGTGGTTGTGTGCTAAGCTCCCGGTGCTGAGATGTGTCTGCTTCCTAAGCGCTCAATTCTTAGCGCTGTCTGGGAGGGCTCAATGCTACTGGAAGTATCTCGATGGTGGCTACCTAAAATATTTGTTCTACTGCTTCCTATTATCGCAGTTTTTTTATACTCTTCCTGTATGTTTTACCTTCTGTCTCTTATTTCACCCTCTGTACCTCTTTTTCTGTTCGTTCCTCTCTCTCTCTCTGCCTGTATCTTTTCCCCTCGATTTCACATTCTCTCTGCCTCTAACTCTCCATGCACTTTTCTAGCTCTCTACCTCTTCATGCAGCCCCCCTATTTCTCTCTGCCTCTCTTCAATTTGTTTTCCATTTTCTCTGTATCATATTATCTCCCACTACTCCCCTATCTCTCTTGCTCTTGCTCCATTTTCATCCTCTCTTTCTCATTCCATATTTCTCCCCATCTTTCTCTCTCTTTTCCTCTCTCTCTCCCCCCCCCCCCCATTTATTTCTCTCTGTCCCTCTCTCTCTCTTTCTGCCCCCTCTATTTCTCTCTGCCCCCTCTCCCTTTATTTTTCTGCCTCATCTCTCTCTTTCTCTCTCTCTCTCTCTCTCCTTTTCTGTCCCCTCTATTTCTCTCTGACCCCCTCTCTTTTTCTGCCCCCTCTATTCCTCTCTGCCCCCTCTCCCTTTGCTCTCTGCCCCCTCTCTCTCTTATTCTGTCCCCTCTATTTCTCTCTACCCCCTCTCTCTACCTCTCTCTGCCCCTATCCCTTTCTTTATCTCTTTCTCCTCTCTCTCTTTTTCTGCGCCCCTCTCTCTCCCTCTCTCTCTCTCTCTCTCTCTCTCTCTCTTTCTGCCCCCTCTATTTCTCTCTGCCCCCTCTCTCTCTTTTCTGCCCCCCCCCCCCTGTTTCTCTCTGCTTCTCTCTCTCACACGTTTTCAAATTTTCTCCCCTCTCTATTTCTCTCTGCCTTTCTCTCTCTATCTTTCTCTGTCCCCACCCCCTTTCTCTTTCTGCCCCCCCCCCACTTTTCTCTCTGCCTTAATCTCTCTATATCTTTCTCTGCCCCCCCCCCCCCTCTATTTCTCTGTCTCTCTCGCTCTTTCTCTGTCTCCCTCTATTTCTCCCTTCTCTTTCTCTCATTCTCTGCCCCCTTTCTATCTTTCTCTGTCCCCATCTATTTCTCTCTGTATCCTCCCCTCTCTCTTTCCATAACTCCCCATATTTCTCTCTGTAGCTCGCTCCCCTCTCTCTCTCTTTCTCGACACCCTCTATTTCTCTGCCTCTCTTTGTCTCCCTCTATTTCTCCCTGCTTCCCCCCCCCCTCTCTCTCTCTCTTTCTCTCTCATTCTGTGCCCCCTCTCTTTCTCTGCCCCCCCCCCTCTCTCTCTATCTCTGTCCCTATATCTTTTTCTCTATTTCTCTGCCTCTCCCTCTTTCTTTCTATGCCTCCCTCAATTTCTCTCTGTCCCGTCTCTCTTTCTTTACCTACTCTATGTTTCTCTGCTCCTCTCTCTCTATCTTTCTTTGCCCCCCTCTATTTCACTGCCTGTCCTTTACTTTCTTTTCTGTCTCACTTTATATATTTATGCCCCCTCTATCTTTCTCTGCCCCTCTCTATTTCTTTTGCTCTCTGTATGTATTTTTCTCTCTTTCTCTACCTCTCCATGTATTTTTCTTTCTCTCTTTACCTCTCCATGTATCTTAATCTGCCTTCTCTTTCTCTCTCTCCCCCTCTACCTCAATACACATCTTTCTTTCTCACTACCTCTCAATGTATCTTTTTTGCTCTCTCTCTATCTCTCTCTCATTCTCCTTCCATGTATTTTTCTCTGTCACCCTTTATTTCTCTCACTCTGCCTTTACCTCTCTATATATCTCTCTCCCCTCTCTTTCTTTCTCTACCTCTCCATGTATTTTTCCCTCTTTTTTTTCTGTCTCCACATTTCCTTTTCTTTTTCTCTCCTTGGCCTGTAGTATACTGTATTCTTTCCCTTTTCTTCAAAAACATTTTGTTTTTGTATAACATTTTTCTCTAAAATCTTCCTTTATATGAGCCACATTCACTCCATCTTCTTGATCTCCTGTGTCCTTTTCCTTTCTTCAAATTATTTTCCCTTTCTCTCATACCTTTTCTTTTCTTTTTTTTTATTTTTTATTTTTTATTTCTGTCTGGAACAGGTCCCACATGGACCAACATAATACAAAGCATGAAAACGATACATAACATGTACATATACCTTTTCTTTTACATAACTTATCAATTTTTACTCATTACATTGTCTTAAAGAGTCCATATATATGAGGTCAGAACAATGGCAAATATTGCATCTGTGACTCATTAACCCTCTCCGCGCCCTAAGGAGGGCGTATGGGGAGGGTCTTGCCCATGGCGCTTCTGAGTATTCCTATGTTGGGTCAGGGGGGTAATTAACTACCCCTCTCTTGTATACCTTTTATATCTGTGTCGTACCGTTTAGAGTGTAATGTGACATTATCCTATGGGGCCTGTCCCTCGTGTTTTCCTCAAGTATTTACAAATGTTCCGTATCGGTCGTGGTCCCCCAATAATGCAGGGACCCGACCGGGCTCTCATACCCTTTCTCTGTAACATTCTATCTCTCCTACTTCATTCTCTAGGTCCCTTCTTGTGCTCCCATTTTCATCTTCTCTTTCTCATTCCATCTTTCTCTCCATCTTTCTTTTTCCTTTACTCTCTCTCTCGCTTCCTCCTCTATTTCTCTCTGCCCCCTCTCCCTCCCCCCCTGTATTTCTCTCTGCCCCCCTCTCTCACTCTTTTCTTCCCCCTTTATTTCTCTCTGCCCCCCTCTCTCTCTCTGCCCCCTTTGTTTCCCTCTGCTCCTCTCTCGATCTCCCTCTCATTCTCTGCCCTTCTTTTTCTTTCTCTGCCCCCAACCCCTCTATTTCTCTCTGCCCCTCCTCTCTCTCTATCTCTGCCCCCTGTATTTCTCTCTGCCCCCCTCTATTACTTTCTGCCCCTCCCCTTTCTTTTGCTCTGCCCTCCCCCTCTGTTTCTCTCTGCCCATATCTCTCTCTATCTTTCTCTGCCCCCCTTCTATTTCTCTCTGCCCCCTCTCTCTTTGTCTGCCAACCTTTATCTCTCTGCTTCTCTCTTTCTCCATCTATTTCTCCAAGCTTCTCTCTCTCGCTCTCTCTCTCTCTCTCTCATTCTCTGCCCCCTCTCTCTCTGTCTTTCTCTGCCCCTCCCTCTGTTTCTCTCTGCATCATCCCCTTTCTCTTTCCATACCCCCCCCCCCCCCAGTATTTCTCCCTTTCTCTCTCTCTCTGCCCACCACTTTTTCTCTCTTTCCCCTCCTTTTTCTCTACCCCCTTTATTTCTCTCTGCCCCTATCTCTCACTCTTTCTGCCCTCTCAATTTCTCTCAGCCCCTCCCCCCTCTCTTCCTCTGCCCCACCTCTATTTTTCTGCCTCTCTCTATTTCTTCCTGCTTCCTCTCTCTCTCTCATTCTCTGTCCCCTCTCTCTTTATCTTTCTGTGCCCCCCTCTATTTCTCTCTGCACCCTCCTCTATAGCTTTCCAATCCCCCTGTATTTTTCTCTGACTCTCTCTCTCTCTGCCCCTCTCCTTTTCTCTCTGTCCCCTGTATTTCTCTCTGCCCCTCTCTTTTTCTCTCTGTCCCCTGTATTTCTCTCTGTCTTTCTCTCTCTGCCCCCCTCTATTTCTCTCTACCCCTCCCCTCTATCTTTCTCTGTCCCCTCTATTTCCCTGCCTTTTCCTCCTTGTTTCTTGCCCTCTCCTTCTTTCTTGTATGCTTTTACAGATTTTCTCTCTGATTCTTTCCATCTTTACCTTTTACACCTTTAATTATCTCTTCCACTCACTGTCTATTCTCCTCTCTCTCAATTTCTACCTCTCTGTCTTTTAAATTTAGTGACACTTTTATTTTTGTCTCTATCGTACCAAGGTGCACTCTTCCTCTCTCCATCTTTAATTTACTCTACCCTTCCTTTCTCTCCCATCTTTTTTTTCTCTTTCTTCTCCATTTCTCACTTTCTGTCTTCTCTTTTCCACCATGCCGCACTCTCTCCTCTCCCTGTCTCTTCCACAATGCTCTTGCGCTCTCTCTTTTATTTCCATTTTTTTTCTCTTTGTGTTGCAGGAAACTGTTAAATCTGCAGTCATTTTTCTGCACTCTAGATCAGGTATTGTGCGTGCAGAGAGGTTATAGTTAATGTCAAGGAGAATGAACAACTATCGGTGGCTGATATTTCAGCATGTGCTTTCCCTCCCTTGTCAGAGGAGTCCAGAATGCTCTTCATGCACAACATGAAATATTCCTCCTACTACTTCTTTATTTGTTGGCATGAACCTGTGAATACAGAAATATGGGTCCTGCCAATGCCATCTTGTTTTTACAGCCTATCTCCAGCCAAATCCTTGTTAGATTTGGGGGTGATCCTATCACCTGGATATGAAGTGAGTCGAAACCTTCCCAGTGGGGATACATGAAGGAATAGAAAACCTCACAGAGATCTGGTCTTTTCTCCACACAATTATTTGGCTGGAGCAATTCTTTAGCAGTTCATTCAGCAATCTCTGAGCAGTCAACCTTGAGTTGCTATCTATTTATTGACCTGAAACAAGTATATTGGTCAGAAGTCCTGACTTCCTCAGCTATATAATTATTCTCGATCAGTGACTCTCTAAAGATGCCTTTGGGCATTAAAGACCATAGAGCAAATGGGTTCTTTTAGTATGACTGATTCAAATGCCAATGACCAATGGACACCAGCCTCAAAAGCTAATTGACCTGGTTGGAGTTTTTGTCAGACATTCTATATAAGTGATTGTCTTCTGCCAAATAATGCTGTCTGTGTCATACATGCACCCCACATGTTTATTGGTACAACAAAGATTTTGTATTAATTAAAACAAAGATATAAAACTGTTTAAAAGCATATCAAATTTAAGAATGTTCTTTGCCAGTCACTTTATAAATAATACAAAACTAATGACTTGAATATAATGCAGGTACACAGGGGGTGGGTGAACGCACCTTTCAAAGCACCTGTTAACATTTTCACAAGTGATCCACAAGCCCTGAAACCTGAATGTTCCAATACTGTAATCCCAAACTCATCCGCGGAAGTTGAGTTCTGGCTCTCTCCATGTACTTTGTCTTGCTATTGGTCAGTTCTGAGGCCCATTACAGGGTTGGCACACTAGAGACGCACAGATTACACTCAGCTTTACCAGAAAAATATGGAATTTATGTATTGTTGCTCCTAAGGTTTTGGGGTTCTCAAGAAGCTACCAAAAGACCAAGAAATACAGAAAGTCAAGTCTAAAGGGCTGTACACATGGGCCTAAAAATCAGACAGTGTCGGCCTGTTAGAAACTGGCCTACATTTGGTCCATGTGTATAGCAACTGGTCCAACAAAAGCCAGCCGAACGTCCACCTACTGTCGGCATCCAATGGCTGGGGAGGTCGCTCGGTTGATTGAAAAAAATTGATAGTGTGTACACCTAAAGGCTCCTGTGCGACACATCTGGGTAGTATGTCCTTCTTTTAATTGTATTTCACATGCACCCACTCCCTGACACTGTATCTTACCATGAGGGTCAACAACAGAGGCAGTGCTATCAATCCAGAAAGAGGTGGGCAGACTAGGTGTGGCCAAGTACTGATTGACACGCTAAAGGCTTGTGAATCAGCAGTGACGATGCTGATATCCATACCCCCCTGCAACATCTGACCCCAATGTAGTACAGTACAGTGGCAACTCTGCTCCTAATTCTGGGGCAGGGCAGCATTGTTGCAACACAAGCTGCATTTGGTGGACTTTATTGGCAGGCACAACAGGTATTTCTAGGATTTGTGGGGGGCTAAGAGAAAATCTAAGAGCACTTAAAATGATTGCTGCAGCACATATTTTTTTTGTTGTGTGGTCATAGTTCTACTTTATACATTTTCATGTGGAGGATGCCTGCTTTGTGACCTAAAACCCCCTGGGCACTCTACATGAAGGTCCCTCTTTGTCCAGGCCATCTATCTACCTAATGGTTCTCCAGGAAACCCTTCCCTCCCTCAGCTGTCCTTCTTGTCCACCCCCTTTCTTCCCGCTATTCCTCTCAGTCCATCTTCCCTTCTCTTTGTCTATCCTTGCTTAAGACATTATACAACACATATCCCTGAATCAGGTGACAATCTTTGCTTAGGTGTGCATATTTTCCTGCAAATGCCTTGTGGATCCCATTTTCGGGGGAATGCAGATGGCAGCATTTGATGTCACTGATCCAGGTCCAAAATATTGACAAATGTTTTAATTTCGTTTCATGTTACTTTGGTCGTCTTGGGCCTTGCAGGCCATACCTAATTCTCAAATGTTATTCTTTTGGAATGGTTTGTAATCTTCTCATGTAAACTCAATAAAAAATATTGAACGGGAGTGTGTTAAGGTAAAAAAAACAAAACCTTTGAGCTTTAGAACCACTTTAAAGCAAATTGTTAACATCCGAGACTAAACCTGTCGATCTGTAAAGTTCCTTAAATCTGAAAAGTTTTGTTAAGTTATTACCTCTGGGCATTGCACATTTATTATTTACTTTTATTAGAAATTATTAATCAAACAACCTGTAGCAGCATGTCTTTATTTCATTTTTTTCATTGTTTCGGCAGCAACAATGGAGTGCAACAATCAACAGTCAAGTACTGCTTGCTGTGGTTTACGGCACTTTGCATATACAGTAGTAGCAGGCTTTTTAAATAAGCATGTGCATCATAAGAACAGGGATCTAATCAGGAATACAGGCAGCTAATCATAACTATGGACATTGAATACTTACAGACTACAGTGCTGTTCCTTGCTATAGAATTCTTTCATGATTACAACTGAAATTTCAAGAATGGATTGATGGTTGCTCGTGCTCTGCTCTTGTCATTTTTTATTTGTTTAGGCTTTGGTAGACAATACAGCATTCCAAAATGTTCTCTGGCACTTCTGAGAGGGGTCATGAGCGAATGATCCGAGCAGAAGATGAGACTAAGCAGCAGGGAAATCACAGTAAGGAAGGAAAGAACTGATGTGAAAACAAGAATACAGTATATCCTGCTCAGCTGTGCTCCAGGTAAGTGTTCTGGTACTTATCATCTGTATGTGTTTAAAGTACTGAATATTTTTCTCACCACCAAAAATGACTTTGTATACATTAGTATAGTCAGTAAGTCAGAGCGTAAAGGACTGATCACATAGGCGTGCACGGCCTATTGTATTAGGGTGTGCACCCCAGAGGTCAAGCACACATACTTTGTGTGTATGTATTTTATATATATATATATAAATACATATACATACATTTATACACACATATACACACACACACACACACACACTCCCCATTGGAAAAATTTATTTTACGTTCACTTTTGATGATAAGTGTAAACAGGACAAATAAAGAGGGTATATCTCCCTAAAGGGGGCGGGGGGGGGGGGGGTTCAAGTGTTCTATTCCTTCTCCACTCTATCCAAGACTAAAAAAAATAAAATAAAGAGTTTTGCCTTTTTAGGTATACTTTAAATTACAAGTTCTGAAGTACAGCTTACGTTCCAACAAAAATGACATCACCCAATCTCACTCCAAATCTGCTGAGACTTAGGCAGTCAAAGGCAGTAGTGCCCAAGATTATCTCACAATGTAGATATACAGCAGTGAGGATCAAAGCACAGCAAGAGAAGAGAGGAAGGAGAGAGGAGAAGAGAGGAGAAGGAGTAATTTAATAAAAAAAAGGTACAGGTACAGTACAGAGCACCTGCAACTCCTAGTGTTCTATATCATGGATCCAAAGTATCTGATGCCTGCTAACAGGTGTCTTGAAAGAGTATTCATACACCTTGAAATTTTCCACATTTTGTCATGTAACAACGAAAAACATAAATGTATTTTCTTGGGATTTTATGTGCTAGACCAACACAAAGTGGCACATAATTGTGAAGTGGAAGGAATATGTTAAATGGTTTTCCACATTTTTTTACAAATAAATATCTGAAAAGTGTGGGGTGCATTTGTATTCAGCCCTCTTTACTCTGATACCCCTAACTAAAATCTAGTGGAACCAAGTGCCTTCAGAAGTCACCTAATTAATAAATAGAGTCCACCTGTGTGTAATTTAATCTCAGTATAAATACAGCTGTTTTGTGAAGCCCTCAGAGGTTTGTTTGAAAGCCTTAGCGAACAAACAGCATCATGAAGGCCAAGAAACACACCAGAGAGGTCAGGGTTAAAGTTGTGGAGAAGTGTAAAGCAGGGTTAGGTTATAAAAAAATATCCCAAGCTTTAAACATCTCACGGAGCTCTGTTCAATCCATCATCCGAAAATGGTAAGAGTATGGCACAACTGCAAACCTACCAAAACATGGCCGTCCACCTAAACTGACAGGCCGGGCAAGGAGAGCTTTCATCAGAGAAGCAGCCAAGAGGCCCATGGTAACTCTAGAGGAGCTGCAGAGATCCACAGCTTAGGTGGGAGAATCTGTCCACAGATCAACTATTAGTCGTGCTCTCCACAAATCTGACCTTTATGTAAGAGTAGCAAGAAGAAAGACATTGTTGAAAGAAAGCCATAAGAAGTCCCATTTGCAGTGTGCAAGATACCATGTGGGGGACACAGCAAATATGTGGAAGAAGGTGCTCTGCTCAGATGAGACCAAAATTGACTTTTTGGCCTAAAAGCAAAATGCTATGTGTGGCAAAAAACTAACACTACACATCACCCTAAACACAGCATCCCCACCGTGAAACATGGTGGTGGCAGCATCATGTTGTGGGGATGCTTTTCTTCAGCCGGGACAGGGAAGCTGGTCAGAGTTGGTGGGAAGGTCGATGGAGCCAAATACAGGGCAATCTTAGAAGAAAAACTGTTAGAGTCTGCAAAAGACTTGAGACTGGGGCGGAGGTTCACCTTCCAGCAAGACAAGAACCCTAAACATACAGCCAGAGCTACAATGGACTGGTTTAGATCCAAGCATATTTATGTGTTAGAATGGCCCAGTCAAAGTCCAGACCTAAATCCAATTGAGAATCTGTGGCAAGACTTGAAGATTGCTGTTCACAGACGCTCTCCATCCAATCTGAGCTTGAGCTATTCTGCAAAGAAGAATCTCTGGTAGAGAGATCCCCCAAAAGACTTGCAGCTGAAATTGCAGTGAACTTTGTGTTGGTCTATCACAAAAAAAATCCCAATAAAATACATTTATGTTTTTGGCTGTAACATGATAAAATGTGAAAAATTTCAAGGGGTATGAATAGGGCCCTGTAAGTAATGCTAATTTTTCTACACTGCTGGTTCTCTTAGAGTTTATTTATCTATTAGCCTAAAAATATCCTGAATTGTTTACACATTATACTTATAACTCTTGTTATTGTTAATGTTGTGATGTTACTACATGCTGTTATATAAATAACAATTAAAATAAGTATGCAGTTTTGTGTATAATGAGCCTTTAATTACAGAAAAGTGTCAATGGCAAAAGAAAGTGGTGCATTTGTAAAGTGTAAGGCCAATTAGACGTGTGGATAGAGGTGCGGCAAAAATAAGTGGTTAAAAGAGAATTATGGGTTGTTGCTTTTTTTTTTCAGAATCATACCTACCTAGGTCGATGCCGCATCTGTCCCCGTCAGCTCTAAGATTGAAAATTGAGTCATCAAACACAGCTGATCGCTCGGTTCTCAGAGTTTCCTGAGCAGAGAGCTGGTGACTATCATTCACCGCTCTCTGTTCTGCCCCCCGCCCCCCCCTGGAGCACTGGGCTGTAGAAGTGGTGGAAGCGTCCAGCTCAGGCTCTCAGCGGCTTGCTGAGAAACTGAGCTGGATGCCGGTCCAGGCATATGGGCAGATCCCAACTTCAATCTTGCCCCAGCCTGGACCGAATTTGTGATGTCAGCGGACAATGGGCTTCAGCACATGGGGAAGTGCCACAAGCTCTCTGCAACCACATGCAGTTGCGGCATGTTTGTTGGCAAAAATGGGGTTAAAACAAACAATTAGGAGACGTCACATCGCTTCCTCACCACCTGTCAGTAGCCTCTGAAGCGTGACCTGAAAGCGGATGAGGAAAGGGAGATTTAGATGCACGTCTCAGGCTTGGCTCACACTACTGCAACCCTATTGCGACTTTGCATTGAAACTTCAACGCAACTTACATGCAACATTGATGTTTTGCAACTCTGGCTTTGGGGAATCATATTATTGAACTTACAAAACCCTCTGAAGTCCTAGTTAAAGATATATTAAAGAAACAACTTCCTTGTGACTTTTGTGATTTTGGATGGAACTTACGCTTTAAGGGAAGGTGACCCCCTGACATGCCACATTTGTCATGTCATTTTTGTGGGGGGGGGGGGGGGTGGAAACCCTCTTTTTAGAGGGTTCCAGCTCTCACTTCCTCCCGGGGCACGGTGGCGCCGGAAGGAAGATCACCTCTCCCCCCTCCCTCTCGCCAATCATCTGGGACATGTCACAGGTCCCAGATGATTGCCCGGCCAATCGCAGCTTGGCTCGCGCATGCGCAGTGACAATGCCATTGACAATGCCGGCGCCGCAGAGAGGAGGGGGCGATAAGTGGGGCTTCCCCCGCATCGCTGGACCCTGGGACAGGTAAGTGTCCGATTATTAAAAGTCAGCAGCTGCAGTATTTGTAGCTGCTGACTTTTAATTATTTATTTTTTTATTGGAACTCCGCTTTAACATTAAAGTCTATGGCACTTATGTCCCAAGGAAGATGCGGAAAAGTAGTGTAGGAACTTTTTTGGGGGCGCTGCGACTTGAGTTGCAGCAATTTTAATGGCAGCCATTTGAAATGAATGTGTTTTGATTTGTCATGTGACTTTGCGTTGCACGTCGCAGCAAGTCGCAGCAGTGTGAACCAGGGCTCAATCTAAGTTGGTCAGCTAAATAAAGTGCATTCCAGGTGTATAAAAACAAAAGGCGATCAAAGTCTTATGCCCTGTACACACCATAGGATTTTCTGACGGAAAATGTTTGTTAGGAGCTTGTTGTCGGAAATTACGACCGCGTGTAGGCTCCATCGGACATTTTCCACCGGAATTTCCGTCACACAAAATTTGAGATCTGGTTTTCAAATTTTCCGACAACAAAATCTGTTGTCGGAAATTCTGATCGTGTGTACACAATTCTGACGCACAAAATGCCACGCATGCTCGAAATCAAGCAGAAGAGCAGCACAGGCTATTGAACTTAATTTTTCTCGGCTCGTCGTACGTGTTGTATGTCACCGCGTTCTTGACGTTCGTAATTTCCGACCAACTTTGTGTGACCGTGTGTATGCAAGACAAGTTTGAGCCAGCATCCGTCGGGAAAAAAAAGCATGAATTTTGCTGTCGAAAAATCCTATCGTGTGTACGGGGCATTAAGCCCCATACACACGGTCGGATTTTCCGATGGATTCTGTCCTATCGGACAATGTTGTCGGAAATTCCGACCGTGTGTAGGCACCATCGGACAGTTTCCATCGGATTGTCCGACGGACAAAGTCCTATCTCCTGCTGGATAGATTTTTTGACAACAAAGTCCGATCACACCAAATCCGATCGTGTGTAGCGAATTCCGACGGACAAAGTGCTACGCATGCTCAGATCACATTACAAGACCAAAACTATTGGCTACTAGCCTCTACGTAGTCCCGTCGTAGGCAACAAACGTCACCACGTTCAGAATGATCGGATTTTCCGCCAACTTTGTCCGACCGTGTGTACGCAAAACCAACATCGGACAAAGTACGACGGACATGATCCGACGGACCTGGTCCTCGGATAATCCGAGCGTGTGTATGGGGCTTTACAGTTCATCTTCTTAGAAAAGCCAATCCCCTGCCAGCATTTTACAGAGAAGGACCCTTGCTTACTGTGTGAAAGCAGTAGTCTCTCTGCAGAGGTCTGACATGCCCCCTGCTGAGTCAGAGGTAGAGCATGGTATTTTTGAAACCTTTTTTTACTCTTTTGGTTTTTAAGACACAGTCTTGATTTATTGAGTTTACACTTGACCCTGAGCTTTAACAATAAGGACAAATGTGACAATATATTGATGTGGAGAGTTTGCTGTAGGCAGAGATATAAAGGTCAATGCACCAACAGACAGATTGGTTGGTATTCTGTGATTTGCAACCAACAGCACCAGAGCTGTCCGTAAACAGAAGAACATTATGGTGTGAAATATCTTGGACATGTCAGATTCATATCTCAGTTATTAAAGTGAACCTGTGAAGATAAAAATATGGGAACTGCTTTTGCTAAGGGCGACCGCCATCATTTTACTATCTAGTTAGTATGTCACAGGCCAGGAACAAATATGCAGGCAGAACATCAGATATGAATTTTCTACTATTGATTTATTCATTCAACATTGCTCAAGCAAAATCAGAGCAAGTTAAAAATGTTATTATAAAAAGTACAATAAGGTTTACAGAAATGATGTGGAATACAAAAAAATACTGTTTATATCGGTGTATAACACGCACAGGCATATAACACGCACATTAATTTTAAGAGTTAAGTTTCAGGAAAAAAACGTACATTTTAAATAAGGAACTTTGAAGAAGAAAAGGGTGCATGTCTGCAGCCTCACCATTACCATCAATGCAGCCTCACCAGTGCCATCAATGCAGCAGCCTCACCATTGCCATCAATGCAGCCTCACCAGTGCCATCAATGCAGCAGCCTCACCATTGCCATCAATGCAGCAGCCTCACCATTACCATCAATGCAGCCTCACCATTGCCATCAATGCAGCAGCCTCACCATTGCCATCAATGCAGCAGCCTCACCATTGCCATCAATGCAGCCTGATCGATGCCCATCTGCAGCCTAGAGGGGACAGGGAGAGGGGTGGGACGAGCGCCCACAGATTACATACAGTGAGAATCTCCTATGATAGACAGAACAGGGGTCCAATGGTGGCCCAGGAGACGGGACTTCCTATTACAGAGGCCGCCAAGTAAACAGGAGATTTTCACTGTATGTGATGAGCTCGTCCCGCCTCCCTCCCTGTCCCCTCCGAGGCAGCTAAAAATGAAGTATTGGCGTATATCAAGCACACCCTATTTGCACCCGAATTTCAGGGTGAAAAAGTGCATGTTATACGCCAATAAATACATTTTTATCTTAGAAGCTGCCTTGTCGTGGCCTCTAGTGTTGTCATAGTATCAGCTTATCTATCACGATCAGGGCTTTTTTTCTCAGAGAATAGGTGCAGGTACTCCCCCCCCCCCTGTCTCCACCCCCTGCCCACTTCCTAGCAACATCCCTTCACCACCTACCTTCCTCCCAGTACCGCCTCATTTAGAGAATAGAGAACCAAGTGTTATTTTTTGGTACTAAATAGTTTATATGGAATTTGCTAATGAAAGGCAGTAAAATAGGTCCTCTATAGCAAGCAACAATAGACCCCCTCTAGCAACAATAGACCCGAGCAGTTATAGATCTGCCCAGCAACAATAGATCCACCCCAACAACAATAGATCCCAGCAACAATACCCCCTCCAGCAACAATAGACCCACACAACAAAATACCTCTCAGTAGCAATACTGTAGATCCACTCTAGCAACATTAGACTCCAACAGCAACACTAGATCGCCCAGATGCCAGCATAAATAAAGACCCTTCCCTCAACAGTAGATCGTTCCCATAAAAAATCTCTCCAAACAAGAGTCTAGTCTAGTAGACATCCTGGGTATGATAAAGTTTGAAACACGAAATCATAAATTATAATATAATAAATAACTATAAATAATTCTCAAAAATAATAATATAATAAAAATTATTCAATAATTTAATCAAATCAAAAACACAGAAATTTGCTCAGTTGTAGAATTGTCACTGTGATTACTTTCAGTGTTTGATGATGGATTTTCCCACAAATCACTATCGCTCAATTCTGCAAGTGATTCTAATTTATTATTGATGTTTTCTAGCTTGTCTAAAACCACGTTTGATGTAAACGGACGATCTTGGTTGCTATGGACAATCTCCAGTTCCCAGGCAGAAAGAACAGTATTTATAATATAAAACTGCATGCAGGGCACTGGAGAAACCACTAGGGACAAAAGGGAGGTGAAATTATGTGATACAGTAATGTAATCTGTAAGATTACAGTGTACTGTATATGTATTGTGTTTTTTACTTTTTGAATTTGGCGCCGTGCTCCGTCCTCGTGCGTCGCAACGCTCGCATGGAACGGAACTTGGCTCTGTGATAGACACAGCTTGCACACAGAGAGGGGAGGACATCACAGGATCCTGGGGACAAGATAAGTAAGCTGTACATGGATCCTGCAATGCAATCCCGAGTGTGGCTTGGGGTTACCACTTTTGGTGCTGAAAATCCACCCGAGCCACATTTGGGAATACCGTTAAGGAGGTTACTGCAGAATTAAATAATTCACAACAAGCCTGTTGGGAAAGCACCCAACTGGGAACTGTAACAGCAGTGTGTGGCGGACTTGGATGTGCCGACAGCTTCTGTCTTGAGGGGTGGAATGCGGCCTGGCCAGTCCGTATTTAGATGGGGAGGTTTCCAAGAAGGATGGATGTCCCTATCCTTTTCCCACTTGTCTCAAACCTCTCCCTACCGCTAACCACTGTCCCTACTGGACGGGTGACCTGTCCCTACACTACCCACATGTGAAAAATGGGGATGTGATGGTACAGTCTGGGTGATTTTCTTGGCTCACCGGACCAGGAGATGCACAGATGGCAGAGGATTGATGTCAGGATGCCCGGAGCTCCTCTCCCACACGTCTGCCGCTGTTCACATCCGGACACGCCCCCGCGAAGAATGCATCTTAAATAGACTCTGTCTGACCCAAGATGGCCACCAGTCACATGGCGTGGCAGCATCCAACTGGATAGCTTCTTCAGTGGCTCAGAAAACATAGAGGAACTATGCTCCCCTTGACTTCCTCTCCCTTTGCATTGCCGCTACATTTGAGCGTGACCTGCAGTGGAGAAACTAGACTGCACCTGCCTACAACTTTAGTCCTAGTTAGTCCCTTCCTATTTCTTCCATGGTCCCACAGTCAGTGCTAGTTATTTGCAAAGACAGGGCTCTGGAAATCCATTGTTTTCTTAAACTTTAAAAGTCTGGAAAAACCGCCTCGGTTTTGAACTTACATGAAGTAAAATTGCCTTGGACTCAACTTCTTTGTCTTATTGACATTTTTGTGGAAATACTTTCAGACTATGTTTGTAGGGGTTGCGGCACTGCATACATTTCTTATTTTATTATTCCCTTGGGGTTCTGCATTAAATTTCAATAGCGCCAATATATTTACCTAAAATCTTTCTTTATATTAACCTCCTTTAATTCCCCGCACAGCATACATCAGGCTAAGTTCCAACACTAGATATCAGGCTCTTTGGCATCGATCAATTCTATTAATATGTTTCAGACACCGGTGGCTGTGTTCTATCAGTATGCAGGAAGAGCAGGACACAGTAGGGTGATTCTCATTCATAGTCAAATCACCAAATTGGAACAGAAAGTTGATAACGGAAGCAGCAGAGCCTCAACTTCTGTCACCTTGTGGCTGTGCAGTGTGGCAGGGATGTATGAATCACAGGATTATCTGAACAGGATTTTACAGGGAGCAGGGAAGCCTCTAGAGATCTGATCATCTTTTTTGTGTAGTCTGTGGTTATAGCATTCCCGATGATGATCTTACCCACATGACAACAGGCTGAATCATCGCAGAAAATCAGTCCACATGGAACGATGTGTAATTACATTATCAGTAAACCCGGAGGGATATTTACACAGACAAGCTAGCAGAAAAGTCACTAAACAGCTCATCAGAGGCTCTGAAGAAAGACAGAACCCAGATAATCCGTATAATGCTGTGTTCACACACCAGGCACTTCACACGTTACCGGCTCTTCCGAGACCAGAGGCAACAACGTTACATGACTGTCGTTGGATTTCCGATTTGTCAAAGTAGATGTAAACTCAGTCACTAAAATGTAAACTCGATCACTAAAATCTCATATAAAAGGAACACTCATACAAGCTCCATGCTGAGTGAAATAATTCAACATGAAAATAATGTTAAAATAATAATAGGAAGCAGCATGCATCAAATACCCTGTAATAAGATATTGAATATTAAAGCTGAAACATGTATTACTTGATTAATTGATAAGCAGGCCATCTTCGACAAAGTCTGGGAACCTTGGATTTAATACTTATCGTGAGCCTTATGAGGTAGTTATGCTTACATTGTCATGAGCGCACCTCAAACTCCCTTTATCTTACCGTTTTCTTTTTGAATAACCAGTGTGCTATACATTATAAGATATTTCATTGTGAAGCACTGTAGAGGCCGGTGGTTATGATTTTTTGGGGGGGTGGCAAACAGTAACCCCCCCGGCGATGGCTTTACCTTCCCCTTCTCTCCACGGGCATCGCGGCGGCTCTAGTTTCCTCCTTCCTCCTCAGCGGCCAATTGAGATTCTTCTCTTTTCACCCAATCAGAAAATAGGTCTCAGACCTGCTTCTGCTTGGCCTGATTGAGGATCATTTGTGCATATTAATTCGCTGTTGTAACACCTGGGTGGGCTCCTAACGCAATGCTCTATGCCATGAGCCCACCCTATTTTGAAGCCTTTTTGGAGACTCTGGCTCTTATCAGGTGCTTCAAAAAGACACCCCAGCTGCTGTAATTCACGCGCCTGGCATCCTGAAAGGGGCCGGACGCATGAATAGGGAGTGGCAGTGTCCTGCAAAATAGCGGCTGTGGATAGAGCATGGTGGTGGCCGTGGAAAGAGGGGGGGCACTCTGGCGCCCCTAATGGACGGGCCGTCCACAATGCCAGTTCCGAAAGTGATCACTCACTGATGCGTTTCGTCATTACGACGTTGTCAAAGTCGTAATGACTAAACGCGTCAGTGAGTGATCTTACGGCGACCGGAAATTCCGTCATTGATGATGTGTGTTCCAGGACCTAGAGAGTTGAAACCGGAAGGAGGAAGTGCCGAACTCTGAGATCATCACAATCTCCACTGAAGCACACTCGGTCCTTTTAGCTTTTGGGGAAAGTGAATTAATATGCAGCTTACATAGAACCGACCTTGAGCTATACGATCACTTTCGGGAACTGGCACTGTGTTATCGAATATTGTATTTTTATCGAGTTTTTTAACCGCTTGTCGACCAGCCACCGCAATTGTACTGCGGCAACAAGGTCCGGCTGCACGATTCCCCGTTATGTTACGTCGGTAACATAGACGGCCACTAGGCGGTGCGCCCCCCCCGCTCGCTCCCGAGCCGATGCGAGTGCCTGGCGGTCTCGATCACCGCCGGGCTCCCGTGATCGCTCGGGGCACACGAAGAACCCAGAACTATGTGTGTAAACATACAGTTTCCGGTTCTCTGAGGGGAGAAACTGACAGATCGTTTGTTCATACAGAGTATGAACAGCGATCTTTTAGTCTCCCTGCACAGACCCATCCCTCTTCAGTTAGAACACACACTAGGACACACATTAACCCCTTGATCGCCCCTAGTTTTAACCCCTTCACTGCCAGTGACATTTTTACAGTAATCAATGCATTTTTAATCGCACTGATCACAGCCAATGGTCCCAAAAATTTGTCAAAATTGTCTGACGTGTCCGCCACAATGTTGCAGTCACGATAAAAATCGCTGATCTCCACCATTACTAGTAAAAAAAGAATTATTAATAAAAAATGCCATAAAAGTATCCCCTCTATAACTTTTGCGCAAACCAATCAATATACGCTTATTGTTTTTTTTTTTATTACCAAAAATATGTAGAAGAATTTGTATCGGCCTAAACTGAGGGAAAAACATTTTTTTTATATATTTTTGGGGGATATTTATTATAGCAAAAGGTAAAAAATAGCGCCTACAAAATAGGTTATTGATTTATGGCATTTTAATTTTTTATACATTTTTTACTAGTAATGGCAGCGATCTGCGATTTTAGAACTTAAGCAGAAAAGTTGTAAAAGACTAACAAGTTCTTTTTTTAAAGTTCTATTGGACTGAAAAGCATGGTGAGTGTGACTGCGAACAAATAAAAACTGGTCGCGGCATCCCGGTGTTTCCACCTCTTCAAGAACAAAAGTTTCACCATGTAGATTGTAGAACATGGAGATGAAAGGGCCTTTCTTCCAGTCCCACTGGATCCACCCTTGTCTTTTATCTAGACCTGTAGAGGACCTCCTGCCATTATATTCTGTTCTTCATTCGTAAGGCAGCTGAGGGATTTGTGCTAGAACCTTCTCAGCATTCTCAGAAAATTTCTGCTCTGTCATATCCAAAACAGAGTTAACACTGCTAAGTTTGTTGTAGATACATTTTTCTGTTAGGTTTTGAAAGTTTGTCTAACTATGGCAGATGCTGACCTTGTCCAGGTAACTCTTATTTTACTGTATATCTACATTTTGGACACCTGAATCCATATTCAAAGACGAAAGCAAGGCAACAAGTAAAACCAATAAATGCTGACTTCATATTGCAAACATTGCAGTTATGTTGACATGAGAACGTGGTCTTGGTCTCAGACCTGGAAGCCGCCAGTGAAAAGATCAGGGTCCTAAAAGTTATGTGTTTCTTCTAGTGGTGCACCAAAATAAAAATCTCGGGGCCAAAAATGCAGGATGCACTTGGCCGAAACCAAAACAGAAATTGACATTTTTGAAAAAATATATATATTTTTATAATTAATTGTATTGCTTGACAACAAAGCACTAATTACAGCGCCTTGAGGCGATTCGGTTCGCATTGCGCTATACAAATTATTCATTCATTCATTCATTCAACCTTTTAATTAATATCATGAATGAATATGAATTTATTACAACGTATAGGAATCCAAAACAACCGCCCCTATTTGAATGCCTATCCACTGCGCTCAGGAAAATAACTGCTACCTACCTAACTATAGCTGCCACTTTAAGGGTAAATATGAATGTAAACAAATCTACACCAAGTCTCTTCTATATTAAAGACCAAGAGTAGATAGCGGCGCTAAACATATATCAAATACATGTGTGTCCCTATAAAAGTAAAAAAGAATTAAAGGATAAAAAATAAAAAAATAATAAATAATAAAAAATAAAAACAAAAATATTACAAAAAATTATATATATATCACCAATAGTGTTAAAGTGAAGCAAATATAACATGTGTATGAAAACAAATTATATAAATCGATGAAAAATAATAAGTGCACAACAAAATCTGTGTATAATAATCAGTGCGACACTGATTTCTGCAAAGAAAAACGATAAGTGATAATACAAATCGCATAAAAAGTCCATGCAATTTTTCACACGATGTGCAAATAAACGTGAGAAACTCTTCCTTTGATCTTCCACCACACCACTGTGTTCCGTGCTTCCACTTCCCCAAAAGAAACGCACTCACCGCATCTATTGCCCGCACTCTCGTGACAGGCTAATAAACTTTTGGATTCCACCCAAGAAAGTAAATAATCAATCCTAAGTCCAACTGTGTCCGGATCTCTCCATATGTGAAAATAAAAGGATTGCTCCAATAGTGTAAAAACGTTTAAACTTTATTCACACCACACTAAAAAGTCTCCAATAGTCACACTCACATTTGATACAGTTCAAGCCAGCATAAGTAAGTTTTACCACAGCACAGCACGCTTCACTTCAAATGTACACACAATAAGAACGTTTGCAGTCACGGCGGACTCGAGGTGTGTACAGGCAGTAACAGATGTTGCTCACCCCCTCCTTCCTGCTCGTGCTCCAAGATAGGATCGATTTTTTCCAAGGGACTCCTCACATCAACGTGTAACTAGTAACTAGATTAATTGCCGCTCAGCCACGCCCCGACATGTTTCGTCATTAGGACTTAATCATAGGGTTGGCTGAGCGGCATGGCAATCAATCAATTTATACCCTTTCCATGGCGGCCACACTGCGCATGCGCGATCCCTCTACACCCGCGCATGCGCCCAACACATACTGCGCCTGCGCACTCCTCGTGTCCCCGTTCATGCAGTATACAGGCATTTTGAATGGGGCACCCTTCGGCACAGGATCTTATCACTACTTAGCAACCATTACTACTCAGTGCGTTTCTTTTGGGGAAGTGGAAGCACGGATCACAGTGGTGTGGTGGAAGATCAAAGGAAGAGTTTCTCACGTTTATTTGCACATCGTGTGAAAAATTGCATGGACTTTTTATGCGATTTGTATTATCACTTATCGTTTTTCTTTGCAGAAATCAGTGTCGCACTGATTATTATACACAGATTTTGTTGTGCACTTATTATTTTTCATCGATTTATATAATTTGTTTTCATACACATGTTATATTTGCTTCACTTTAACACTATTGGTGATATATATATAATTTTTTGTAATATTTTTGTTTTTATTTTTTATTATTTATTATTTTTTTATTTTTTATCCTTTAATTCTTTTTTACTTTTATAGGGACACACATGTATTTGATATATGTTTAGCGCCGCTATCTACTCTTGGTCTTTAATATAGAAGAGACTTGGTGTAGATTTGTTTACATTAATATGAATTTATTGTCGCCCATTGTCGGCACCTTTTGAAGCGGTGTTAAAAATCCTGCTTGCTGCATTTTTGGTGCATATTTGGTCAGTTAAAAAAAACGCACTAATAGCGCACCTCCCCATTGAAATACATTGAAAACGCAGCAAGAACACGTCAAAAAATGCACCCGTGTTGCGTTTTTGATGCATTTTTTGAGTCACATGACCTGTGAAAAACACACCATAAGCGAGGTAAAATCGGGGCAGAGACACATTAAAATTGCAGAAAAATCGCAGGCGTTTTCGGCAGCCATTATTGGCACGTTTTTTTCTTTCGGCACAATACCCTATTTTCAGCCAATCATTTTCGACGGCCGAAATTTTGGAGCATCACTAGCTTCTTCAATGATCCCAGTACCTAAAGGAAATTTTTCCTTAAAAATCGAAAATAAAAGTAATATATTGCTGCTTGCCAGTTCTCAGATACAGTGGTTGCATTTTAATTTCCTTTTTTCCCCTGTATTTTCACCAGTGATGTAAGTAACTGAGTTAAAATAAAGTTACTTAACGCAGTTACTTTAGAGGGTAACGAGTAATCTAACCGATTACTTTTCCCCTCATGGTAACGCAGTTCCCATTACTTGGGCAGAGTTACCACAATTGCATCTACCGCCACTAGATGCCAGTAGTGTAATTCTGGTGTCCTGACGAAAAAGTTCCCCGCCGGATAAGGACACCCTGTACTGCGCAGGCGCAGCGCTTGCGCAGTACGAAGGAGCTTCCGAAAATTGCCGGACCTAAACAGCTCTGAGTGAACTCTACACCGCGCAGGCGCAGTTAACATGTAATTGTACGAGGCGATGCCGCACGCTCCTGATGCTCGTGCTACTCTGCAAGGGGCGTCTATCGTGTAACTAAGGGTCGGGTCTAGTATTACTGTAATTAAGGGGCGCATTTATTATTATTGTTATATATCGAGATCTGCCCATTAATTCAACATTCGCCCTCTTCTGTAGCCATCCGCTCCTTACACGATATAATAATAATAGACCCGCCCCCTTGCTTACACGCTATAACAAATCTGCCCCTTGGATAGACGAATAATAGAGCAGCCCCTTAGTTACACGATATATAACAATAATAATAAATGCGCCCCCTTGCTTACAGTAATACTAGACCCGCCCCTTAGTTACACGTATAGAATATTTTAAAAAAAGTCAGTTACTTTGCTGCGTAACTAATTACTTTTCCAATGTAGTAACTGAGTTACTAATGCAATTACTTTTTGGGAGAAGTAATTTGTAACTTAACTAATTACTTTTTTTAACCAGTTAGCAACCGGCCCATAGCCGAAAAACGGCTACAGGGCGGTTGCTTAACTCTGGGAGGCCGTTAATTAACGGCCTCACAGAATTCTGCTCTTGCGCGCCCCCTGGTGCGCGCACTCGAGAGCATCCATGATCGCCGGGTCCAGAGGACCCGGCGGATCATGGATCACGGTAAACGGCCGCTCATCGCGGCCGTTTACCACGTGATCGCTCCGTCAAATGACGGAGTGATCACATGTAAGCAAACCGGCGTCATTTGATGACGCCGGTTCCTCTCTCCTCCTCTCTCTGTAGCGATCGGTACAGTATGAGAGGAGAGGGGGAGGGATCGGTGGCAGCAGTGCTGTGGGCGGGATCTGTAGTGCCCACAGCCTGCTCTGCCACCACCGATCCATCCATCCATGCTCAGCCATCCCCCCATACCCTGCAATACCCAGCAATAGCCTGCAGTGTATTGCTGGGTATTGCAGGGTATGGAGGGATGGCTGAGCATGGATGGATGGATTCTCTGCCATCCCCCCCAATACTGTGCCATACCCCCCTATACTGTGCCATACCCCCGCAATACTGTGCCATACCCCCGCAATACTGTGCCATACCCCCGCAATACTGTGCCATACCCCCGCAATACTGTGCCATACCCCCGCAATACTGTGCCATACCCCCGCAATACTCTGCCATACCCCGCAATACTCTGCCATACCCCGCAATACCCTGCGATACTCTGCCATACCCTGCGATACTCTGCCATACCATGCGATACTCTGCCATACCCTGCGATGCCCTGCCATACCCTGCGATGCTCTGCCATACCCTGCGATGCTCTGCCATACCCTGCCATACCCTGCGATACTCTGCCATACCCTGCGATACTCTGCCATACCCTGCGATACTCTGCCATACCCTGCGATGCTCTGCGATACCCTGCCATACCCTGCCATACCCTGCGATACTCTGCGATACCCGGCGATACTCTACCATACCCTGCGATACTCTGCAATACCCGGCGATACTCTGCGATACTCTACCATACCCGGCGATACTCTGCAATACCCGGCGATACTCTGCAATACCCTGCGATACTCTGCCAT
Source organism: Lithobates sylvaticus (assembly GCA_028564925.1). Classification (NCBI taxonomy): domain Eukaryota; kingdom Metazoa; phylum Chordata; class Amphibia; order Anura; family Ranidae; genus Lithobates; species Lithobates sylvaticus. The sequence continues at coordinate 23,254,515 of CM053037.1, forward strand.
ACCCTGCAATACCCAACAATACCCTGCGATACTCGCTACGATCAAAGCCAGGATCGTTTTTTTATTTTTATTTCAGGCTTTCCAGCCTAGAGGTGAGATGTGGGGTCTTATTGACCCCATATCTCACTGTAAAGAGGACCTGTAATGCCATATTCCTATTACAAGGGATGTTTACATTCCTTGTAATAGGAATAAAAGTGATCAAAAAAATTTTTGGGGGGAAAAAAAGGGTCAAACTAAAATAAATAAAGTAAAATGAACAATAAAATATATATATATTTTTTTAAAGCGTCCCTGTCCCCGTGTGCTCGCACGCAGAAGCGAACGCATACGTAAGTCCCGCCCACATATGAAAACGGTGTTCAAACCACACATGTGAGGTATCGCTGCGAACGTTAGAGCGAGAACAATAATTTTGGTCCTAGACCTCCTCTGTAACTCAAAACATGTAACCAGTAAACAAAATTAAAGCCTATGGGGATTTTTAAGTAGCGAAGTTTGGCGCCATTTCACGAGTGTGTGCAATTTTGAAACGTGACATGTTGGGTATCTATTTACTCGGCGTAACTTCATCTTTCACATTATGCAAAAACATTGGGCTAAATTTACAGTTTTGTTTTTTGTAAAGCACAAAACATTTTTTTTCCAAATAAAAACACGTTCGAAAAATTGCTGCGCAAGTACCGTGCTAGATAAAAAGTTGCAACGACCGCCATTGTATTCTCTAGGGTCTTTGCTAAAAAAACATATATAATATTTTGGGGTTCTATGTAATTTTCTAGCAAATAAATGATGATTTTTACATGTAGGAGAGAAATGTCAGAATTGGCCTGGGTGCTCCAGAACACCTGATGGTGCTCCCTGCATGTTGGGCCTCTGTATGTGGCCACGCTGTGTAAAAGTCTCACACATGTGGTATCGCCGTACTCGGGAGTAATAGCAGAATGTGTTTTGGGGTGTAATTTGTGGTATGCATATGCTGTGTGTGAGAAATAACCTGCTAATATGACAATTTTGTGAAAAAAAAAAAAAATTTAAAAAAATCTTGATATTGCAAAGAATTGTGGGAAAAAATGACAACTTCAAAAAACTCACGATGCCTCTTTCCAAATACCTTGGAATGTCTTCTTTCCAAAAAGGGGTCATTTGGGGGGTATTTGTACTTTTATGGCATGTTAGGGTCTCAAGAAATGAGATAGGCCGTCAGTACTTCAGGTGTGATCAATTTTCAGATATTGGCACCATAGCTTGTGGACTCTATAACTTTCACAAAGACCAAATAATATACCCCAATTTGTACTTATTTTTACCAAGGATATGTAGCAGTATAAATTTTGGCCAAAATTTATCAAGAAAAATTACAAATTTGCTAAATTTTATAACAAAAACGAAGAAAAATTCATTTTTTTACTGAATTTTCAGTCATTTTTCTTTTATAGCGCAAAAAATAAAAAACCCAGAGGTGATTAAATACCACCAAAAGAAAGCTCTATTTGTGTGAAAAAAAGAACAAAAATTTCATATGGGTACAGTGTTGTATGAATGAGTAATTGTCATTCAAAGTGTGAGAGCACCGAAAGCTGAAAATTGGTCTGGTTATTAAGGGTGTTTAAGTGCCCAGTGGTCAAGTGGTTAAGTAAGATGACCAACACTGATTTTCACCTGGTAATTCTGCCAGTAATCATCCATATCCTGTTTTAGGATGATAAGGAAGGCCACATTCATTGTATCTACAGAGCAGCAGTGTTGTTACCCTGAGATTGGAAGTATGTTAGGAGTAGGACTATAGAACACTTCCTCTCCTCGTGTTTATAACATAGGAAGATATGTATAGTACATAGAGGTAACATGGACAGGACTAATAACTTGAGATACTGCTGCAAAGTGCACAGAATAGCACTGTATTGCTGGCAGGATCAACACATCTAACAAAACTCTTTTAATCGTATAATTTTACTGACCAAAAGGGAGCCAATAATAGATGTTCAATAAACATAATATAGCATCTAAAATTGGCAAACAAGCCACTTTGCAATTTAAAGTGATATTAAAGTCTTGTTTTTTTTTTTTTTTAAATACTGTGGTTTTGCACAGAGCAGCCCCGATCGTCTACTCGGGTTCCCCACCGATGCTCCTGGCCACTCCATTCTGCCGAGTGCCCCCACAGCAATTAGCTTGCTATGGGGGCACCCGAGCCGAGCTGCTGCTCTGTGTGTCCATTCAGTCATGGAACTCTGCCCCCCTCTCCTCATTGACTCACTGACTTTGATTGACAACAGCCGGGGAGGGAGAGTCCCGAACAGCCGAGTCTCATGTGCAACATCGCTCGATCAAGATGGGGCACAGGTAAGTATTAGGGGGTGCTGGGGACGCTGCTGCACACAGAAGGTCCTTCTCCCCGCAGCTGACCCATTCACAGAGCGCAGCGCAATTTGCTTAATGCGCAGTAGGAAACTGGCTGTAAAGCCGCAAGGCTTAACTGCTGGTTTCCCTTAGCCGAGATGGCGCCGCCAGTATCAGAGAGCTGATTCAAGAATAAGCTTAGGTGAGGAAACCACTGGATGCCTTAGCAGGTAAGTGCCCAAATAGTAGTAGTCTTTGTAGCTGCTGACTTTGAATTTTTGGAGGGGGGAACTCTGCTTTAAGCGCGATCTTTTGATAATGGGATCATTTCTGTATTCCAAACACATCAATGAGAAACTGATGGCCACCCCAAAGTTTGCTGGGCTTTTGACAGCATCAGAAAGAAGATCACTAAAGCAACAAAACCACTTAGCAAATGAGATTTGCAACTGTGTGAAGAAATATTTCAGATGTGTCATTTTATATCCTCCATTTGTTATAAAAAAAAAACATTCTGTGATTGTCATTATTCTGCTTTATTATCCAGTTTTAAATTCGATGGTGAATGTTGCTCTGCAGTCAGTTTTACAAAACAACGGCCTTCCTGGCTACGGTAAGCTTCCTCCTCATCAGAGCTGTCTATAAATCACAACTCAGCTTGCCCCGGCAATCATTCCCTGGTTAAAGCCAGTTATTTCCAAGGTGAGAATTATTTCCTGGGACACCTATGAGGAAAAGCAACTTAAACAATAGGTGATCACTGCACTTACTGATCAAAGGCTACTTAAATTGCAGGAAATGGATTATAATATACAGAATGCCCTTCAAGCGAATGGGATTTTGAAGGGGAATTGCAATGAGACTTGAAATGGAAAATATAGTTCAAAAAGCTGAAACTGAATAAATTAAACAAATTAAATGCAAGTAAATTGTTTAGATACACTTACCTTTCAAAAAAAAAAAAAAAAAAAAAAATATATATATATATATATATATAAGTATAGAAGAGTATAGAAAAGGAATAGAAAAGTATAGAAAAGAATCACCCCTTTAAAATAACCACATTTTGCAGCCTAAAATGAAGAGGCACTGTTTTTGTTTTATCCAGCTGTATTTACTTGATCCAACTTATAACATCCAAGTGAAAAAGATAACACCAACATGTCAGAAAATAATAAATAAAAAAATTCAAAAACAGAATCACTGAGTTGGAAAAAGGATCACCCCCCTCCCCCTTCCTAAAAATGACTTGTAAACTCAATCAGGTGTCCTTAATCACCTTCTCAATGGCACACAAAGCCATTTGACTTTCAACTGTGATCAGCTGGGGTCATTTTGATCAGCTCAGCATAAAGAGAGCTTTCCTAAAACATTTCAGTTAGGCCCCTTTCACACTGGGGCGGTTTTCAGGCGGTACAGCGCTAAAAATAGCGCCTGTACACCGCCTGAAAAATCCGGCCCCATTCACTTCAGTGTGAAAGCCGGCATTACTGAAATGTTTTAGGAAAGTTCTCTTTATGCTGAGCTGATCAAAATGACCCCAGCTGGTCACAGTTGAAAGCGCCGCGCGAGCGGCCGAATACCGCGGCTAAAACGGCGGTAAAGCAGCGCTAAATATAGCGCTGCTTTACCGTCGCCGCGGCTCCCGCCCCAGTGTGAAAGGGGCCTTACTGATAGTGCAACTGAAGCAAACAATCTACTATGGGTGTCTAGGCACTGTCAAAAGATCTCCGGGATAAAGTTGTGGACTGGCACAACTCCGGAGATGGATACTAAAAAAATGAAAAAGGCTTTATCAGTGCCTGGAAGCACAGTGAATGTATTTGGTACAACACAGACCCTCACTGGATCAGGACGTCGCTCCAAACTGGATGAAAGAGCCAGGAGGAAACTGGTCAGACAGGCTACCAAGAGGCCTACAGCAACTCTGAAGCAGTTGCAGGAATTTATGACAAAGAGTCATTGTGTGCATATGACAATAATATAACAAATTCTCCACAAATGTGACTTGTATGGGAAGGCTGCAAGAAAAAAGCCACTCCTGAAGAAAGGCCACATGTAGCCACCACTGAGTTTTGCCAAAACGCACCTTGAAGATTCCGAGGCCTTGTGGAAAAAGCTATTATGGTCAGATGAGACTAAGTCTGAATTATTTGGCCTCAACACCAAACAAAATGTCTGGAGGAAATTCATTACAGCTCACCACCCAAATAACACCATTCCTACAGTAAAGCATGGAGGTGGTAATATGGTGTTAATGGGTAATATCCTGTTATGGGGGTGTTTCTCTGCAGCAGGGACTGGAGCATTTGTCAGGGTAGAAGGAAAAATGTATGGTGCAGAATACCGTCAAAAATATGCTGCACTTAAATACTGTATTGTATTGTGAAAAAAAGGTCTAAACACAAAACTCCAGCTCAATAACCTTGTTTTAATTTGCATAAGTACAGAACACAAATGGAAATTCTGTACTGTACAATACAATGATATTATAGCACGTTGTTTGGGTTGGGGAGAGCTGGTCGTAAGTCTGAGTGATCATTAAACAGGTAAGTCATTAAACGAGGAGTATCTCTACTTCCCTCCTCTGTGCAGTGGATTTGCACAGAGCAGCCCAGATCCTCCTCTTCTTGGGTCCCTCTTCGGTGCTCTTGCCCCACCTCCTGTTGAGTGCCCCCACAGCAAGCAGCTTTCTATGGGGACACCCAAGCCGAGCTGCAGCTCCCTGTGTCCATTCAGGCCTGGCCCCACCCCCTTTCTCTCCTCATTGGCTGACTGACTTTGATTGACAGTAGCGGGAGCCAATGCTGTCTCAGCCAATGAGGAGGGGAGTCCCGGGCAGCCGAGACACTCCTACAACATCGCTGGATCTAGATGGGGCTCAGGTAAGTATTAGGAGGGCTGAGGAGGGCTGCTGCACACAGAAGGCTTTTTATCTTAAAGGAGTTGTAAACCCTCATGGTTTTTCACCTTAATGCATTCTATGCATTAAGGTGAAAAACCTTCTGTGGTGCTGCAGCCCCCAAGTGCCCCCGTTATACTTAACTGAACATGTTTTTCTTTCCGGGGACAAGCACACCAACTCTAGCTGGTGTCTCGTGTACTGATTGGATAGATTGATAGCAGCGCAGCCACTGGCTCCCACTGCTGTCAATCAAATCCAATGACTCTGCGCCGGGGGCGGGGCCGAGTCCTGCTTTCTGTGTCTATGGACGCAAAAGCAGGACTCACCAGCACGCCCGCACAGGTGTCCCCCAAAGGAGACTGCTTCTCTGACAAGGGCACTCAATGTGGGGAGGAGCTACCAGCGCCGATAAGGGACCCCAGAAGACGATGTTCGGGGCCACTCTGTGCAAAACTAACTGCACAGTGGAGGTAAGTATGACATGTTTGTTAATTAAAAAAACAAAACACGAGGGTTTAGTAACCCTTTAATGCATAAAAGGCATTAAGATAAAAAAAACTTCTGCCTTTACAATCCCTTTAAATCCCATTGAAAATCTGTGGAATAATTTGAAGACTGCAGTCCACAAACGGTCACCATCAAATTTTATTTAACTTGAGCAGTTCTGCAAAGAAGAGCGGGCAAATATTGCAAAATCTAGATGTGCAAAGTTATGCTGGCCATACACTATACGAAAAAATAGCCAAACCCATTTTCGAAAAATGAAAACATTCGGCAGTGAGAGCAAACGATAGGTCCATCATGTAATGACCGATAAATCGGTCAGTGGACATAATGAATCAATTTTCTGTTTGTTTTTTTTACATATACCTAGTGCAAACAGTTTGGATGGGAAACACATAAACCTTACAATTTATCGTTCGTTCGGCAGAAAATTTCCAAACTTGTCCTTCACTTTTTCGGCTCAAAAACGTCCCAACGATTATCGATTTTGTGCCCATTAACTGGCCGAAAAACGAACAAACTGTCTAAATGACAGAATTTCGGCCGATTGTTTGTATAGTGTATGGCCAGCATTAGTAGAGACATATCCCAACACACTAAAGACTGACAAAGGGTGTAATCCTTTTTCCAACTCAGTGATACTGGTTTTTATTTCTTTATTTTATTTTTTAGGACATATTGGTGTTATATCTTTCACTTGGATGCTATAAGTTGCACTGAGTGAATACAACTGGATAAAACAAAAATTGTGTCTGTCTAAATTTCAGCATCAACAAAATATTATTATTTTAAAGGGGGGGGGGGGGTTGACTTTTTTCTATACCTATTGTGTATATATATGTACAGGATGAGTCCAGGACTTTAGAATTCCATCATGCCCTCTGCATGACAAATGTCAATGTGAGCAACATATTCATGTGCTTTTTGTAAACATGTACTTAAATTATGGGCACGCACTGGGCACGGACCAGAGTGTCCACACAGACACTCCACCCTCAGTGCAGATGTCACACAGACATTGCAATGGATGAGTTGGGTAGTCTGGGCTTGATGGGGAAATAGTGTTTCGGAATCCCTATTAGATCCACTCCCCTTGCAATTGAAAGCAAGCAGTGGCTGGATCTAAAGCCAATGCACAGTAGGGTTGCCACCGTTTCTTCAAGTCAAACCCGAACACTTTAGCGGCTCACAGCAATATTTTTTTCTAGTAGAAATTATTCATATATTTTGCAATTAAATAACATTTCTCATCAAATTAAATAAATCACATGAGTCCCCCTTTACATCAGAGTCCACAGAGTTCCTCTTTTACATATGAACTCACAGAGTTCCCTTACACTGTAAGGAGGTAGGGGGGACGACTCTGCAGACTCTGATGTAAGGGAGAACTCTGTGAACCCTGATCTAAGGGTTTGAGAACTTGGAGAACATTGAGAATTCTGATGTAAGGAGAGGAGTCTGATGTAAGGGGATCTCTGATGTAAGGGGTGCTCTGAGAACCCTGATTTGCCTTAGTGTACTCACTTAGAGGCAGGAAAGAGAAGGGGGGAGACTTCAGTCACAGACAGGGATGGATGGTGAGCTCACTCACCCCTTGGCAGTCAGCACTTCTCATCCAGATGTATCTGAGACTTCAAATTTCTGGCCCCCACTTTCCTTTTCTGAGGCACAGTGCCAGGGATTGATGTGTGGGCAGACATAGAGGGTAGGGGTGGGAGGAAGAGGAGCAGACCAAGCCCTCTCTCCTCTCCCTTCAGTGTGGGGGAGGGGTAATTGTTAATGCTGGCTTTGGCAGAGTAAGAGAGAGTGTAACAGACACTCTCTACTTAAATATCTGCAGCCAGCAACCCTGCTGGGAAGCCAAATTCTGGTCTGAATAATGTGCCCAGGTTGCAGGTGGTCTGAAACCCGAACGCATAACTCCAAACCCAAACTGTCCGGGTGAATCCCGGACAGGTGGCAACCCTAATGCACAGCCAGCTATTGGCTATAGAATATGCCCACTACTTGCAGTCAATCACAAAGAGGGCAGAACTGATAGGAAGCTAACCTTTCCACCCACTGTCAGTATCACTGGTTGCTAGTAGGCTGTCAGCTGTGAAGTCCTTAAAGCGTAACCACACTGTATCTGAGTACCACAAAGCAAAAATGCTATTTTATTTATTTTTATTATTCAATAATATTTAATATTCTCCCTCCCATCTATGTCTCCATGCTTTTTTTTTTTTTGAGAAATCACTTTGAAAAACACCTTCCTACATTTCTGGCCGTGGTAATTTTGAGTGAGGGCAGATGATCCATGTAGCATTTGCTTCCTGGTATCAGGGACATATCTACCGCGAGGCAATGCCATGGGGAGCATTTTTCAGGGGGGGGCGGCACCTGTACCCGGGTGATGCCGGTATCGTTTTCTAGAGCCGGCGGTTGACTCTCTTGTAATAACCCTCTCGATGGCTATTACAAGCAGCAGGAGGGGACCAATTTAGATGGGGGGTGCCAGATTTTAGTCTTGCCTAGGGCAGCACAAAACCAAAATACACCACTGTCTGGAATCCATGTGCCTCAGGCTTGCAGGCAGGAGGGTTTACATATCTGAAAAAAAACCTTCCTTCCTTCCAGAAGACTCGTGGGATGTATGGCATCATTTTCGTAGGCAAGAAACCAGGAAGTAACTGAAGAAACATAAAAACATTAAAACAATATTATATACTTTCCTATCTATTTACTAATGCTAGCAGCATAAGGATTAAAAATAGTCGAAGTTAATTGAGAGAGAGGAGTTCTGCTTTAACAACCAATGGTGAGTAAGGAGGGGGATGGGTAGCAGGGGCATACATGCCACTCTGTTACACAGCGTAAAAAAACAAGACTCTGTTTTGGCTACAAGCAGTCACTGAAAGTAGTTTATGCTACATTCACATCAACGATTTAGGCCAGTGCAAATTGTAGCATTTTGATTCCTGCTGCGGTTAAGTGTGGCCACCGGCCCCGTTCACTATAATGGCTCACTATAATGGCAGGTTGACGGCGACCAAAGGCTTTCATTCATGGCTCTCTGCAAAGCCATTGATTACCTGCGGCGATTGCTGCTGGAATCAGAAGATTCCTGCTGCTACAATTTGTACCAGCCTAAATCGCCAGTATGAATGTAGCCTTACTCCCCAGGTGGATTTTCTTTGCCGCTGTACTATACCACTCATGGAGCTTGATAGATCTACGGCTTTACCAAGGTTGACAGCTGACTAACTAGGAGGATGAATGCTATTGCTTTTAATTCCACAAACATGCTCCGAGCAAATGGCAGACAGTGGCATAGTCCATAGGCTGATGGTCAGATCCGACACATACTGATCCTAAACAGAGTCCATGTTCCAGACATTTAGACAGAGCAATGACTGGCATGAACAGCCAGAGTCATCTGTTCTGTTGCTAGCTATCCATATGTAAAGTAAGATTAAGATATTGACATCTTTTAGTATACTGATACCTAATAGGATGGGGGTAATGCTGATTTCAACAGTCTGGTAAAGTGGGATAGGAACATATAGAGGTAAACCATTGGGTGTCTTCAGAGTGCAAGAGACATAACTTACAGTCAGGATGTGTCCCTTGTGCTGATTTCTCTTCTGTTAGTGAAAATCTTCCTCTATCATGGCCCCCACCCCCTGCTGATGCAATCTTTCGGTGTGATTGGTTTAATACAACTAAGCAGCTATCACAAGCTCTCTTTAAGCGAGCCTGACTATGCTCAGTCTTTCAGCCCAGATCCACCATTCATAGAATCTGTACAGAATCTATGAATGGAGGGGGCAGAGCTATGAACCATCCACTGCTCCAGCATTCATAGATCTCTTTTCATCGATAGAAGCGGTAGAACAGCTTCTATGAATGGTTGATCTGGACGGAAAGGGTGGGCATAGTCAGGATCCCTTGATGAGAGCCTGTGACAGCCCCTTAGTTGTATTAACCCCCACCACACTGGAGGATTACTCTGGTGAGGGGAAGGGGTAGGATGGAGGAAGATTTTCACGGAAGAGGAATCAACACAAGGGACACATCTTGCTGACTATCTGTACCTTGTGCTGCTTTTTTCTGTTTGTGATTTTGACTGCACTTAAGCCTAGTACACACTGCTATTTTTTTTCGTTCAGTGGGCTGAACAAAAAAAAACTGACATCTCAGGTTGGAGCCACTGTACTAACAATCCGATGTTAGTACAGTGATCTCCCCTGCTGTTCTTTTGTCTTTTGACAGTGGGGACGGCCCCCCCACCAGAACTCTCCGGTCAATGCTCTCAGTCAGTTGGGAGCTGGTCAACAGACGTTTTTCAGTTATGCCCCTTGGCAGACTTTTTTTGGTCATGCCCCTTGGACAGAAACCGGCCCAGCTGCAGTACACACGGGCCAAAGGTTGGCCGGATTCCATTTAACCACCCGATGACGAAGGACATTCGGCCCGTGTGTATGGGGCTTTAGGCTTTAAAAAAGCTAAAGCTGGCCATGAACACATAGAATCTCCTTTAAAAATAATTTACTTTGGAACATTTGTTATATTTTTGATAGGTAATGTTCGAGTTAATGCGGTCAAATCAACGCTTACGTTTGACCTTAGTGAAAAAAAAAAAATTGAGCATAACCTTTTTCTTAAAATAAATTTTACTAGCAAATAAAATTTTTGTTTGGGAAATTCCATTCATTCCAAAATTGAAAAAGTAAACACAATTTAGAATTTTCTAATGACCTTCATCAAGTCTCTGATGGCTTTACTGAATGTACCGACTAATTTCTGTTTACAAACATTCATACAAAAATCTACAAGTGTATTTCCAGCTGAATAATTCACACTTTAAGTGATTTGACAAAAGAAGTTTGAAAATGAATTTCGGTTATCAGTACCGCACTTCAGACATTACCGCTGTGCCTTGCCATGCCTTGGTGAATCAGCCCACTGGAGAACTAATTAAACATTGCCTTAATGGGGGCGCCTTGATAAATCTAGCATTTCCAGAATACGGAAAAGGATAATTGTCACTGAAATGCAATGCATTAGAGAGGATTTAAATGTAAAACCAAAGTCCAGAAAGATTATAATTTGAGCCAATAGCAGCTGCTTTTACGGTGAAACAACTTCAAATGGAAGCAAGTTTGATTGTCAGTGTGGAAATTAGAAAACCCACAGGGGAAGGAGTAAAATAATTACCTAATGTTGTGCCTTTCAAAATTGCCCATCAGTTGGAGGGCTGTATTGTACAATTGTATTCATCTATATCAGCTATGGCTGATATGCCTTACTGCTTCTCCTGGAGGAGATGAGTGTATTTAAAGCTGAACTTCATTCCAGGCAAATATAAAAACCCTTTTATCCAGCTATGTATTCATAAAAACATAATAATAATTATAATAATAATAAATGAAATTGAAGGTGTTTCTATATATAGCTATATGATAACAATGTAGTAATCTGAAAGGGGTTAGGAGGCAGGGAAAGCAGTATCAGAAAATGAGGGCTGTACTTAGAGTTGCCACCCTTTCTTCAAGCCAAACCCGAACACTTAAGCCGCACAAAGCAAAATTTTATTTGTATGGGGGAACGCTGTGGACTCTGGTGTAAAGGGGAACTCTGATGTAAGGGGGTTTCTGCTCACCAAACCTCCCACTTACACCAGAGTTCCCAGCATTTCCCTTATAAATTTGAGTTCCCAAAGCCCCCCTTACATCAGAGTCCACAGGGCACCCATTAAACCTTACCTTAGTGTACTCACTCACTTGGAGGCAGGAAAGAGAATGGAGGGAGGGTGGAGACCTCAGTCACAGACATTGGATGGTGAGCTCACTCACCTGAGGATGGAGGCTCAGGCATCGAAGCCTTTCATCCACGCTGAGCTTCAAAATTCCAGCCCACACATCCCTTTCCTGAGGCACAGAACGCCGGGTATTGGAGTGTAGGTGGGCACACAGAGGGGAAAGGGCCAGAGGAGGAGGAGCAGATCAAGCCCGCTCTCCTCTCCTGTCAGTGTATGAGGGTGGGGCCTGTGTGCACACATATGCACTCAGTGGTGGTGATACTTGGTTACTTCTGAATACTGTGTCCGGGTTTCAGGTGGCCCGAACAATTCAAAACCCGAACTGTCCGGGTGAATCCAGGTGGCAACCGTAGCTGTACTGAATTCCTGCCAGTCTAAAATGTGAACTTGCTTACAGGAGGGGGATTCATTGAGATGATCTGGTCTTTTTGCTTCTGCCTCTTCACTAGTCTAGACAGCAAGCTGAGTATGGAGAGATGAACTGTTTTTTCTGTAATCTTACTGGTCTCTGTTAAATGAATATGCTTTAGTCTCATTGATGTCATTGGTCTGTAGCATAACATTTATTTTTGGAAGCAGCAGGCCCCTCACATGTGACAGAGCCTAGACACTGCCTCTGATTATTGGTTAAACTGACGGTGTCATCAGGGAGCTGGGTCTGGGTACAGAAATATCTGACCAGTGATTGCTTGTGCCTCCATTACTATGGTTACATAGTTACTGTAGTCAGGTTGAAAAAAGACACAAGTCCATATTAATCAAACAATCCAATTTACACAATCCTATACCCACAGATGATCCAGAGGAATGAAAAAAAAACAGCAAAGCATGATCCAATTTGCTACAGCAGGGTAAAAAAGTTTCATCCTGATCCCCTGAGAGGCAATCAGATACAGTATTCCCTGGATCAACTTTACCTATAAATATTAGTACCCATTTATATGATGTACATTTAGGAAAGAATCCAGGCCTTTTTTAAAACAATCTACTGAACTGGCCAGAACCGGCTCTTGAGGGAGTCTATTCCACATGTTCACAGCTCTTACTGTGAAGAAACCTTTCCGTATTTGGAGATTAAATCTTTTTTCCACTAGACGTAAAGAGTGCCCCTTGTCCTCTGTGATGACCTTAAAGTGAATAACTCAACATCAAGTTCACTATATGGACCCCTTATGTATTTGTACATGTTGCTCATACCCCCCCCCCCCTTAATCTCCTCTTCTCAAGAGAGAATAAATTCAGTTCAGCTAATCTTTCCTCGTAGCTGAGCTTCTCCATGCCTCTTATCCATTTAGTTGCCCTTCTCTGCGCTTTCTCCAGTTCCCCAATATCCTTTTTAAGAACTGGTGTCCAAAGCTCTTTCTGGAATCTATACCTCTCTTAATACAATCTAAGCAAAAGAGTAGCCGGTCTTGTACTTTTTCATTATTAGGCAGCTTGAGCCTAAGTCCATTTTCATATCTCAAAAGAAAGTTACTGGCATTTGTAAGGTAATGAACAAGCACTGACCTTCCTATCCCCATCCTCTACGTGCAGCACCCGTCCTGTCACTCAAGTGCCTGCATCCTCTTCCATAGATCACATTACACAAATTTTTCACAGACAGTACATTACAAAGAAAACAGCAGTGTTTTCAGCTCAGACAAAGCTGTAATTTACAAGCTGCTGCTTATCAGGAATATGATGACTTCATTCTTCTTAGGTATAAATTATAAAATAGTTTATAACACATCTAACGATGGACTCCATTCTAAGAAAAAAAAAACAAGAGACAGAGAGCAAAAATAACCTGAATGATGTTCTGAAACACTCTACCAAAAAAAATTGTTTCTGTGGCTTTCTCTGTCTCATTTGGACATGATACAGGAGATGTCAGAGACTGAGACCATGATACAGGAGATGTCAGAGACTGCAGACATGATACAGGGGATGTCAGAGACTGCCCATCAGTAGCTATCCCCGTGACACCCTGTCACTGAGACAAAATGAGAGCTGAAATCCCTCCAGTTGGGATACATATAGAAATAAAACCCTGACAGAAGTTCTAAGCCTTCCTCAGTCTGACCCAAGAAAAACGTGTTGGCCGAAATGTTGGTTTAACGTATTTTGGTAAAAACAGGGTGTTTCAAGATTTCTCTAGAGACACCATAGGGCCAGATACTGTTTAGTGGAATTATTTAGGAGAACACTGCTGTTTTTTTCTGGTCAATTAGGAATTTGTAGGGGGGAAAGGCGGTAAAAAGGAATGCTCACAGGATATGGTGAGGGGTGCCTTGTTGCTTGGAAAGCTTCCAGTGAGTTGTTTCCATTTCTCCTGTTGCCAAGCCAATCCCCAACAGTCATGTAAATCTTCTTTGGGAGCATGATGTGCATGTTGCTCCTCTGAACATTTTTGTAATCTGAGGTTGTATGTGAACCTATGAATAAACATCCAAAAATAAGCAACAAATACACATACTGTATCTCACCCTACTTTGCAAATCTGTAAAGAGGAAAGGATCGCTGCTACCAGCCCAGGTGAATAAACGAGAAAGAGCCACCTCAGCCTACACGTCTCCAGTTTTGCAATGTTATTTTGGAGGGTATAAGTGAGCTTACCATTAACAATAATCCAGTTAAGCTTGCATTTGAAGTGTTTAAGCAGTACCACAGGCTGCTTCCAATTTTTTCGAAATCGTTATCATGGTTGCTAAAGTCAAATACAGAATCAACCGTTTAGAATTCTTTGAGGCCTCAGGAGGTAATTTCTGGAATAAAGCTAATTTGGGAGATCTGCAAATATGTACCTCTGTTACCGAACAAATTGGATTGAAGATTCTGATCCAAAATCTGAATATTTCGGGGCATTGCCATCAAATGTGGTACATGGTCACAAAATGGCCAAAGTGCCCAAAACAGGGAGGGGAGGCCATCCGCTGCATTTTTGCAATTATTGTGGGTACCAGGTACCATCCTAAAGGAACTGTAAAGGCTGAAGTTTTTTTTTATCTTAATGCATTCTATACATTAAGATAAAAAACCTTCTGTGTGTAGCAGCCTCCCCAGCAACCCCCTAATTACTTACCTGTACCCCAGCTCTCTCCAGCGATGTCCACTAATGTCTAAGCCATCCAGGACACTCCTCCTGATTGGTTGAGACACAGCAGTGGTGCCATTGACTCCTGCTGCTGTCAATCAGCCAAGCAGGGGAGAGAGGGGGTGGGGCCGGGTCAGGGCTCCGTGTCTAAATGGACACACAGAGCTGTGACTTGGCTCCAGTGCCCCCATAGGAAGCTGCTGACTGTGGGGGCACTCAATTGGAGGGAGGGGCCAGGAGCAGCAAAGAGGGACCCGAGAAGAGGAGGATCCAGGCTGCTCTGTGCAAAACCAACTGCACAGAGGAGATAAGTATAACATGTTTGTTATTTATATATTTTTTTCAACTAGACTTTACAATCACTTTAACAATGTTATATAATTGGATTCTATCAGTGTTTCATTGATTGAGATTAAAAGTAATGATGCTTTGTGGCCTATTTTCAATTCATTCTTAGATTTTACTAGGAAAAAAGAAGAAAGATAAATTCTGTAGCTTGGTAATGGGCTTCTGCCCTCTGTACAGAACTTGTTGCAGTAATAAATAGACCTACTCGGTAAAGCAATTCAAAAAACGAATGCTGATGTCCACAATTTAATAATC
The DNA here is from genome assembly GCA_028564925.1 of Lithobates sylvaticus. Lineage (NCBI taxonomy): Eukaryota > Metazoa > Chordata > Amphibia > Anura > Ranidae > Lithobates > Lithobates sylvaticus. Next base: position 23,269,749 of record CM053037.1, read on the forward strand.
CATGGCAACCAGTCAAATACGTGTTCATAGCCATCAACCTGCAGAAAGATGAATTGGTCGCTCTGGAAAATGTGAACTCTGGCCATCTAATTGATCTGACCTCTGTGAACTGAGGCAACAGTTCCTCTTTGGTACTCAAAACCCTCTGTTTCTTGTTATTACTGTTGTTCCTCTTGTGGTTATAATGTATAAATCTGTATACATTTATGTACTGTTCAATTGCCTGTATAATGGTCTTTAAATGTCTGGATTTCTAATTTCCAAACAGTGGTTTAAAGCAGTTCTAGTGGCTATGGCAACTGGTCAAATGTTCATATTATGTTTAGCACAACTATTTTTTTAATTAACTTCTGGTCACTCCTAATTTAAATCAGTTGTATATTAATGAAATCCATTTAAATTCAGCTAGTATAAGTGCTGGCATTTGTCCTTATATTAGATTTCGGTAATCCAGTGCTCAGCAGGACTCAAAATGATAGACATATAGCTGTAATATAGTCTAGACTTATTACATTGTACAGTGTTGCCATACTTCTAAAGTGTTGGAAAGAACAACAGCATGGTGGCTAATAAACTGACAATACTGTATGCACTATACCTATATATGCAGCAGGTGGCGCTGTAGTATTAGTGTATAGTTCATGTATTCTTTGATATAACAGGATGTATTGTCTATCTATGTTCAGTGCACTCATTTGTGTTCTCTTCCTGTTTCATGTTTCTCATGCTATAAAGACATGTTCTGATATTCCTCCATGAAAGTAAAGTATTCTCTGCATCCAAGAAGCTTCCAACGCATTATATCAATACCCTGCTAACAAGTTATGGGTTCAGACATTAGAGAGGATACCCCAGGCACCCAGCGCACCCAGTGTACCCAGCAGGCACTGGAGCAAAGAATTCTGCAAATCAGTGAGTACTGTATACAAGCTACTGAAAGATGGCAAGCAGTTCAGATGTGAAGTTTGCAATGGCAAAACTGAACAATGCCAATTACCAGCTGTGGAAGTTTAAACTAGAAATGATTCTTAGCAAGGATGAACTTGTGGCAAGTGCTGAACACAGACAGACCACAAATGGGGAGATGGAGGATTGGGACAGGAAAGATAGACAGGCAAAAGCAACTCTAAGCTTGCTAGTGGAAGTTTGCCAGCTTATCCACATAAGAACAGAGAAAATGGCCAAAGGTATGTGAACTTCATTACAAAAACTGCATGAGCGTTCAAGCCTCAACAGTAAGCAGTTTCTACTAAGAAAGATGTATAAGATGAGACTAGAAGAAGGCCAGCAAATGTTTAACCACGTAAAGGCTATGCTAGAAATCATAGAGCAGCTGCGCACCATCGGAGAGGACATCAAAGATAACCACATTGTTGCTCTGCTCCTCTGCAGCTTTCCAGAGACAAATACTGCTCTTATTAATGCTTTATAAACCAGACACGACAAGGAGCTGACACTTGAATATGTCAAAGGAAAATGTATTGATGAATATGACAGAAGGAAAGAAAATATGCACCATGATGACAAAGCTCTTAAGATGTACAAAGGCACAAAGCACAACAAAGAAAGCAGAGCCTGTTTTTACTGTAAAAGGACTGTGCTATTTGGAAAGCCAAGCAGCGAAAACTAAAGATTTTCACAAAAGAGAGTCAAAGCAGCCACAAAGGATACTGCAGATACTTCATGGAATGGCACCTTTAAAGTAACACAGAGTAGCAAGCCAAGCGGCTGGTGCATAGAATCAGGAGCAACAAGCCACATGACTAGCGATCAGACCTTCTTTACAAACATTGATTACAGTGCAAAAGACAAAGTTTTCCTAGCAAACAGGAGACGCATCACCTCAGATGGTAAAGGGCAGGGCTTCCTGAACTGCATTACACCACAAAGCAAGCAGAGTATCCTTGTAAAGAAAGTGCTGTATGTTCCAGAACTAGAAGGCAGCCTTCTATCAGTGAAAAGTCTTGCAAACAATGGTCTCACACTAAAGTTCCAGGGTGATGAATGCACAATTTACAATAATCAGAGATTCCTTTCAAAAGGAAAACTGAATGATCATCTATACAGGCTCATCACCACAGACCAGCAAGATAATACGGCTGGACACAGGCAGGCTGCATGATGGACACAGGCAGGCTACATGATGGACACAGGCAGGCTGCATGATGGACACAGGTAGGCTGCATCGATGGACAAAGGTAGGCTGCATTGATGGACACAGGTGAGGCGACATTGTTGGGTACAGGTAGGCGGCATTATTGGGCACAGGTAGGCAGCATTGTTGGGCACAGGTAGGAGGCATTGTTGGGCACAGGTGAAGCGGCATTGATGGATACAGGTAGGCTGAATTGTTAGGCACAGGTGAGGCTGCATTGATAGGCACTGATAAAGTTTTTTTTTTTAAATATATTTATTTTTATAACTTAATTCTGCATAAAACATTTAAGTGTCATTTCATGAGATAATTCATGAGGCCGTGTTTAGGGGTAGAATTAGGGGCGGGGCAGGGGATCGGTTGGGTGGGGCAACTGGTGACGAGTAACCCTTGAGGCCTGGACTTGAAATTTTGAGCCCTGACATACACAACAAATGTATTCACTTATGGCACAGGTGGCTGGGACACAGAAGTCCAGAAGCTATACAGGACATTATAGAGAGGTTTATCAGAAGATTTTACAATATCGCCTTGCAAAGTGCTCATAAAATGCTGTATTGAAGCAAAAGCTACACTTGCTCCCCTTCCAGAGGCTGCTCAAAGAAAAACTACCCACCCCCTGCAGCTCATACACAGTGATGTATGCGGTCCGATGAAAACTCCCACGTCAGGTGGGAACAGATATCTACTTACTTTCATTGATGATTATTCCAGGTACACAAATACTTATCTGATGAAACACAAGAATGAAACATCAGAGAAACTTCAAGAGTTCTTGTTATATCTAGCAACAAGTTCCAATGGAAACCAAGAATAATACGCACCAAAAGCGGGGGAAAATACATAAGCAAAGAAGTGGCCTCATATCTGAAGAGGCAAGGAATAGTACACCAGACAACAACACCATACACTCCTGAACAAAACCATGTAGCAAAAAGGAAAAATTACACTCTTTTAGAAATGGCCAGCTGCATGTTGTCGGATGCCAACCTACCTCACAACTACTGGGGAGAAGCAGTTATGACTGCAACCTACCTACAACAGAACAGACTTGCCTCGAGAGCCATTAAAAGTACTCGAAATGTGGCATGGATCAAAGTCTAGCATAGGGATGTAAAGCATATGCCTATATTCGAAGTGAAAAGCAATCCAAGCTGGAGAACAGAGCTCTAGAGGGTATTCTAGTAGGCTACAGCGAGCAAACTAAGGGTTACAATCAAAGACCGACAAAATGACAATAATCCATAGTGTTTATTTTCATGAGAGCTCATCATCAGAAACACCAATCCCTGAAAGCTGTGAAGTGAATATGTCAAGCATACCAGAAGAAAAGATCGACCAAAGCAAACCTGTGCAGTAGGGCTGGGGAAAAAAATCAATTTAAATCTTGAATCGAGTTGAGAGGTCAAATCGAATCAAAATTTCAGCAAATCTATTTTTTTTTTCACCAGGACCGGCGCTAACACCGCGCCGGTCCTGAGGTGCTGCGGGCAGGAGTTTTTAGGCAAGGCCGTGGCTTCAACCTAGTCCGCGAGGCCGGCCTCGCGGACTAGGCCGAAGCTGCGGCTTCACCTAAAAACTTCTGCCCGCTGAAGATTACGATGAAACATTCGCTCCCGTCGTAAAACACTCCACCGTCAGAGCGTTTTGTAGCGTTGCAGCAGGGAAGGGCATGCAAGTCAAACACCTATACTTTGCTATATGGAGACATTAGGGAAGATCTCTACATGGAGCAAACACCAGGGTTTGAGCAAGGAGACAACTTGTGTGTAAACCTCAGAAGAGCATATACGGTCTTAAGCAATCTGCAAGGATGTGGAATGAGAAAGTGAATGAAGTACTTACCAGATAGGGATTCTCAAGAAGTAAAGCAGGCCCCTGTCTCTACTCCAGGAATCAAGAAGACAGATGGCTATACATCCTTATCTATGTTGATGACATTATAACCTGTTTTGAACAAGAAGGGGATTATAATCAAATAGTTCACAAGCTGAAAGAAAATTTTGAAATCAAAGAGCTAGGAAACATTAGCTACTATCTGGGAATCCAAATAGAGAGAGAAGATGGAAGTTATCTTTTCAACCAATCTCAGAAAATCTCCAAAATCTTGGAACAATTCCAAATGCGAGATGCAAAGAAAGTGAAAACTCCTATGGAACCAGGCTATCTAAAGAGCAATGAAGCAGGAATCATTGCTACCCAACAATGACATGTATCGCAGAGCAATCGGTAAGCTGCTATATGTTGCCACTGTGACAAGACCAGACATAGCCGCAGCAGTGGGCATACTATGCAGGAAAGTCTCAGCTCCCTGTCAACGTGACTGGAACCCAGTGAACAGAGTGATGCAGTACCTCAAAAGAACAATTCAGATGAAGTTATGCCCTGTACACACGATAGGATTTTCAGACGGAAAATTTTTGATAGGAGCTTGTTGTCGGAAATTCCGACCGTGTGTAGGCTTCATCTGACATTTTCCATCGGAATTTCCATCACACAAAATTTGAGAGCTGGTTCTCAAATTTTCCAAAAACAAAATCCATTGTTGGAAATTCTGATCGTGTGTACACAATTCCAACGCCCAAAGTGCCACGCATGCTCGGAATCAAGCAGAAGAGCAGCACTGGCTATTGAACTTAATTTTTTTCGGCTCGTCGTACATGTTGTACGTCACCACGTTCTTGGCGTTCGGAATTTCCGACCAACTTTATGTGACTGTGTGTATGCAAGACAAGTTTGAGCCAACATCCATCGGGAAAAAAACATGGATTTTGTTGTCGGAAAATCCTATCGTGTTTACAGGGCATTACGGTTACCAGCAACATCAAATCCAAAACTGGTCAGGTATGTGGATGCTGATTGGGCGTGGGACATTGTAGCAGCACATGCATTTCAAGAAGCGATATGGATTTGTCAACTTTTTGTGGACATTGGGGTAGAATTGTCAAAACCAATTCCCATTTTTGAAGACAACCAGGGATGTATAAAGCTCACGCAATCAGATATGGTCAATCCTAGGACCAAACACATCAACGTCAGGTATCACCTACTGAGGGATAATCAAGAGCAAGGTGTTACTGACATTCAATATTGCCCATCAGAGGAGATGACTGCTGATGCACTCATCAAACCTTTGTTGAAGGAACGTCATGTAGCAGCGTCCCCGACCTCCAAAGGCCTATTGGTGACCTCTAGAGTCAGAGAGAGCTGACATCCTTCTTCACAGTATGGGTTACTAGGCATGGTGGGTGTAATGCAAGTTGAAAACATGGACGCCAGTCACTTTTTGAATGCGAACAAAAGAGATTTATCGTCTCTTAACAAGAACTCAGGGAGAGAGGGTTTAGGGCCAGGACACACTTAGGCAGATGCAATAGCAATTGACAGACTCTGAGACAAAATAATAGGCAGATGTCTGGTACAGGTAGAGGGCCTTTAAGCTGGATGCAGCAACTATATTTGTAGAACTGCTGTCTCTTATGACAACTGAACTTTGAACAGTCAATAGAGATCCATACACATAACTCACAGTAACATGTTATAGATCTTTTCTCACATCTCACAGTATCCTACTGTAGATCTTCACTTACTGAGCTCCTGGTCTCTCACTAGACTTCAAGATCCCAGTCATCATTGGATCCCACAGCTAACATGCTGTATTCTCCTCAAGTGTCACCCCTGCTAACCCGCTGGGTCCCTGGCTTGGCACTCTGTTGAAGCTTCCCCACTTGTTTACTATCCCGGGCAAGTGAATAAGGCTGCTCTGGTACTTCTTCAGACTTCCATAACTGGCCTCTGATAACCGGAGTGGTTGTCCCATAAGGGCGTCTGTGTCTCCTTTATCTCTGACCTTGATCCTCACTTGCCTCTGGTAACGAGTGGTCGTCCCATGTGGCAACTGCTTCTCCCTCACCGCTGGCAACAGTGCAGTTCCCCATCCGGTGGAACCTCTGCAACTTGGTTAGGCTTCCCAGTGAAAGCCTCAACCCTGCGCTGCTTCTCTCAAACCTGGATAGGCATCAGACAGCCTCAGGCTTCTGGCCTAGCAACACAGAGACTCGTAACACGCGTCCACCCAGACAGCCGTCTAGGTGGCACAGAATCCCGACCACCTGACTCCTCCTGAATAAATAGGCTCTCCCAGCAGGCCAAGGGACTAAAGAAACCCCTGACACTTGGCTGAGACAACCCATCGACCCCTAGTTTGAATTCACTATGCCCTGGTGATTCTAATGTCACAGGCAACAATGCCACCTAGTGACAGAAGAGAGAGGTGCTTCAAATCCAGAGTTTGGGAAAAGCCAGTTAAACCCCTTATCAATCAGCCAGGCTAGTTACCACCTAGAAAGCTAAATTGGTTATCAACCCTGCCTACTACCAGGGTGCTACAGTCATAATTATATCCAGAAGAAGCTGAATACAATTTGACAAAGCTAATGCTGTTGAGAAGGGGTGTTGGAAAGAACAACAGCATGGTTGCTAATAAACTGATAATACTGTATGCATTATACCTATCTATGCAGCAGGTGGCGCTGCTGCATAGATAGGTATAAAGCAGGTCAGTTACCAAGCTTTATTGGTTAAAGCAAAATTCTTTTAACCCCCATTTGCTGAGGCTACACACACACATTTTTTTCCAACCAAGGGTCTTCTGTGGCCATGGTGGGCAGTTCTTATTGCTGCATTGAATGGGGTTCATGTAGTGACTTTTGTTCACTATTTAAGGGTATACAGTGAGCTTAGCCAGCTATGATGAAGCACCCATGGAGGCCGGTCCTTGATAGCCAGGGCTCAGAGGAAGTAGGTTGATTAACCAATGGACATCATTTAACTAGGACAATTTACACAGGGCATCTAGTGCCAGAAAGCAATTACTGTGGAGGATTTATGAGTAAGGCTACTTTCACACTGGGGCACTTGAAAGCCCAAGGGTTTTTACACTGGAGCAATGCGCTTGCAGGACAATTAAAAAGTCCTGCAAGCAGCATTCTTGAGGCGCTTTGGGAACGGTGTATACACCACTCCTAAAGCGCCCCCCTGAAATCAATGGGCAGCACCATGGCAGCAGCACTTTGCGGGCGCTTTTAACCTTTATTCGGCCGCTAGCAGGGGTTAAAAGTGCTGCGCTAGTGGCCGAAAAGCACCTCTATAATGACGGTAAAGTGCCGCTAAAACTAGCAGCGCTTTATTGCCGATGCCCCCGCGCCTCAGTGTGAAAGTGCCCTAAGTATTGCAACAAAAGTAGCTTTTTTACTTTTTTTTTTTTTTAAATTGGCTATTCATGTAAATGTTTCAATTAGTTAGAGTTATGTTTTAACAGCAGTGGGAAAATCAAGGTCACCAACTTGGCTATGCTGTCTGGAAGGGGGTTCTGGATAGCAAGGCTGACTGAACACAGTTACAAACTCTTTTGGCAGGTATAACGGTTCACAAATTTGTATTTCAAGCGTGAAATTTGTGTTTGGCCAAGAGTTCAGCTTAATAAATAGAATAAGTTTGCTTAATTGACTTTTGTTTTTCGTAGTATACTTTTTCTGCTGACTGTGAACATTTTTGGTCTATGAAATTGCATGAAATTTTTTTAATTATTTAAACCTTGGATAGATTTTATGTGAAATCATTGATGCATAGCCAGCCAAGTGTCAACAAATGCTGCTGTAAAATTCTGTATGGTTAAGGATTACTATGTTTTAGATATTATTGTTGTGTCTTGACTTGTCTCATTGAATAAGGCCCAGGGCTGTCCTAATTAATATGCACACCCTAGGCACTGTACAGGGGCCCCAGGTATATGGGTGGGCCAACGATCAGGGCCAGGTAAGGGGCAGCGAATGCTGTGTTAAGGGGTTTGGATGCACTGGCGATTTGGCTACTCATGCTTCTCTTCTTTGACAGGAGTAACTGCTACCTCATTCCTGTCAGAAGGAGCCGTGGCTGGCTTCTGCTGGATAGAGGATTTAGTTTTCTCCTCCCTCCTGCAGGGGGTGGAAGGTAGTCGGCACTGAGACTAAGAGCTCATCTCAGTCTCTGTGTGGGGTACTAATGAGGCAGCACTGATATGCGGCACTGATGGACACTGATAGGCAGCACTGATAGACAGAACTGATGGGCACTAATAGGCGGCAATGATAGGCACTGATATACGGCAATGATGGACACTGATAGGCTCAACTTATAGGCATCACTGATAGGTTGCACTGATAGGCACTGACAGGCAGCACTGGTGGGCACCGATTAGCAGCACTGGTGGCACTGATGGGGCTGCACTGATCATCAGGACACTGATCATCAGTGCCCTGATTGTCAGTGCAGATGTCCCCTGTGTGGGCTTGCTAGTTATCGGCTCTCCTCTACGCTACTACTTGCGGCAAAGTGAAGCCACGCTGTAGCCGTCATTGGGCTATAGCGTGATCGTCGTAAGGGGTTAAAGGTTCAGCTTAAAAAAACAAATATGTTATACTTACCTGCTCTGTGCAGTGGTTTTGCACAGAGCAGCCCCAATCTTTACCGAGATCAGTGTAGCGGTGTGTCAGACTGACACACCGCTCCACCGATCGCTGCGATGTGCGCCCCCACGGGCGCGCGGCGGCTTTTATCCTGAAGGACGTCATATGACGCCCAGTCAGGATAACAAAACCACTTCCCGGACGTCAATCTGCTATTGACCGGGCGGGAAGTGGTTAAACATGTCTATACATGTGTTCAATATGCACGTTTAGGTGCCTTTTTTAAGAAGATTTTCTCCTGCCAGGAGTTCTGGCGTTCAGAGGAGAAAAGCTTCATGCAGTGAAAACAAACTAGTCATACTAATTTGGATTTGCTGGCGGCTATGCTTCTATTTTTATGCTGTAAATTCATTGGAGTGATAATATGGTCAGCCTGAGTCCTTTGTTTACCTACAAGGTGTTGTACCATTGCCGCCCCCGCTTCATCTTGCATGTAGGTGTGCATAGAGGATCTATAATGTACAGTAAAAGGCTTATTTATAGAAAATGTTACCTGTCAGGCTTCAGGACGCATTCAGAGCTGTCAGCTGTTTCTGTTCGTTGGTTAGAGTGGTTAAAAGGTGCTAATATGTCTAGTGAGACAGGGACACTGTAAATGCTTAGAATTTAAAGTTGGACTCTGCAGAACAGAGTGCAGGAGAAGTTCAAATATAGCCCTGGGTTGAAAAAGCAGGACATTTGTCTTCAATTACCCATAAGGACCCTTTTTCCTCCATATGGACTACATGAAATGTTCTTAATCTGTTGGGACTAACCTAATTGGATCTGGATCTCCTACCCACAGCCTTCTGGGACAGATCTCAGGAAGCTATGGGACCATTCACAAAGTGCAGTGCGGTTTGTGCATGTGCAGTATCGAGCCAGCTGTGATGCCACAAGGAATCACAGCTGGCTGCCCACAATTAACATGTTGGCAACAGGGATCCGAAAACAAGCAAAGAACAAACCCGGATGAAGATGGCAATTGGTTCTTTGGACAGGTGAGTGTCTTTTTATTAAAAGTCAGCAGATACAGTTTTTGTAGCTGCTGACTTTTAATATTTTCAAACAGGACAGAGAACCGCTTTAACTCCTGTTTCATCTGAGAACCTTGTGAGTGCCAGAAGACATCGGCTAGTAGTGCAGACCATTATAGAGGCCCATGGGGTCCGTTTTAAATCAGGGAAAGTGGGGATGGGATGATGAGGAAGAGAGATTCTGAAAGCTGTTGAGAGGGGGAGCGGGAAAACTCCTACGGGTTAAGAGAGATAAAAGCATAGGTGTCAGGAACCATGAAACAGACTGAGACAGAAGTGCAGTAAAATCACACTTTTTATTAATAATAAAGGTAAAAGGTAAATAGAGCAAACGTAGTCAAAACATAGCCAGAGTTCGGAAACCAGAACGTATAGTCAGACAAACCAGGACTTCAGGGAGCCAGAGATCAGCGTACTTCAGAACAGGCCAGTAGATCAGGAAACCGGAGAATCAGCGTAGTGGAACACAAAGCAGGATCAGAAACCAGAAGGGATGTTAGCCAAGCAAGTCTTTAACGGGAACACAGGAGAGCATCTTTTTATATGTTTGACCAAGGCAAAGGCAGAGATGATCTGGACTGAACGGCTTAGGTAACCAGCAGGACTGACGAACATGATATCATCACCAGGTGAGTCACTGTGGAAAGATTGGAGCTGGCAATTAACCAACAGCTGAACGGCCTGCTCAGAGAAGAAAGGGCTGAGCCCAGCCCTGACAGTAGGGGAGTCAGAGATGTGGATAAGGGAAGGGGGCAGGATCAACAGGAGAGGGGGTTCGGTAGGGGGTGTGTGGGGGATAAGTCCCCCTCAGATTTAGGACTATGATTTTTTTAAATAAAAGGCAAATGCTTTACATCAGAGGTGCTCAACCTTTCGATGAGCAAGGGCCACTAAAGTGATTTGGTAACCGGTCACAGGCCACAATGAACTATGGGTTTTACCACCAACAAACTGCAAATGTAATTGAGCTCTTACTGTCTTGAGCCCCCTATAAGACTGCTTTTACACTCCAATTCACGGGGAGCCGGGCAGAAGCAGGGTGACGTTTTAATGGTGTTACTTTTTGACAAATTGTGAATTAGTTGGATGCAAAAGGAGCAATTGGTCTGTTTTATATACCTCTGCACGGAAATCTCTATGCCTGGGAAAAGGAGGATCAGCACCTGCTTATTGCCAGAGAGGAGCATGAAGAGAGACTGGAGGGAAAAAAAAACAAGCGTACAAAGACCCACTTATTAGATTAAGGGGTCATAGATGGCCGGTGAGTGCGGAGTGTAGAGAGGAGCACGAAATCAGCACATCGAATATTATATTATTGCACTTCTTGGTACCTAAGTTAACGTCACATGCTGATGGGGTCTCATTGTCAAGAGAAAGTACATTTGATCATGTGCGCTCAATCAGCTGAATAAAGAGAGAGTGGGTAATTAGAACTCTCTTTCACATCGAGTTCATGTGGAGGGGTACATTTGTAGCACAAGGACAGTTGAATTGTTCTTAGATAAGCTGACTCTGGATGGGTGCCAGCTCGTGACAGGCTAGAAGTAACTCTGAGGAAGGCGAAGACAGAAGGAGAGCAGCGTCATCTATGTGCAGCATTATTAAGACATTTTATTCCATAAAAGACAATTGATAACTCACAAGATGTATGAGATGTCAGCACATGTGGGATTAATAATGTGGTTCATCCACTCATGGGGAAGACGATTTTCTCACTGGTTAAGAGGCAGCTGATGGGCCAGGGACGCCAGTGATTCCCAGCACTTCTAGACACTCAGAACAGGTGTACGTCACTTCCGGTTGGAGAAAGAGTGGGGAGGAGCGCACGTTCGTAGCATGCATGCTCCTTCATCAGGCTGGGAACAACTGGCGTCTCTGGACCCATTAGCTGCTTCTTCACCAGTGAGAAGATCGTCTTCCCCACGAGCAGATGAACCACATTATTAATCCCACATGCGCTGACATCTCATACATCTTGTGAGTTGCCAACTGTCTTTTATGGAATAAAATGTCTTAATAATTCTGCACTTAGATAGCGCTGCTCTCCTTCTGTCTTTGGGGTCTCAATGTGAATGTCACAGTCTGATGGAATCTTATTTTGTATGTCACATTTTGGTGAAGTCTCAATGTGAAAGTTTCATACTGGTGGAGTCTCCATGTGAACGTCACATTCTGGTGGAGTCTCCATGTGAACGTTACATGCTGGTGGAGTCTCAATGTGAACAGCACAGGTCTGCATGTGAACGTCACATGCTGATGGAGTCTCAATGTGAACATTACATTCTGGTGGAGTCTCCATGTGAACGTCACATGCTGGTGGAGTCTCAAAGTGAATATCACATGCTGGTAGAGTCTCCATGTGAACTTCACATTCTAGTGAAGTCTCAATGTGAACTTCATGTTCTGGTGAAGTCTCAATGTGAATGTCATGTGCTAGTGGAATCTTAATGTGAATGTCTCATACTGGTGGAGTCTCCATGTGAATATCTCATACTGGTGGAGTCTCCATGTGAATGTCTCATACTGGTGGAGTCTCCATGTGAATGTCCCATACTGGTGGAGTCTCCAGGTGAGCGTCACCTGCTGATGTAGTTTCAACGTGGATGTCACATGCTGGTGGAGTCTCAATGTGAATGTCACATGTTGGTGGAGTCTCAATGTGAATGTCACATGCTGGTGGAGTCTCAATGTAAATGTCACATGCTGGTGGAGTCTCCATGCGAACATCGCATTTTGATGGAGTCTCAATGTAGATTTCACACTCAGCCTCGTTCACTGGGACAGCCTGCCCTGTGAGTTCTGTCTGCAATAAATACCACGTACATCTGCCATAAAAAAGACGAATCAGATTTAGCACCTTCAGCTACATTTCATACATTTTTCTTTATACAACATGAAATTAAAGATAGAAAAGTTCAAAACTCCAGTGCCAGGAACAATAAATGACATGACAGGGAACCAGGGATGACTAATGTTGGCCTTCATATAAAAATTCTGATTTCCTGGCAGTTATGCCAAACCATTTAAATTAATTGACTGGGGAATATTTTGCACTTGCGGGTGCAGCAGGTTAATCTACAGTGCTGCTGTTACTTATTAAACTCTTTTATATCAATTTGTCAAATTTTTGCGGTGGATTGAAATAGAGGAGGCCAAGACTGGGAACTGCTGTACTGCAGATTACTCTGCCACACCCAAAAGTGAAGAAATAGTCCCTTGCACGTTTTACCATGATTGCCATGCAGTTTTGTAATGTGATAATTGTGGCAAGATCTTACCATGTTTGGATTGTCATTAAGAATAGTGTAACCCAAATGCTTGTTGCAGGTTTTCCCATGATTTGGAATCACATGCAGAATCACAGCACTTCGTCTGCCCATTCCAAATCGCCAAGTGTTAATGGGGCCTAAGACAAAACTCCAGGCAAATAGCTAAAAACACTGATGAAATACAGTACATACTGCTCTGTTATATCAGTTTAATTAAAGTATAGCATTGGTTTAATGATATGCCTGTTGTAGAACCACTCCCATTTTAAACGAATGCCCTTCCCCTAATTAAAATACATTCTCCGCCTACAGTGGCTTGGTAGATGCACAGAAATACAAAGCTGTCCCTGGAAAAAAAATATTAAATATTGGCACTATGCTTATGTGTTATGTGGGCAGCAAAGGGTTTGTACGTGGGGTCTTTTTCTTTCCATGTGATCTAAGGGGATATTCTGATGCGTCTTTTATGTGGGGGCAACTGATATATAAGGGTACTCTGACTGGGGTTTCTGATGTAAGGTGGTTCTATTTTCTTTTACTTACAATTTTGATGTTATTGGTTTTAGTAATGAGTATTTCTTTGTCTTACATCTTGTTTCTGTTAAAGATAATTGTTTGTGGAAGGCCAGAATAAAAGGGCACAGCCAGTAAAGGTGCAAAAATAAGAAAAAGGAGAAGAGGAGTGCCCAAAAGGAAGAATCCAGAGCTCAGAGGAGACTGGTCACCTTGAACAGCTCCAAGGCCAAAACACCACTGGAAGCTCTGAGGATCAGCACTAAGCAACTGCACTGGCCGGAGGTAAAGCCTATTCTATTTACAATGTCACCCACCAGTATATGCTGATACTCCAGAATACCCCCCAATTTGGTCCACTTACACTTCAGTTCATTCTGCAGTATAGTTGGACAATATTACAGGTCATCCTCCATTCTACCAATAGTTCCGGCCACCCTCTGGCCCAGTCTGCAAATACTACAGATCACCAGTTGGCAGGACCATTGATAGGGTGTACAGGCAATACTTCCCATTGGGTCAGCGGGGGGCACCAACAGAGGCTGTCTGTGGATAGGTGAAGGCTGCCAGTTTAGCTTTCAAGTGCCTGATGTTTTCTAATGGCAGCCCAGCTTAGCCCTGGAATCTGTAGTCAAGAATGTTCATCTTTTCACGTCATGGCTCAAAACATCCACCAGCGATCTGTGCAGCCAGCCAATCACAGCTCCCTTCTAATGGCAGCCACAGGATAGACCTGTGCTGGATGATCCTTCTACTGTATAATTGTTACTATTGCCTAGACCTGAGCACAAGCACATGGGCCTGTTCACACAGCAATGGATAGCTGTCGCACACACTAACACGCATCGGTTTAGTGTGTGGCAGCTGTCCGTTCCGACTGCAGTGAGTTAGCTGTGGTGGCAGATTGGACTTGCAGTTTATTCATTCATAGATTACTGTGACAGTGGCTGCAGGGGAGTGGAACCCCAGCCCACTGTTACAGGTGGGAGGGGGGTGCTGCATAGTAACATTACATGTTACAACCTAAATACAGTTGTAACATGTTACTAAAGCTAAACAAAGAGGCGTACACACAGATTGAAATTTGTCCAGTTTCTGCTAACCCAGACAAATTTTGATGAGTGTATGCCCAGCTTTTCTCCGCCTAGTGCACTAAGTGTCCCTGGAAAGTTTTTTGAAATGTTGGCAACTATGCACAACCGTAGCTGCGCTGTAGCGAGCTGTGATAAAATGCCAACATGCTGCATTTTATCGCAACATACTCTACAGGATCGAATGTCACTGTACAGTTGCTGTACAGTGACATGAATTAAGTGAACTTTTGTAGACTTGAAAGACCAAATGAAGTTTGTTCAAATACAAAAAAAGGAGCTTTGCATGATGCGCTGAATTGAGCACCACACTGCCCCCTACCGCAGTCAGAAACAGACAGCTGCCGGAGAGGTTAGGCCCTCCGGTATCTGTCTTTTCCTGTGTGATCTGGCCCTTAGGCCCTGTTCACACCAGGGCGTTTGCAGTCATGGGCAGAATTACCGTGATTCTGCCTGCGATCCCAAAATGCTCGAAAAAACTGACAAATTGCCCAATGCTTGTTTAGGTGCCATTAATTTTCAATAGCTCCTAAACACAGGTGCGGTTCTGCTGCAATCGTGGCAAACCCCATAGTGCGAAGCTTGTCACCCAAAACAAGCTCCTTCTCCTTACCGATTAACAGTAACTGTAGTCCGCTGTGACTGATGAACATAGCGATCACAAGAGGGGCACGCTGCACACTCCTAACTCAGAGCAGGCACAATGACGTACATGTACGTCATTGTGCCGGCACATGCCACCCCATATTTACTGTGGCAGGTCGGCAAGTGGTTAATTTAGTGTGCTCACAGATTAAGTATACAGAGTGTCATATGTCATATAGGTTGTGTCTAGATATAAAATTCACCAACCAAAGAATATTGTGATTACAGCAAGTATTGAGTTAATTGTCTTATCATGGTTCATCAAAGAGTTATATCATAAGAGGATGTTTATTTCTTGTGGCTTAATGTGCTATTCAAAAATAGCTTCCACCTGCCAATTTCCAGGAACTTCTTTGCCACAGGTTCTGCAAACACAAATCATAAGTTTCGTTAAGTCATCAAAATAATTTTTGCAATACAACAAGTGTGCATGTAAAGGAAGAGAACAAGCACAGAATAAAATTCCTATCATGAAGCGATTTTGTCCCTAAACAGCCATCTGGTGTTGCCAATATACATTCACCGGCCACTTTATTAGGTAAACCTTGCTAGTACCAGATTGCCTTCAGAACTGCCCTAATTATTCGTGGCATAGACACAGTTGCTGCAGATTTTTCAGCTGCACATTCATGATACATATCCCCCATTCCACTTCATCCCAAAGGTGCTCTATTGGATTGAGATCTGGTGACTGTGGAGGCCATTGGAGTACATTGAACTCATTGTCATGTTCAAGAAACCAGTGGTGAGATAAAAACAAGCTCCTTCTCCTTACCGATTAACAGTAACTGTAGTCCGCTGTGACTGATGAACATAGCGATCACAAGAGGGGCACGCTGCACACGCCTAACTCAGAGCAGGCACAATGACGTACATGTACGTCATTGTGCCGGCACATGCCACCCCATATTTACTGTGGCAGGTCGGCAAGTGGTTAATTTAGTGTGCTCACAGATTAAGTATACAGAGTGTCATATGTCATATAGGTTGTGTCTAGATATAAAATTCACCAACCAAAGAATATTGTGATTACAGCAAGTATTGAGTTAATTGTCTTATCATGGTTCATCAAAGAGTTATATCATAAGAGGATGTTTATTTCTTGTGGCTTAATGTGCTATTCAAAAATAGCTTCCACCTGCCAATTTCCAGGAACTTCTTTGCCACAGGTTCTGCAAACACAAATCATAAGTTTCGTTAAGTCATCAAAATAATTTTTGCAATACAACAAGTGTGCATGTAAAGGAAGAGAACAAGCACAGAATAAAATTCCTATCATGAAGCGATTTTGTCCCTAAACAGCCATCTGGTGTTGCCAATATACATTCACCGGCCACTTTATTAGGTAAACCTTGCTAGTACCAGATTGGCCACTTTATTAGGTAAACCTTGCTAGTACCAGATTGCCTTCAGAACTGCCCTAATTATTCGTGGCATAGACACAGTTGCTGCAGATTTTTCAGCTGCACATTCATGATACATATCCCCCATTCCACTTCATCCCAAAGGTGCTCTATTGGATTGAGATCTGGTGACTGTGGAGGCCATTGGAGTACATTGAACTCATTGTCATGTTCAAGAAACCAGTGGTGAGATAATTTGAGCTTTGTGACATGGTGCATTATCCTGCTGGAGGTAGCCATCAGAAGATGGGTACACTGTAGTTATACAGGGATGGACATGGTCAACAACAATACTCAGGTAGACCGTGGCATTTAAACAATGCTCAATTGGTACTAATGCCCCGTACACACGGTTGGATATTCCGATGGAAAAAGTCAGATTATGTTGTTGGAAAATCCGATTGTGTGTGGGGATACAAAAAGAGGGTAGTGGAAAAGAACCCAACCTTGCTAGGGATCAAGTAGGAGTCTAGATGTAAAGCGGTGGGGACTGGAGGCCAGCCGGAGTAATCATCAGTCATTGTTACCATCTTACCATTGTTACCATCCACTACCCTCTTTTTGTATCCCCCTCTCTCTTGCTGAGACATAGTGTTTATCTACAATCTACACTATCTACTTACATCTTTAGATACCCACATCGCATCTGCTCCTCATGAGTGGAGACATTCCACAAAACGCGTCGAGCAATTGAATGCTACTCACGTTGTTACCATTTAGGAATACTTTTCAATCTTACTGCACTATGCTGACGTTATGTATATGTTTTACATTCTTGTTACTCATATGGAACAAAAGAGTCTGGCAATACTATGCAGTACTATTTTATTATGCTATTATACCTGAATGTATTACTGTATGGAATTAATATTTAATTTTTGTATAAAATTATTCCTTGTTTACAATTTACTATTATATAGCAGTTTGCATATTACCAGTTACTAGCCAGACATATTTGTATCCATTTACCCTGTATGCTTCATATAAAGACCCACTGTTCTCCCCCCTAGTTACTGTTGCCTTTCTATCATCTCGAACCAGCCTGCCCATTCTCCTCTGACATCAAACAAGGCATTTTCGTGCACACAACAGCCTCTCACTGGATATTTTCTCTTTTTCGGACCATTCTCTGTAAACCCTAGAGATAGTTGTGCGTGAAAATCTCAGTAGATCAGCAGTTTTTGAAATACTTAAACCAGCCACGTTCAAAGTCACTTAAATCCCATTTCTTCCCCATTCTGATGCTTGGTTTGAGAGCAAGTCGTCTTCACCACGTCTAGATGCCTGAATGCATTGAGTTGCTGCCATGTGATTGGCTAATTAGCAATTTGTGTTACCAAGCAATTGAACAGGTGTACCTAATAAAGTGACTGGTGAGTGTATATCCTGCAAATGTACAATTGTGTATTGGACCTCCATGGTTTTAACAACCAGTTACATTTGGAAATTATCAAATAGTCTATTTAACCTTGTACATTATTATGTTGGGCATACAGTCTGTAGATAAGGCTGAAACTAAACCTCCATCGTATTTTCTCTGTGGATACCTCACCTTGCACATAGTACCCATTGATCTGGTTTTCCTCCATGTGCTGTCTGTTATCCCATAAGTTTATGTTTCAATGATTTTTATTGAAGTTTTTATAAAACAGGTAACATAGTTCTCGACATTTATTTGAGCATTGCACAGTGCTCATTACATTTCATACATACAAAATGCATAGGAAATCTGTCTTGAGTGTTTACAATCACAGTAATCGTTTTCACTATAAACTGTATAATAGTTTTCGTCAACAGTTTTTCCCCAACATTTATGGCATGCATAACTATCTTACTGTGGTACTTCCACGGTGCCCATCTTTTCATAGCCTATGACCAAAGGCAAGCTCTATCCTATGGTTCTCGGAGTGCCTCCCACCGCCCTGAAACACTGGCTCTTTCCCCTAACATTGGGGGAGACTGGCCTCCAGGTCCCGGGGAAGCCCCTTCCAGTCCTCCATAATATTTATCTTGTCGAGAGAAGGGAGGTAATTGGTCATTAACTGAAAGAAGAGGGGGAGAGAGTAAAGTTAAAGTGGGGTTGCGGTCAAAAAAACAAATGCCTGTTGCTAGGGGGTCCCTCGAAGTCTGCCACCTTCATTGCCCGGGCAAAACGTCACTTCCCCCTCGGCGCCGCACAGTCATCTGGGACCTGTCACGTGTCCCAGATGACTGAGCGTCAAATTACGGCGCACGGCGCCGCTCGCGCATGCGCAGTGGGTGCCCGGCTGTGAAGCCACAGCCGGGTTCCCACATTAGGAATGTCGGCGCCGTGAGCGGCTCGGGGAACGAGGGGGGGTCCTCGTTCCCCCGCATCGCTGGACCCGGGACAGGTAAGTGTCCGATTTTTAATCAATATTGCAATATGCAATATTTGTAGCTGCTGACTTTTAAAAAAAAAAAATAATTTTTCCCCAGGACGGAGCTCCGCTTTAGGTGGAAACAGAATTGGAAAAAAGGAGAAAAGAGGGGGGGGGGGCTCCACGCTCCATAATTTGTTCAGGAAGGGTCCTAGGTTGTGATTGTCCGAGGGTCGTTTGTCAAATAACTGATCCATGGGTCCCATACTTTATTAAACATTTTCATTTTATCCTGTACCATTGCTGTTAGTCTTTCATTTAGCATAAGCCATGACATTTTGTGTTTAAGTTGGTCAAGGGCCGCAGACCTCCAATTTCTTGCTATCATGATTTTAGCTAATATAAATATGAATGTGAGAAGCCTTCTTTGGTGTTTGGAGGCTTCAACTACCTTGCCACCCAGGAGTGCGTGTTTTGCGGTATCCCATAAGTTTGATCAACCTGCCTCCAGTTTGGCCTTACGGTGTGTTCTTGACTGCAGCAGGAACGTTAGTTTTAAGCTCTGCACGAAAGAAAATGTCAGAACTATCGAAATGGGTAAAATAAATAAAGCGTCTCAGACTGTGGTGATGGATGATAGAAGGGAGAGCACGGCACTATGCACCAACCTGTGACAAATCAATCTCTTGGAGTTCTGCAGTGAATATCTTACACAATGGAAAAAAGAATAGCATCCCCAAGGTAACATGTTACTGCCGTTTCATGTTAATGCTCCTCTGTCTTTGTCAAGGTTGCTATTTGTCCTCTTACTTTTTCATCTGCAGCCAAAGCCTTTTAATAAAGTCATAACTGTAAGATGTGAGCATCTTATCTGCAAGAAGAGTTTTATATGAACCACCATACTCCCTAGGGAATCTGGTCATGACAGTCTGAGAGGCTGACTCTGCGCTACCAGTAGCAGCCATTGTTCTTTTAAAAGATCACTACAACTATGGTGCAGTAAAAAAAAGTCCAATATATTTATCTTAATAGACAAAACTATATATATATATTTTTTATCTTTGGGTTAAAACTGAAAGGTTTTTATGAACCGTGTGTGTCTTTAAGGGTGATACCCCTTACTTACTGTCTGGGTGATACTGGCGACCAGGACAGGACATGTGAGAGGATATCTAACCTTTGCCTACTTCATACAAAAGCTAAAGAAATTTGTTTTCACTTCATCTGAATATTGTGTAATTCTCTGCATCTGTTTTCAGCTTCTCTGGCTGTGACTATATAGAATCCTCATGGTTACCTATTCCTGTTCTATTCCTGTTACCTATTCCTGTTCCTATCCTTTTGTACTTAATGAGCTATTGCAAAATGTTTGTTACATTGGAACCTAAACATTAACCCTGTGTGTAAACCTAACACTTACCCTCCTTGTAACCCCTAACACTAACCCTCTTTATAATGTCAACCCTAACATTAACCCTCATTGTAAACCCTAACACTCCCTGCAGGTGACGTGGCAAATGACAATCTGCAACTTGTGGCAGGTGACATGGCAAATGACAATCCGTAACTTTTGGCAGGTGACGTGGCAAGTGGACAATCCGCAACTTGTGGCAGGTGACGTGGCAAGTGGACAATCTGCAACTTGTGGCAGGTGACATGGCAAATCACAATCCGCAACTTGTGGCAGGTGACATGTCAAATGACAATTCGCAACTTGTGGCAGGTGACGTGTCAAATGACAATCCGCAACTTGTGGCAGGTGACGTGGCAAGTGGACAATCTGCAACTTGTGGCAGGTGACGTGGCAAATGACAATCCGCAACTTGTGGCAGGTGATGTGGCAAGTGGACAATCTGCAACTTGTGGCAGATGACGTGGCAAATGACAATCCGCAAATTGTGGAAGGTGACCTGGCAAGTGGACAGTCCACAACTTGTGGCAGGTGACGTGGCAAGTAGACAATACGCAACGTGTGGCAAGTGACAATCTGTAACTTGTGGCAGGCGACATGGCAAGTGACACGCTAAATACAAGTACACTGCTGCTCTCTCAGCTGCTGCTACTCACTATGGTCTCACAAAATGACTAAAATAGATAAATAATACAGTTTTTTGAGCTTGGGGAGGGTCTTATGATGTTATCTTAACTAAACGCTTTGAGCGTTGAATTAGGGCTCATTCACATCATGTAACTTCATACTATCGGCATTCCTCTCTCTGCACATACTACCTGCTGTCATGTACTCCTCTCCTGAACATACTACTGCACTCCTGAACACTGCACTCTGTACGTAGTAAAAACTGAGTACAAACATAGTCCGTTACAGCGTAATGTTGTATTTAGATATTGCGCCGTTTGTAATAGATGTTCTTTAGATGTCAAGAGGAGATTCATCCAAGTTTGAACACTATATTGCAAATATTTACACTTGAGAGGTTGTAATGAAAGAGAAGATTAGCAGATTAATTAGGTATTTGCTTTTGTGGATTTAAAGTCTCAAAGCATTCACCCCATATTGCTCACATATAAATCCTGCGATTACATCCAGAAAACAGCTCTCAGCTTGTGTTGAGTTTCCAAGCATTCCTGGAAGCTTCTTCTGTCATCATTACCGCAAAAGGCACCTTGTTTTGTCTCAAATTGTTCTTAAGCTGGATTTGTTTCAAAATGAAACATGGCAGAGCCGCAAGGTAATTACCAAACAATAGAACAAAAGAATGTAATAGATGTTTTATGTGTGTTCTGTTTTCTATTTCATTATCCTAATTTGTTGTAACATTGCAAATGAAAGACAAATAATTACCAAGATTGCCCTCAAAATTTCCAGTAACTGACTGATCCTAGAAATGGGTTGGGACTGTTAAATCTGGAGTTGGGATGTTTTGGTCACAAACTCTGGAATTGGTGGGTCTCTCCACACTGTCTCTGGAGATGGGAGGTCTGTACCCAGTGACAATATCCTTTGTAGGTCTGTAGGTAGAGGCCTTCATAGGTCTGCGCATTCTTACTGTGGAGTGGTGGTTAATGTTCTTTTAAACTGGCCTCTATAAATCTGTGCTCACTCACTCTGGATTTGTGGTGTATGTATATTGATACTGGTCTTGGTAGGTCTGTTCTCATTCATTCTGGAGTTGTTGTCTATGTTTATTGACACTGGCCTTGGTAGATCTGTTCTCATTTACTTTGGATTTGTAATCTATGTTTATTGAAACTGGCCTTTGTAGGTCTGTTCTCATTCTCTCTGGAGTGAATATAAAAATAACACTCTCTCTGGAGTTGTTGTCTATTTTTATTTATACTGGCCTTGGTAGGTCTGTTCTCATTCTTCTGGAGTTGTTGTCTGTTTATTGAAACTGGCCTTGGGAGGTCTGTTCTCATCCTCTTGTTCTACATTTATTAAAGTGATTCTAAAGTCTTGTTTTTTTTCCCTATGAAAATAACAAATATGTTATACTTACCTGCTCTGTTGCAGGGGTTTTGCATAGAGCAGCCCAGATCCTGCTCTTCTCGGGTTCCGCCTCTGTGATCCTGGCCCCTCCCTCCTGTTCAGTGCCCCCACAGTAAGCAGCTTGCTATGGGGGCACCAAGCTCACTGTGTACACAGCTGGGGCACACAGCTCCCTGTGTACATTCAGACACGGAGCCCCGACCCGCCCCCACTCTCCCCTGGTTGGGAAGCTGACTTTGATTGACAGCAGCGGGAGCCAATGGCACGGCTGCTGTGTGGCCTCACTGGACGGAGCTCAGGTAAGTATTAGGGGGGCTGAGGTGGACTGCTGCACACAGAAGGCTTTTTATCTTAATGCATAGAATGCATTACAACCCCTTTAATACTGGCCTTTAAGGTCTGTTCTCATTCACTTTGGAGTTGTTGTCTATGTTAAATACTGGTCTTGGGAGGTCTGTTTTTATTTACTCTGGAGTTGTTGTCTATAATTATTGATACCGACCTTGGGAGGTCGGTTCCCATTCACGCTGGAGTTTTTGTCTATGTTTGATACTGACCTTGGGAGGTCGGTTCCCATTCTCTCTGGTGTTGTTGTCTATTTTATTTATACTGGCCTTGGTAGGTCTGTTCTCATTCTTCTGGAGTTGTTGTCTATGTTTGATACTGGCCTTGGGAGGTCTGTTCTCATTCACTCTGAAGTTGTTGCATATGTTTATTGATACTGGCCTTGGTAGGTTTGTTCTCATTCACTTTGGAATTGTGGTCTGTGTTCATTGACATGTGCTTTGGTAGGTCTGTTCTCACTCACTCTAGAGTTGTGCCTGTAGGAAGAGCTGGAGCTCCAAGTGCATAGCCTGCCTGTCTTCCTGCCTGTTCCATCTGGTGACGTAATTTCCGCCTGCATTCCATGCTGGCTTGCTTCTTATTGGCCACAGGATGCCCAGAGAGACTGCATATGGATGTTACATCCCGCCAACTGCACTATAATCCGCAGGACTGACTGGGGTAGAACCCCCCCCCCCCTCCCCTGCACCTTACTGAGCCTGATACCTACTTGCATCCTGTAAGCG
Source organism: Lithobates sylvaticus (assembly GCA_028564925.1). NCBI lineage: Eukaryota > Metazoa > Chordata > Amphibia > Anura > Ranidae > Lithobates > Lithobates sylvaticus. The sequence goes on from CM053037.1 coordinate 23,293,204, forward strand.
CATTTTATCCTGTGAATTAAATGAACTTTTAATCTCTGCACTGAGTTGGCGCTTCCTTCTCTCCCCCCTTGTTGTCGCTCATTCACTTTGGAGTTGAGGTCTGTGTTCATTGCCTCTTAGTAGATCTTTTCTCACTAACTCTCAAATTGTGGACTGTGTTCACTGATACTGGCCTTGGTAGGTCTGTGCTTACTTATTTTAGAAATCTACGCTCGTGGATCCTAAAGTTAGGGGATGCCAGCAAATGGACTCTGGAAACGGATAATGTCACAGACAAGAGGGGAATTGGAATTTTTGAGGTTTCTCTGTGTAGCGGCCATAACCCCTAGGGGCGGCCTTGACTTTCTGGGCTTACCGATTACCTCGTAGCTCGTCTTTCGTTGTCTAGGGGTTCCCAGGGTTATTACCCAGTAACTTCAGAAGCTGACACACAAAAGTCCTTTTGAGTATTTTTATTTTGCAGGGGTAACATCCAACAGTAACACAGTCTCAGGTGGGAATAGAAGGCACGGGTGCTAAAACTCAGGCACTTTGAACTGCTGACATCCACTGAATGTCTCTAGTTAGCTCAGAGAGTAGCCACTCGCAAATGGGTGCTTCACTGCTGGATAAACCACTAACCAGAGCTTTAGCAGCCAACGTGATCTGGAAAACTTAGCAAAGTCTCTGCCACAGACTAGATTGTAACTGAAGATAAGTAGGAACCTTTCCCACAGTACCTGGATCTCTCAGCCTTCTTGGCGATACTGTGGGAAGTGTGGATTCTTTTGTGTCCATACAACTCAGCTCCCAGGCTCTTACCGAGCAGCCAGCTTCTTGGCCCTCCTCCGAAGAGTCCTCGCCTGGTCACTTGTCAGAGTTGCCGTGTCCCTCCAATACCGAGAGCACAACGGGACGCCTCCGAATCCTCCTTCAGTTACTGGGCCTCAAACTAGCCAGTTCCGAAGCTCGGGAACGGATGGATCCCCACCCCAGACCATGAGGGCCTCTGGGGCTGGTCAGGGTGACCATGCTTGCGGGGACGGCAGACACTCCTGGGTCCGGGACCGGAACCAGGAATCAAAGCAGCACCCGAACCCTAAAAACGTGACTTCAGCCAGATGCCCCCACTGATTGGCTCCGGGAAAGATTGGTACCTAACACGTCCAACCAGGCTTGGTTCTCAGCCTGTCACAGGTGCCTCACTGCACCTATGACCAGGCGGAACATCAGTACAGCCCAGTCAGACTGATGCCAAAGTAAAAACCTGTACAATTGACCCCCAGAACTCTGTTACAGTTCTGGAAACTAAATTTACACATGCATAGCGCACACTTTAGTAAATCTCATATTCAGTATTTTTCTCCCTCTTTTCCCTTTCTCTGTATTACTTATTTTTCTCTTGTATGCATTGACCTGCAGTATCTCAACTCACTTGTCCTTTTCTCTTCCTTTTTTCATTTTTGTCTCATTGCTATTCCCGTCCCACTTAAATGTAACACAATTAATGTTAACACTGGCCAAAAGATATTCAATAATGCAGGCACGTATGATTCCTAGTCAATTTACACTGTATAAAAATCAATGCATCATAATTTTATTTGAAAGTGCGTAGTCCAAACTATGGTAAAATCACCATAAATACATGCAAAGTAAAAGTACCCTTCAAGGTAATGTGGCGCTGTAGAATATTAAACCTGCTGTAGATGATGTTTATATATCAAATGTTCTCAAACGGTGCGTGTTTGTGCCTAGTATTAAACTGGGGGCTGAAAATTCTGAATAAAGATGAGCGAACCAATTCATAAGAACTGCGATGTGGCCAAGATCAATTTGTGCATTCTTAAACTTTTGGCAAGTCGAGCTAAAATAATTAGTGCTTTCTTTAGATGCTGGTGACTTCCCCCCATCTTGCTTTTGCTGTCAGTAATTATTACAGTATGCGCTGTAACTGCACAAAGAAGGCAGAACTGTCTTGCAGTACAAAAATATGCATCACAGTAGCAGTATATTATGATGTATAATAGTGAAGGGCTCTAACAGCAGAGGTCATGCTCTCAAGATGCTTTGTGGATCAATGGTGCTGGCATCTCTGATAAGACCATATGTTTATGAAACAGTGGAAAATATCCACACCTCCATTCTCCGGCTTTCACAGAGGAGATCGTTCTCCTGTGAGTGCCAGTTTATGAAGCGGTGTAGATTGCTTCTCCCAGGGGTCAAGTCCTGGGGAAAAAAGTGTGGGAACTCCCACCCAAGATCCCCTCGCCCACAAAAAAAATTAAAATGATACGCTCATATGCACGAACGCTTCAAAAGTGGTATTTTTCATCCAATTTTCGTATTGTGTGTATGAAGCTTAACTGTTAGTACATAAAAAAAAACAATCCTCAATAAACATAAATATGTTAATTCTCAGAATAATCAGCATTCATTCAATTGTGCTTCCATGCAAATGTGAACATCATGTTCTGATCTTTATTGGGGAATTTTATTTTGTATATAGAGTGTTTATGTGGTGAGTTTACACTTTTCATTGAACAGAGTTTGGATAACACAGGGTTAAACGGAAAGGTCATAAATGAACTGCACATTATCTGGACAGAGGCTTGGGGAGATAGTGATGTGTTCCTGCTTAGGAGATGTATGTTAGCTTGGGGGGCTGCAAACTCTGCAGGGCTCCAACACACACTCGCTGCTATTCCAACCCTTCACATATTTCCACATAAACTTCCCTCCTGGCATTAAACTTTGCCAGGTATTGTGCTCAGCTTACCACCCCAAACTGATGTTCCTCCCTCAGCTCACCTCTCTCCCTGCATGTCCTGTGAGCAGAATAGCTGTGCTCCTCCTCTGGGTTCTCGCATCATTTGGCACTGAAGACAGAGGGGGGGGGGGATTCAGCTGGACACACAGAGCAAGTATTCAGGAGACTGGGGGGGGGCGAGAAAACAAAAAATCAGGAGGTGCCGGTGGGGAGGAGCGCATCACGAGAGGTATGACTCAATCTCTTAGCAGCAGGGACCTGATCTACCCGTCAGCTAGCTGTGATTGACAGGTAGATCGAAGCGGAAGCTGTCATGGGGCCCCCTACTGGCAATGCCTGAATGGTCTGCTAACGGGAACTGAGTTCCTGTTGTGGAAAAAGTACAGGAACTCCGTTCCCATGAGTTCCCGTAGGACTTGAGCCCTGGCTTCTCCTTTTGTGAAGTGAAGCGATCTACAAATGCTTCAAACAGTGGAGAACGCCTCCTGGTTCTGTAATCTTGTGAGACATAGCGAGATTGCAGTACCAGCAATTCGCTGAAACACAGAGATGTCAGTTTATTAAGCACTGATAAATTATCACTGCTCAGTACACAGACATTCCCAGAGGAGACCGCTCTCATCATGTTAATAAATATATACACAATATATATATACAGTATCTCACAAAAGTACGCCCCTCACATTTTTGTAAATATTTTATTATATCTTTTCATGTGACAACACTGAAGAATTTACACTTTGCTACAATGTAAATTAGTGAGTGTATAGCTTGTATAACAGTGTAAATTTGCTGTCCCCTCAGAATAACTCAACACACAGCCATTAATGTCTAAAGCGCTGGCAACAAAAGTAAGTACACCCCTAAGTGAAAATGTCCAAATTGGGTCCAAAGTGTCAATATTTTGTGTGGCCACCATTATTTTCCAGCACTGTCTTAATCCTCTTGGGCATGGAGTTTACCAGAGCTTCACAGGTTACCACTGGAGTCCTCTTCCACTCCTCTATGACGACATCACGGAGCTGGTGGATGTTAAAGACCTTGCGCTCCTCCACCTTCCATTCTAGAATGTTTAGGTCTGGAGACATGCTTGGCCAGTACATCACCTTTACCCTCAGCTTCTTTAGCAAGGTAGTGGTCATCTTGGAGGTGTGTTTGGGGTCGTTATTATGTTGGAATACTGCCCTGCGGCCCAGTCTCCAAAGGGAGGGGATCATGCTCTGCTTCAGTATACCAAAGTGCATGTTGGCATTCATGGTTCTCTCAATGAACTGTAGCTCCCCAGTGCCGGCAGCACTCATGCAGCCCCAGACCTTGACACTCCCACCACCATGCTTGACTGGTTGTACTCTTTACCCGGTTGCCGCTACACACGCTTGACACCATCTGAACCAAATAAGTTTATCTTGGTCTCACCAGACTACAGGATATGGTTCCAGTAATCCATGTCCTTAGTCTGCTTGTCTTCAGCAAACTGCAGGCTTTCTTGTGCATCATCTTTAGAAGAAGCTTCCTTCTGGGATGACAGCCATGCAGACCAATTTGATGCAGTGTGCAGCGTATGGTCTGAGCACTGACAGGCTGACCCCCTACCCCTTCAACCTCTGCAGCAATGCTGGCAGCACTCATATGTCTATTTCCCTAAGACAACCTATGGACATGACGCTGAGCATGTGCACTCAATTTCTTTGACCTTTATCGGTCATGCCCCTTCGACAGAAGCCGGCTGACGTACACACAGGCCAAATGTCGGCCGGTTTCTATTGAACCAGCCAATGCTGCCCGATATGCGGCCTGTGTGTGTACGGCCCATGTGTGTACAGCCCTTTAGTACAGTGGCTCCTCCCGAGAGGTTCAGTTTTACTTCATTCAGCTTACTGGGTTGAACGAAAAAAAACTTCTAGTGTGTACTAGGATTAAGTCTTAGACCCCATACACACTATTAGATTTTCTGCAGATTTTTGTCTTTAGATTTACTAAACATGTAATGCAAGGGCCTGCCTGACTGCATACAAATTGAAACTCTTAAGGTTTGACCTCATATTATATGGTTTTGGTAAATCTGAAGACAAAAATCTGCAAAAAATCTAATGGTGTGTATGGGGCCTTAGCTAGGACAACCAAGCAGAGATCTTGTCCCCATCACCCAGTGTGTCTGGAGTCAGCACCCTGACTGCCAATCCCATTATTATAGTTTGTCAAGCCCATTTTACTCCACCACAACATCCTCACTTCAGCCTGATACCTTTATAAAATGATACACCACTGCATTGCAGATACCAGATAATATTACATCTTATCCAGTCCTTGGTTGTCTTCTATTGCTTGTTGAAGAAAGTCAGTAGCTACAAATAGCTACAAATACTGCAGCTGCTGACTTTTAAAATATGGACACTTACCCGTCCAATGCGCCCGCTATGTAGGCAACCAAAGACGATCTGTTGATCGGCTCTCGGGTGCTGCCGCCGCCATCTTCGGTATGGGAATCAGGAAGTGAAGCCTTGTGGCTTCACTTCCCGGTTCCCTACTGCGCATGCACGAGTCGCGCTGTGCAATAAGGACGTTGTCTCTGGGATCCGTGTGTTACCCAGCAGACAGCGGGCGCCCCGCAGGAAGTGGCGTAATAGCCGCAGAATCTGCGGCTATCTATGCCCGGAAGTGGGTGCAGATACCTGTATTATACAGGTATCTGCACCTCCCTCCCCCCTGAAAGGTGCCAATTGTGGCACCGGAGGGGGGGAGGGTTTCCGATGAACGGAAGTTCCACTTTAGGGAGGAGCTCCACTTTAAATCATTGCTGTCCTCCCTGACCAGCTGGTTCAGGAATTGAGTCCATGACATGGATGTGGTACATCTGAACATCAGAAAGAAAGTTTTTATTATATAATTTGTGTTGTTGTCTTGACCGTCCTAATGAAATGATATACACTAAATGTTCAGCAAGGAGCTGCAATGACTGCTGCAATGAATGAATGTCTGGGAACAGATAATCCATATATGATGTCAAACTGTACACGTACACACAGGTTTAAAAAAAAAGGAGGAAACTATATATAAAGGTGTTTTCTAAATGAAAACTGCATGGTTCAACCTCGTAGTCATTGTTATAATCATAATCCATCAGATGAGAATATAGGAGGTCAAGAAACCCATAATTTCTGTCCTGCAGATAAAAGCGAGGAAGGTGATAATTTTCTTGGTGACTTCAGCAATTACCATTTTGCAAGCGATCATTTTCTGTACCTGAATAGGCAGCGTGGCAATTTGCCATTGATTCCGACTATAGGGAATTGCATATTACACCGTAAATGTAAATGTAAAAATGCAGATATAAAATAAATGTAACTGTTTGTAGGAAATCTTTGTTGATGTTGTATCATCGAAGCAAGAATCTGGCAATGACTGCTGATCCCAGACCTCCCAGATGGAAAAGAAACATTAATTTGATTGGGGGACAGCTGACTGGTCTGATGTTATAGATTCATTGTTAAATTGTCTTCTGAGATTTGCCTCCCGGCTTTTTACCCTTCCTTAGACAACAGAACGTGCAGAAAGCCTGACATCCCCAGTTCCCTTCTGTCTGCCTAGAAACAGGTTGCAGCCATTTGGTGGCTGAACAACTACAAATGCCAGAATGGTTTGCTAGCTGCTGGCTAGCAGATGATGAGGTTGAGGTTATTCCTTAGTAGCAAGAAAGCCGCTAACTTGCAATTATTGCATGAAAAGCTTTTGTAGGTTTCAAGGCAATCCATGAATGGGATTTTTAAGTATTATTCCACCCAAACTAACATTTGAGACACCAGCAATAGTAGCGCAGCTTTATCAAGAAGACCTCCAGTTTGCTGATTGGACAGATGCAGGTTTTGTCATTTCATCCCGTTCTCCCTTTCCACATTGGCACTGTGCAAAGCAGTAGAGCCCTGATTGGCTCAGAGTGCTGCCTCTCCCAGCTTGAGTTTTAATTGGCCAGAGAGCACTGGCGGCTGGTGCTCAAAGTTTTTTTTTTTGGGGGGGGGGGGTGCAAACAAACTGAAAATTTCTGTTCCCATCAAATGCAGCCTCACTGTGCACATTATATGCAGCCTCACTGTGCCCATCAATTGCAGCCTCACTGTACCCATCAATTGCAGCTTCACTGGGCCCGTCAAATGCAGCCTCACTGTGCCCATTAAATGAAGCTTCACTGTGCCCATCAATTGCATCCTCACTGTGCACATCATATGCAACCTCACTGTGACAATCAATTTCAGCCTCACTGTGCCCATCAAATGCAGCCTCAGTGTGCCCATCAATGCAGCCTCAGTGTGCCAGTGTGCCCATCAATGCAGCCTCACTGTGCCAGTGTGCCCATCAATGCAGCCTCATGCTAACAACAATCACCACGGTCTGTCCAGTCAGTGTCCCCCATGCTGCAGGGCTTGCTCCCTGTCACGACTTTACAACAACAACACACTGAGCCTGAGTCAATGACTGTCTGACCCGGTGGGCTGCCAGCAGTTTTTCTTGACCGTGCAGCGGCCGGCTGTGTCAGACTCAGAGAGGCCCCTACCATGCGTTCAACTCCAGCGTGTGGTGGCCACGGAAAGAAGCCAGAATTGACGTGGATGCGTGGCGCGGTGATGCTTAAAGCACCGACCTACGTCCCATGGGCCACTAATCATTAGGCAACAAACGGAGACTAATTCCACAGTGGGAGTGCTCGGGTGCATCACTCTGCGCCCCGATGATGCTCTAAGGGTTGGTCAATAAAGCTTCTGGATCTTGACCATAGTGTCTGGCGCCCTGCACACTCTTAAAGGAACCAATTTTTTTCTTTTTTTTTCTTTGGGGGGGGGGGGGGGGGTGTTGCTATTGACGGGCCGCCACTGCTGGAGAGCATGAACCCGGAAGCCAGAAGGAAGACTGGCCAAAGATGAAAGTGACAAGTTCAGATACATGTCATGGGACAAGGGAGAAAAAAGAACAAGTTGTGGTTCTGGATTTTCATTGGAGCGGGACAGGAATTATATAAAGCGGTAAACTCTGTAAAAAAAAAAAGCCAGGCACCCAGTTGGTTAATGCTATAATGTACTAGTACTAGACCTTTTAAACGGAGCCCTCCAGAATAGTGCTGTCACTTCTGCAGGTGCTTCCATCTTCGCCCGTTATTACTTTAAGATATTTTAGACTCAGCTGTGTTCCTGTGTGCTTTTCTAAGGGACGGGGGGGGGGGGGGGGGTGTCCCTTTCCTCCAATCAGTTTTTCAGAGCTGAGAGATCCTGTGTAAATTCTACACTTTAAATGGATGTAGAGGAAAGACAGCCGCAGGTAAACAGGTACAACTTATGTAGGAGGATTTGTTTCCTCTCTGTGTATCACTTGAGGCCTGTCACTTCACTGGGTATATGGATGGGTTAACAACCACTTTAATTTTAGATATGAGTGATGTCATTACTGGGCTTCTGTCCTTCTCTCTGTGCAGGCAGATCATGGCTGGTGGTAGGGGCACACAGGTTGCTTAAAGAGGAACTACAGTCTGCTCACATAATTTGTAATAAAAACATCTTTGCCATTCATTCTGAAGCTTCCCTCCAAGCACTTTGCATATTATTTTATATATACTGTGATTCTGCACTTGCCAAATATGCTGCAGAAATCTCCCTCCACTGAGTGTGGCTGCAACCATTTTAACTGTGGGCAGCTGAAGCTGCTGCCTGTTCACTTCCTGGATTTACACAGACACACAGAGGCACACCTCCAGCTATGACTCCCCCCCCCTTCCTAGCATTTTTCACGAGAGCTGTGCAGGATGTCATAAGTCTAGGCTTTTTACCAGACAAGAAACAGTAAGTGGGCTGTATAAGGTATTTACTGGCAGAAAAAAAGTTTTTCTATCCAAAGTTAAAACAACAAGGGCAGAAGATTTAATAGATGGAAAGATGAAAAAATTACTGAAGGTCTGCTTTAACGTACAGTAGTTTCCAGAAGGCATCACAGAGCCCTGCCTCAATACTCATTAGGGGTGTTGAATTTAATCGCAGCATCGATGCATCGCGATTCTGCCGTCTGCAATTCAGCATCGATGCTGCGACTGCTAAAAATCGATTTTGGGATGACCTTATCTATCTGCGCACTATGCTATGTCCCGTCCCGCCCTGCCACTCCGAATGAAGCTGAAAGCGATGTGCCCTGCCTCTCCACACTGAGCCGTGTGCGTTAGCCGCACCCTCCTTCCGATGAGGTCATCCCCAGCCACGTCGGGAAACACTGTGTTCGCTGGAGCCTGTATGAGGTGTGACGCGGCTGGTCAGGTGACGGTAGCTCCTGGAACCAGGAAGTCAAGCTGCAAGAGGTTTCCTCCACTCTCCCTGGCCAACTGCAGCGTTGCCGGTGCTGCCGCTTTCCCCGGATAGCATCAAGGCTACATGGTTGGCCCCCCTTGTTCCATCCCCTGGCGTTCTGTGCTGTGAGGCTTGGGGCTGGTGGACACCGCAGTCCTCCCCCGCCCCTGACACTTAGATCCAGTGCTACTTTCCTGAGCACCCCCAGGTTCTGCCACTCCACTGGCATTGTTTTTTCCCCCATTGGAGGCAGGTAGTCTCCTCTTTGGCTCCTGTGTGCTCTTGCAGCAATCGTTAGTTACTGTATGCCAGGGCTTTTTTTCTCAAACAATAGGTGATGGAACTCAACCATGACCCCCCTAAACTCCTCCCCCACATACACCCTCCAAATCACATCAAATAGTGGGTGTGGTCAGATTTCACAAACAGTAGGAGGGTCTTGAAGGGGCATTAAATACCAGGATTGCATTACAGAATGCAGAGTTCAGGAGGGTTACACACATACTGCAGAGCTGTCACTTGTAAACACAGAAACCGGACTTCTGTGTTTACAAGTGATTGTGGTGAGCAAGCACCAAAGGGTCTGAGGCAGAGTTGGTGGAACTGAGTTCCACCAAGTTCCACCTGAAAAAAATCCCTGCTGTATGCACAAGTAAGTTACTTTAAAATAAATAAACTTGATGGTGGACCTAACAAGTGACAATGCCATTTCATTAATTATGGTTTATGTATGTCTTATGCCCCGTACAAACGGTCGGATCGGATTATGTTGTCGGAAAATCCGATCATGTGTGGGCTCTAGCAGACTTTTTCCGGAAAAAATTTGAGAACAGGATCTAAAATTTTCCGACAACAAAATCCGATCAGACTTTTTCCGATCGCGTGTAGAGAATTCCGACGCACAATGTGCCACGCATGCTCAGAAGAAATTTGGAGACACAAGCTATTGGCTACTGCCCTGTACGTAGTCCCGTCGTACGTTTTGTACGTCACCTCGTTCGGAATGATCAGATTTTCCGACAACTTTGTCCGACTGTGTGTGTGCAACACCAGTTTCGGACAAAATCCGTCGGAAATTATCCGACGGATTTGGGGATCGGAATGTCCGACCGTGATTGGCTTAGAGATTGATTCACATCACAACTTCATTAATACCTTTTGTTTTTGTATGATTCATGGTTTTGCTCATCGCTGACCCCACACATGCAGCATTGCATGTGTGGGATCTGTGATGAGCGAAACCATAAATCATAAAAAAAAAAAAAAAAAAAAAGAAGTATCAATGAAGTTGTGATGTGAATCAATCACTAAAACCATAATTAATGAAATGGCATACAATATCGTTTGGGGGGACGTTTAGGGGAACATTGTCCGCAGTCTCTGACCCTCTCTTGTATCATTTCTGCAGTCTCTGACCCTCTCTTGTATCATTTCCGCAGTCTCTGAACCTCTCTTGTATCATGTCCGCAGTCTCTGACCCTCTCTTGTATCATGTCCGCAGTCTCTGACCCTCTCTTGCATAATTTCTGCAGTCTCTGAACCTCTCTTGCATCATGTCCGCAGTCTCTGACCCTCTCTTGTATCATGTTCGCAGTCTCTGACCCTCACTTGTATCATGTCCGCAATCTCTGACCCTCTCTTGTATCATGTCCGCAGTCTCTGACCCTCTCTTGTATCATGTCTACAGTCTCTTTTTTTTTTTTTTTGCAAATAGTTTTTTATTGTACAAACGGAAATATAACATTCAAGAAGAAACCATCTGAGAGATATTCCAGTAAGGCACATCCGCCACTGTAGCATGTACAACATGACAATAAAGTATAGTTCTCTCATACAAACATGTACATTTCTTTTTTTTTTTTAAAACAACTTAGACAAAACCCCAACTGTTCCTATCCATTTAATCCTTAATACAACTGCCCATACCCCCCCTCCTCCCCCCCCTCTGTCTCTCTGCGTTCACTTCCCACACATCCAATAGTCCTCAGTTCTTTCCTGGATGAGGGGGAGATCACCAGACCTCACCGACACATTACCCCCTCCGGAATTCTGTTTGTCATGCTGTTAGCGATCTATTAATTCCATATCACTACATTATCTTACATTTTTCCCTGAGGTTTACATTAGGCGATTTCCCGTAGATAACACCTGGGTGATGTCATTCAAATTTCCTCTTCCAAAGTGTATTCAGATTCCACCCACCTAGACCACACCTTCCTAAATTTCTTAGGTGCCCCCCTGGCTTCATAGGTCATTTTGTACATTTGAACATCCGCATTAACCACCTTCAACCACATTCCCATTGTCAGCTGCTCTTCATAGATCCACCTCCTGGCGACAAGTTTTCGTACTGCAAAATACAGGAGTCTGAGAAACAGTTTTGTGTGAGCATTCATCTCCTCCTGATCAAATACCCCTAGAAGGCATCGTAGGGGTGAACAGATATTCGGCAAATCAAATTGTTCTGAAATAAAATCAGTAACCTGAGACCATAGCTGTCTAATTTTGGCACATTCCCACACCATATGAAGAAAGTTGCCCTCCCCCTTCATACACTTATGACATAATGCTGAATCCCTTTTCCTCATTTTATACAACCTCTGTGGGGTATAATAAATCTGGTGTAGGAATTTAAGCTGGATCATTTTATCCGTAGATGAGATAACCGTCCGTAAATAGGAGTCCGTGATTTCCTGCCACATTTCCCCTGACAACTCTGGTATGATCGCCACCCATCTTGCTTGTGCTTTAGACGTGGTTCCCAATTCCTCCGGCCCCACTGCTCTATAATACCTAGAGATCCTCTTAGTCGGGTCTGGGTCTATTAGTACCCTTTCCAGGCCTGTATTTTGTACCCTCGGCTTGGTGCCTCCGAACTGCGCAATCGCCGCGTGTCTTAATTGCGCATATCTGAAGGACCAGGTCCTAGGTACATTAAACTGTTCCCTCAACTGTGTGAAGGTAGATATATTTTCTTCCTGACATATGTGATGAAGATATTTCACTCCATACTTTGCCCACGTCACCTGTCCGTCCGGTATCTTAAGGAATTCTCCCATAGACTTATTGCACCATAGGGGGCTATTTGGAGATAGCCAAAGCGGCTCATCCTTTCTCCGCTGCGCGCAAATATGGAAGATTCTCCCAGGTAGTGCCATAACCGATCCCACCTTCCTCCCCGGGATACCTTTCCTATACACCATATTCTGCAACGTCTCCTGTGAGGAGGCAACCGCTGCCTCCAACAACATGGTGGCGTTCTGAGTCTGGGGGAGAAATCTCCAATGTAGGAAGGACAGTTGGGATGCAAAAAAATAGGATCGCAGGTCCGGTAGTGCCATGCCCCCCTGTATGACAGGGGACTTTAAAAATTTTAATGACAACCTGGGGGCTCTCGTCCCCCATAAGAGACTCACGATAATGGAATCGATGAGCTTGAAAGTCCGTAGGGTCACAAACACCGGGGAATTAGAGAGGATGTACAGAAACTTGGGGAGAAAGACCATCTTAAAAAGGTTAATTCGCCCCATCAGCGTAAGCGGTAGGTTCTGCCATTTCTGTACCTTCTCCCGAAACCCCCTGATAATAGGCGACAGGTTAGCTTCCAAAAATCCCGATATGGGCAGCTGGATATCAATCCCCAGGTAGCGAAAGGTGGATGAGACCGGAATGGGGCATCCCATCGGAGCCACTACTCCGGTATCTATCGGGAACAGGGCTGATTTAGTCCAATTTATTCTAAATCCAGAATAATCCCCAAATTTCTGTATCAGCTGGAAAGCCCCTGACAGAGAGGGTCCCGGGTCCTGCAGATAAAGCAGCATGTCATCTGCGTAGAGAGATACCCTCTCTTCAAACGCCCCTATCCTCAGCCCGGTCAGAGTAGTAGTGGATCTCAGTCTTGTCGCTAGGGGCTCTATGGCCAAGGCAAACAAGAGGGGTGAGAGCGGGCACCCCTGCCTCGTCCCTCTAAACACTGAAAAAGGGTCTGAGATAATGTCACTCTTACCCTGACCAGTGGATCTGTGTATAACAATTTCACCCATGAAATAAAAACAGGGCCAAAGCCGAATGACTCCAGTAGACGGAACAAGTACGCCCACTCCACTGAGTCAAACGCCTTTTTTGTATCTAAGGATGCGATAACTCTGGTCCCAGAATTATCATGCTCCGTCTGTAAATTTATAAAAAGTCTCCTGATGTTCATTTGGGTGCATCTTCCCTGTATAAAGCCCGTCTGATCTGCGTCTATCAGCTTCGGAATGACCGTTTGCAACCTCTTTGCCAGTATCTTCGCCAGGATTTTGGTATCTGCATTCATCAGCGAGATCGGACGGTAGGAATCACACATCTTGGGGTCCTTCCCCCCCTTGGGGATCAGGACAACCAGAGCCTCTCTCATAGAAAGGAGGTAGCCTACCATCCGTCCTCGCCGCATTGAATACTTTCAACAACCTGGGTGCCAAAACATTGCGGAAGGTATGATACCATTCCGAGGGAATGCCATCTAAACCTGGGGATTTTCGAGGGGCAAAGGAGGCTATTGCTCCTTCCACCTCCTCCACCGTTATACCCGCTTCCAGAACACTATTTTCGTCCCCCGATAATGTTGGGAGGTCTACCTCAGTCAGATACTCCTCTAGCGCCCTATTGTCCTGTTGAGTCTGAGATTTATAGAGATCAGCATAAAACTGGGTAAACGTCCGAAGTATACCCAGTGAATCGCAGACCTCTACTCCCTGCATGTCATAGACTGCGTTAATGTAGATCGGAACATATTCAGGCCATGCAAGAAACGCGAGTAATCTACCATTTTTATCTCCGAATTCAAATATACGTCTGCGCTGCGCAAGATTAAGCTTCGTAGTCCGGTCAGTCAATGCAGTCTGGTATTCCCGATGTCTACAAGTCTCTCTTGTATCATGTCTGCAGTCTCTGACCCTCTCTTGTATCATGTCTGCAGTCTCTGACCCTCTCTTGTATCATGTCTGCAGTCTCTGACCCTCTCTTGTATCATGTCTGCAGTCTCTGACCCTCTCTTGTATCGTGTCTGCAGTCTCTGACCCTCTCTTGTATCATGTCCGCAGTCTCTGACCCTCGCTTGTATCATGTCCGCAGTCTCTGACCCTCTCTTGTATCATGTCCGCAGTCTCTGACCCTCTCTTGTATCATGTCTGCAGTCTCTGACCCTCTCTTGTATCATGTCTGCAGTCTCTGATCCTCTCTTGTATCATGTCTGCAGTCTCTGACCCTCTCTTGTATCATGTCTGCAGTCTCTGACCCTCTCTAGTATCATGTCCGCAGTCTCTGACCCTGTCTTGTATCATGTTCGCAGTCTCTGACCCTCTCTTGTATCATGTCCGCAGTCTCTGACCCTCTCTTGTATCATGTCCGCAGTCTCTGACCCTCTCTTGTAGTATTTTGGGGGCAGTCTGGAGCTCCTCTTTGTTGTCTGCTGTAATTTACACTTGCTACATGCAGGGAGTGTTGTCTTTTTTTTTTTTTTTTTTTTTAAGAACAGATAAAATAAAAAAATGTAGTTCTTCTGACTGCTTGAATTTTTTGGATGAAAACCAAGCGCAGTAATCGTGATGCATCGTGATGCATCACGGAATCGAATCGAATTATGGACAGGATAATCGTAATTGAATCGAATTGCGAGGTCAGTGAAGATGCGGACCCCTAGTACTCATCTCAAAAGCTCTTAACCCCGATGCAGGCAGAGGGCTGGCTCTTGGAAGGAGTTATGCAATATTAGATGATGCTGGATGTCCTCTACCTGACTTGCTGCAGCTTCTAATGCACATTGTGAGAGGATCACTGTGTGCAGTGAAACCGTAGTTAGCTATTTTAGTACAAGAGAGAAGCCTGTATAACTATGCAACATTGAAGGGAAGGCTGGAGGTCAGCTTTCAACTAATAATCTGCTGGCTTGGAATGCTGGAGCATATTCAAATTATTATATAAAAATAAAAGTAATAATTGTAATAAATATGTAATTGAATTAACTTAATTAAATATTGAACGTAAATATTGAACCTAACTGAATTACCTTAACTTACAATACAGTATGTGACTAAATTAATTCCAGCTTTAATAAATCAACCGAATGGAAACATTATAGTGAAAAAACAGTAAAAAAAAAAAATCCTAAAAAATGATTGGACCCTCCTATAAATGGAAGACCAATGAAGAACAATCTCAGCTACAGGGGACACAAATAATAATAAAACATGTCATGTCGGGCTAATACAACAGACAATCTTAATACATTATTATAATGTCATTTTAATAGAATATTGCAATTACACTCTAATTTCATCATGTAATCCCCATATACTGCATCATCATGTCCTCGACACACTATTATAATGAAATAATTGTATATTCCTAATATGATATAATCCTGTTACCACATCACAGAAAAATTCAGAGGTCATCATGTCATATTCATTTATTTAAATTTGCAGCCTTCAGGTCTATAAGTCCTTTCATTAAAATATATATATTACTATTATTATATTGACAGTAAATAGCATACACTATATCAGTTATACTGTGTAGCAAAAGCTGTTCATTTCATTTTTCCATTCAAAAGCCATACAATTTTGCCAACAGAAGCCAGGTTTCATGTACCATATAAAGATCATGAATATTCACAAACGGGGAAGGAAACAGTAAAGGAGGTGCAGAGGAGTCTAAAGCACTATGTGCCAAATGGTACAGACTGATCTTCCCACATAGCTCCAAATGTAAAGGACCTCTTTACAGGTGCATAAAGTCAGGGCCAGGACAAGGGGTGGGCACAGGGGCGGACTGACCATTCGGTCACTCGGGTGGCCGTTCGGTCACTGCCCGAGGGCCCCGGGCCACTAGGGGGCCCTATCAGGGTTGCCAGCCTCAGTAAAACCAGGGACAGTATGTAAAAATCTGTGTTTTTTTCACATCTGTCTCTGAAATGTCCCTTACCGACATCCTTTTGGTCTAAAAATCCCAAGATTATAGCTGCCCCACCTCTCCAGTACCTTCTCGGCCAATAGAAACATGTCTGTGTATACTGTTTGTACATGTATGTGTATACTGTGTGATTGTATACTGTGTGTACTGTGTGGCCCCATAATCTCTGATTGCCTGGGGGCCCCATAATCTCCTATTGCCCGGGGGCCCCATGAGTTGTCAGTCCCCCCCTGGGTGGGCAGGAGGGCAAGTTGCCCTGGGCGCAATTGTTTACTGTAGGGATGGGGTCGCCTTCCTTCTGTTACAAGGCTGACAGGAGTAGTGACAGCGGTAGTGATTTTGACAAGTGAGTGAATGCTTGTGGTAGGATTTCCCTAAGCTTGCATCATAAATGGGGGGGAGGGCGCAGTTTGGCATCTTTGCCCTGGGCACTGGATGACCTAGTCCAGGCACTGTATACAGTATAACTTTGAGATCTGGGAAGGCATCCCATCCATCCCAGCATGGGTGAGAAGAAAGAAAGCAAGTTGCTTTGCCAAGGCAGTAAGAGCACATGTACAGTGAAACCTTAACCACTTCAATACAGGGCAATTTTACCACCTTCTTGCCCAGGCCAATTTTCAGCTTTCACCGCTGTGGCACTTTTTTTTTTTTTGAAAAGTTTTATTAATTACTTTTTAACATAACAAAAATATACAAGATCCAAAGCGGTGTTATATTTAGCGTCGCTTTACCGTCATTTTAGCAACGCTATTCGGCCGCTAGCGGGGGTTAAAACTGCCCCACTAGCGGCCGAATAGCGTCGATAAAAGGGTTAAAACCGCCCGCGAAGCACCGCTTCAGTGGCGCTTTGCAGGCGGGTTTGCAGCACTGCCCTATTGTTTTCTATGGGAAGGGGTGCTTTAGGAGTGGTAAATACACCGCTCCTACAGCGCTCCAAAGATGTGGCTTGCAGGACTTTTTTGACTGTCCTGCAAGTGCACCGCTCCAGTGTGAAAGCCCTCGGGGCTTTCACACTGGAGACACAGGGCCCTTTGCAGGCTCTATTTTTAGTGCTGTAGCGCCTGCAAAGCGCCCCAGTGTGCAAGGGGCCTTACTCTGAAGGGAGTGAATATACACTCTTCACTTTGGTGGTGGATTTATGGTGCATCATCTTCAGCAAGAAAGAAAACTTTTTTTTACTGACACTTATATGGACTTTTAGCTAAAGGATTACTGTACACATTGAGTTTTTTCTTGTATTTATTTATTGTTTAGGTTATTTGCTTGCGCTACTGTGGATCATTATTGGTACACTACTGATGATTCTTCACGCTTATATACATTTTATTATTAAGTAGCAGCATTGTTAGGATTAGCACGGGATATTGAATTATCACTTTAAGAGCGCGGTGTAAAATCTTTAACTACTAATAATAAGTACCAACAGTTTTAAAAAGTTTGCATTTGATAACCCAGAGTGCTAAACATAGCCAAAACTAGGAGCAAAAACAATTATCTTGAAGAAAATGTTTCTGCAGCCTTTACAAGTAGCTGGGGAATAAAGAGTGTGCAATGTGTCCACCTGGGTTAACTGGCTACCATAAGTCATTATGATGCTGCTCTAAGCCATTGCATTTATTGCTATAGTGAACTGCAGTTATTAAGCCAAAGCACTCCTGAGCCAGGAACAATACAGAGCCAGCCCAGCAACAACAGGGACTTGCCTGTTCTGCCTTAGCATACGTCCTGCGATCATCCTGCCAGCCACTCCAAAAACCTGTCTTCTAGTTGGCTCCAGCTCCCTGCTCTCACATTCATAAGAAGATTGTTGATGGGTGACTGGCAGAAGACATGGAGACAGACGGCCTCATTGATTAAGCTTCCCCCGTAGTCGTCTTCTTTCCTGTTTCGCCTCCTCTGTACAGAGCACCTGCTGTTCGCTGAGGAAATTAAACTTTCATTCAGTCTTTATTGGGGTCACGCAATGACTTCTGCAATAAAACCCTGCTAATTATTCTCATTTCCAGAAACAAAATGAAGCGTGTGTTCTGCCAGAGCGATTGATGTTAATTCATTGTCGCACAGAATTGCAGCACGCTTGCATTTATTTTCGAAAGGGGGTTTAAATTCAAGATGGCGGTGCATGGGCTAATCTTCTGTATACAGTGCCTTCAAAAAGTGTTCATTTTGTCATGTTACAACCAAAAATGTAAATGTATTTTATTGGGATTTTATGTGATAGACCAACACACCAAGTGGCACATAATTGTGAAGTGGAAGGAAAATAATAAATGGTTTTAATTTTTTTTTTACAAATACATATCTGAAAAGTATGGCATGCATTTGTATTCAGCCCCCCGGAGTCAATACTTTTGTAGAACCACCTTTTGCTGCAATTACAGCTGCAAGTCTTTTTGGGAATGTCTCTACCAGCTTTTCACATCTAGAGGGTGCCATTTTTGCCCATTCTTCTTTGCAAAATAGCTCAAGCTCCGTCAGATTGGACGGAGAGTGTCTGAACAGCAATTTTCAAGTCTTGCCACAGATTCTCAATTGGATTTAGGACTGGACTTTGGCTGAGCCATTCTAACACATGAATATGCTTTGATTGAAACCATTCCATTGTAGCGCTGGCTGTATTTTTAGGGTCGTTGTCCTGCTGGAAGGTGAACCTCCGCCCCAGTCTCAAGTCAGACAACAGGTTTTCTTCTAATATTGCCCTGTATTTGGCTCCATCTATCTTCCCATCAACTCTGACCAGCTTCCCTGTCCCTGCTGAAGAAAAGAATCCCACCACCATGTTTCACAGTGGGAATGGTGTGTTCAGGTGATGTGCAGTGTTGATTTTTTGGCACACATAGGTTTTTGCTTTTAGGCCAAAAAGTAAAAGCTTGATCTCTGACCAGAGCACCTTTTTCCACATGTTTGCTGTGTCCCCCACATGGCTTCTCACAAACTGCAAATGGGACTTCTTATGGCTTTCTTCTTGCCACATAAAGGCTAGATTTGTGGAGTGCATGACTAAAAGTTTGTCCTGTGGACAGATTCTCCCACCTGAGCTGTGGATCTCTGCAGCTCCTCCAGAGTTACCATTGGCCTCTTGGCTGCTTCTCCGATTAATGCTCTCCTTGCCCGGCCTGTCAGTTTAGGTGGACGGCCATGTCTTGGTAGGTTTGCATTTGTGCCATACTCTTTCCATCTTCAGATGATGGATTGAACAGTGCTCAGTGAGATGTTCAAAGCTTGGTATATTTTTTTGCCCTAACCCTGCTTTAAACTTCTCCACAGCTTTATCCCTGACCTGTCTGGTGTGTTACTTGGCCTTCATGATGCTACTTGTTCACTAAGGTTCTCTAACAAACCTCTGAGGGCTTCACAGAACAAATATATTTATATTGAGATTAATTTACACACTGGTGGACTCTATTTACTAATTAGGTGACTTCTGAAGGCAATTGGTTCCACTAGATTTTAGTTAGGGGTATCAGAGTAAAGGGGGCTGAATACAAATGCACGCCACACTTTTCAGATATTTATTTGTAAAAAAAATTGAAAACCTTTTATCATTTTCCTTTCACTTCACAATTATGTGCCACTTTGTGTTGGTCTATCACATAAAATCCCAATAAAGTACATTTTT
This sequence comes from Lithobates sylvaticus, assembly GCA_028564925.1. NCBI lineage: Eukaryota > Metazoa > Chordata > Amphibia > Anura > Ranidae > Lithobates > Lithobates sylvaticus. Next base: position 23,312,849 of record CM053037.1, read on the forward strand.
GTTTTTGGTTTTAACATGACAAAATGTGGAAAATTTCAAGGGATATGAATACTTTTTCAAGGCACTGTATGAAGCAAGGACCCATTGAGTTGACTTCTGTAGTTACATGCTGACCCTCATAGAGGTAACAGTTTTGCATTATGTCTTTATTAAAACACATCGTCTTTGTTAAGTGCCTTCTGTATATTACATTCATATAAACAGTATAAAGTGTTTATACAGGCTCTAACTGTAAGTGTTATTTAAATGAAAAAGAACCAGTGACAAGAGGGCCCATGGAAATATTTAAAAATGTATTCTTGAACTGATTTATGGTGCCCAACTTCTCAAATGGAACAAAAATAACCTCCACTCAGCGATCCACACATGTTGCAGACACATTGAAGGTTGTGGTTTTTTATAAAGAGGATGTATAGCATTTTCATATATATTTATGAATTCACCATGTTGCGAACTAAAAAATACTGTTTGCAAACTAATGAAGGGAGCAAAATGAGCAGAGGGATGTGTTCTACTTTCTGCTGCTGCTCATTTATTGTCCAATCACAGACTGGGGTCATGATGGTGACCAAGGTCACTAATATCACTATACTATGTAGTGCTGTGTCTCAGGACTGGCTGGAAAAACTTGCACAACCTCTGTCAGAACAGCTCCTGTATATGTATTTCAACATACAGTATTTGACAATTTGACTGGGGTTCGGCCATTACTGCTTTGGTAAAAAAACTAAATCACATTACATGCAGTTTAATGAGTCAGAGACATGTTTTACCCCAATTTACACCCCATAGGCAGTCAATGTTTGTCAGGTTTTATTTGTTTTTTTACTATAAAGAATAATAGATTGAGGATACTGAGGTCTAACCTGGAGTTCTTTTACCTATGGGATTCATACATACAACCGTTCATGCCCATTCATTGCCCTGGTGATCATATTTCTGCAGTGGGTGCAGCCTGGTGTTTATAAACCTGTCAGCGGTCTGCATGTATTCCCACATGGAGCAATTACCTGTGGTTATGCACAGGATGCAAACAGTCTGCATACAGAGCTGCCCATGTAATCGCTCCTTGAGCATCAACCTATCATTGAGTAGTACCTACTGTAACAGACTCACCTGGGACAGAGGCTTTTGGAGGGGACTGGATGCTAGTCTCTTGCCTACTGACTATGGGCCCTGGCATTTGAGGGAGCTACAAGCATTTAAGAAGATATTCTGTTATGTAATACAAAAGGACATTATTAAGGAGGCCATGATGGTCTCTGCCAGCTTGGTACTCAGTGGACCGATGTATGTGAAAGGAATGCTGATAAATGAGATCTGGAAAGCCCGGGCCTTTCACCCAATAGTTTATTGTGCTCATTAACACACCTTTGTCTCCTAGCAAACTATTGGGTGATTTGTATACTTATGTGTATTGTAAGTTGTGAGTGAGGAGACGGCAAGTCTATCCTGAAAGGTCATATCTCTGAGTCACCAAGTCTGGGTAGATGATTAGATAACTAGCTCATGTTATTTAGGTTTCTGGTTACAGTTTGTATTGTCAGCCTGCTGTATATATTTGTGTGTCATCTCAAATAAATCAGTTCATGTTTGCAACCAAACGAGTATTGTCTTGGTTGTGGTTGTCAGCGGTTGCAATATCTGATATCTATATTCAGACTGGGAGAAAGCGGTATATGACGAAAGCACTCAAGCGGAGTGTGGGACGTTTCATTACGCCTACCTATAAAGCGTTGTATATTTAAAAAGTCACTGAACCTCTGAGAACCTTGGAGTTCTGTTGTATGTGGGGCTCATACACATCACCATTTATGCTCATACATTGCCCAGATCAGCACATTTCTGCTGTGGTGGGGCCAGATTTGTATAAGCCTACCAGCATTCTGTGTGCAATTCCACATGAAGCGATTACCTGTGGTTTGGTATCTGGGGTGCGCTACATGGAGTGCAGGGTTCAGGAGTGTGCTAAGTACAGAGTGCAGAATTTAGGAGTGTACTACCTACAGAGTGCAGAGCTCAGGAGTGAGTTATGTACAGAGTGCATGGGGCAGTGGTGCGCTATGCACAGAGTTCAGATCCAGGGGTGCCCTATGCACAGAGTGCTAAGTTCACGGGTGCATTACGTACACAGTGCAGGATTTAAGGGTGCATATGAACAGTGTGAAACCCCAACCCCGCCCCCTACCCCCCCAAAGCTTCCTCACATCTCTTTCTCCTACCTGGCCTGACCCTAGTACCTCCCTGTGTTGGCGGCTCCACTACTCATGTATTTGGCTCTAGTACCTCCCTGGGTAGGCGGCCCTGCCTTGCCTTGCAGGGTGATCATTCTCTCTCTCAGATTCTGGAGATCTGTCTCTGCTGTGCCCCACTGTGAGTCTGTGCAGGGATCTGTTAGGTCCAGGAGCCGCTGAGTGCACACCCGTCCCTTGAAAAAACAGAAGGCTTCTGTGTTTACATAGGCAGCAGGAGCAGAGGGTGAGAGCTGGAGGTAGAGAAATGGAGTTCTGTTACATTCCTGCTGCAAAACTGGGTGCGAGGGCCACATGATAAGGCCTGGTGGACCAGATTCGGTCTGTGGGCTTTGTTTTTGTCATATGTGCTTTAAATCCTTACATTGCTCCATTTATAAATTATTTTTGTAGTGCCAATGTGTTCTACAATGCTGTACAAAGTGCAAATGTACAGCGCATAATAATTACAACATACACAAATAGGAGAGGTGCCAGGGATTGGAAACGTACTTCAAAGAACTTACATCCTAAAATAGCATTTCTCAACCTTTTCAACACAGAGGAACCCTTGAAAAAATGTTCCCGTCTCTTGGAACCCCTGCTAAACATTACTATATCTACAACTCATGATACATTAGTGTGATGGTCTTTGGGAAGAATGCTCCTTACACTTGTGATCATTGGGAAGAATTATCCTCTTACACCTAGATAAAAAGATCAATGGTGAGTCAGTGGGAACTTATCTGAGAGCCATAATTTGCTCATTGGTCAAGGGACCCCTTGCAACCTCTGAGGGAACCCTAGGGATCCATGGAACCCTGGCTGAGAAACCCTGATCTAGATAAATACAAGAGGTAAAGGAATGCATCAGGGGTGGACTGGCCTACCAGGATAATGGAAAATGTCCTGGTAGGCCTACTAGGCCGGCAAGGCCCCCTGCCCTGGAGCCGCTTTGAGGGCAGCGGCACTTGTAAAAAAATATGGCTCCATGCCGACATGTCAACTGTGCATGCACCGCCGCCGTTCTGAAGCTAGCTGGGCTTGGGAAAGCCTGTACACGCTCAGCCATTTTCGGGCAGGCGGGCACATGTGCAGTGACCTAATGGTTCCGCGTGGCACCATTTTTAAATGTAAGGCAACAGTGGCACTCGTCTCAGTGAGGTTTCGGCAGTGATACGCACCTCTCATCACGGCCTGGTATGACACCCTCCACAGCCTCTGACCACTTCTTGTTATTACTCTCCTATACCATGTCCACAGCCTCTGACATCTCCCTTACCATGTACACAGCCTCTGACATCTCCTGTACCATTCCCACAGCCTCAGACATCTCCTATACCATGTCTGCAGCCTCTGACATCTCCTGTACCATGACCACAGCCTCTGACATTTCCTGTACCATGTCCGCAGCCTCTGACATCTCCTCCTGTACCATGTCCGCAGCCTCTGACCATCTCTTGTACCATGTCTACAGCCTCTGAAATCTCCTGTACCATGTCTGCAGCCTGTGACATCTCCTGCACCATGTCCACAGCCTCTGACATCTTCTCCTGTACCATGTCTGCAGCCTGTGACATCTCTTGTACCATGTCTGCACAGCCTCTAACATCTCCTGTACCATGGCCACACAGCCTCTGACATCTCCTGTACCATGTCCGCACAGCCTATGATCACCTCCTATACCATGTCCACACAGTCTATGATCACCTCCTGTACCATGTCCACACAGCCTATGACCACCTCCTATTCCATGTACGCACAGCCTATGACATCTCCTGTACCATGTTCGCAGAGCCTATGACCACCTCCTGTACCATGTCCACACAGTCTCTGACTATCTCTTGTATCATGTTTGCAAAGCCTCTGACATCTCCTGTACCATGTCCGCAGCCTCTGACATCTCCTGTACCATGTCCGCACAGCCTATGACCACCTCCTATACCATGTTCGCACAGCTAATGACCACCTTTATATAATACACTCTTCAAATGTGCTTTAAAATGCATGGTTTTCCCTTTTATGAACAATAAAATAATGACGTTATGCTGTTGGGGTGGTATAATAATGCTATGGGTCTGGTATGAAATTATTTCCAGGGCTGATTTTTAGTCACTTTTTTTGCAGGTATCAGTGTAATATTGGCATCCAGGGTAAGGATAGGATATTCAGGGGGTGGGAGAGGAAATTTTTAAATTAAAGCTATGTGCTTTGCTGAAAACAGGAGTTTAAAGATTGCATTTAATGATTTAAAGAGTTGCTGAATTCCTGATGGCATGTGGAGGTCTAGTAAAAGAGAGCAACCTGAGAAGTTAAAGATCTAAGGGGGCACCAGATTAAAACGTTTTTTTTATGCCAGAAATAGGATTCTGATGTATTCTGTTGACAACTGGGTCCAGCAAGGGGCATATGGAAAGAAGCTATTATAATAAACGTATGTTTATCCATAGCAACAAATTTAATTTAAAGCTGTCTGGAGAACATGTCTGAACTTTGCTGAATCTACTGGGATGGAAATCTGGTAGAGGATTAACCCAACAAGATGATTACATCCTTGCTCAGTAAAGCCACATCCCATGGGCTCCATATCATCCACAACAGCTTAAATAATGTGATAAGTGAACATTTCAAGGAATGTTAGCATGCTAGAAGCATTAGAGTGCTTTAAGTAGTAAACCTGAGCAATGTACTGCGGTCCAGGAATGGATTATTTAATTAGGATTTGTCTAGTGGAGTTTACATTGAAAACAAATAGTAAACATTTGTCATACCATGTACATGTATCTGCGTTCTTCCTTCAAATATGTAAACATTAACCAAAACCAAACTTTGTTTCAAAAATCTTTCAGGGACTAGCGGTAAGGTATTCATAATTCACATGACCGGTGTAGAATAGATGTCCCCAACGTTAGCCAATAGCTACCAGGCCGAACACCCATACTCAATCCCCATCCCATTCCATTACCTACAATTAAGGGAGACCACACAATGAATGGAGTAACAAAATGGCCGTAACAGCCTCATTATTAACAAATAAACTTAAATTAACATAAACAAGAAAAACATTCCTTAGAAACATATCAGTCACTAAGCCAATTATGCACTGCGACACCTTTTACCATAATAGGCCTCCAGCTGCAACACACTGGCTCGGAGACAACACATTAACTGGAGTACAACCAGTACCATATTCCAGCTAAACCAACATTAACTGGAATACACCAGAGGGACACATACCAACGATGGGTCCCAAACTTTCCCTTATTTAAGTTTTTCTTCCGCCATCAAAGACCAACAACCGCCCATCTGCCATGACATCATCAATCCCATTGCTCCCAATACGAAAACTGACCAGAACAGGGAGGGTGGGTGGGACGCTGTTCCTGCGTCCGTCGAGCTCCACTGGACACCAAGGCGTAGCCACCCCTCAGGGCCGGATTAACATAGGGGCTATTGGAGCTGCAGCTCCAGGCCCCTTTCTCAAGATAGGCCCATTTTCCCCCAAAAAAAAATCAGAAAAAAATAAATAAAATCGACTTTGAGGGTTGTAGCTCAGCGATCAGGAGTCACAGAGACCCCACAGGGGGTAGGTAGCGTAATACATACTCCAGCACTGGTTAAATTATGGGGCTGCTTTCATCTATAGTTCCGGAGATACGGGGCTGCTTGCGCAGTCGGTCAGAAGCTACATACAGAGCGGCCAGTTTAAATACAAGCTGGAACACTGCAGCAGACTGAGAGGATGAACTCACAGTGCTTATAATAATTATTTGTATATTACTTATGATAATTAACCCCTCGCCACCCAGGCCAATTCTGACACTTCTCTCTTACATGTAAAAATATATTTTTTTTTTATAGGAAATAACGCAGAAGCCTCAAGCATTATATAGATTGTTTTAGCAGGCACCCTATGGAATAAAATGATGGTCTTTGCAACTTTTTATGTTACACGATATTTGCGTAGCAAATTTTCAAACGTTTTTTTGGAAAGAAACTGTTTCATTCATTAAAAAAACACTAAAGTTAGCACGATTTTTTTTGTGTACTAAGCGATGCTTTCAATTTTTTTACAGGTTACATGTTTAGAGTTACAGAGGAGGTCTAAGGCTAGAATTATTGTTCTCACGCTAACGATCGTGGCATATGTAACCTGTGTGTATCTGGCTCTGATACTAACCAGTGCCTCACCAGCCACTGACGAGTATCTCTCCCCAGCCTGTCCCCACACACCCTCTCACCTGCTGACCTGTGAATGGGGGAATCACTCCTGCAGTGTTATTGTGTTCTGCCAGTGAATACAATGATTAGTGTTGCTAACTATAGCTGGCAGCACTGATTGTTTTGGGGAAAACCTGACAGGCTGGTTGTACTCAAGTCGGTTAATAGGTTGACTTGCGTAAAACCAGGTAGCCCATACATAGATCGACTATGGCTGGTCTCTGCTTAATTGGTGTAATTTCAATCCATGTATGGCCCGCTTAACCACTACGCAGTCCCTAAACATCCTTCCACAAACCTTTACATTTTTCCTTCCCAGATTACTTCATCCTCCTCTCCTATACATAGTGCCCACTGTCATACCCTCCACACTTTTCTCCTATACATAGCACCCGCTGTCATATCCTACACAATCCTCTCCTGTACATAGTGCCCACTGTCATACACTTCTCTCCTGTACATAGTGCCCACTTTCGTACCCTCCACACTCCTCTCCTGTACATACTGCTCACTGTCATACCCTCCACACTCCTCTGCTGTGCATACTGCCCACTGTCATACTCTTCACGCTCCTCTCCTGTACATAGTGCCTTCTGTCATACCCTCAGCACTCCTCTCATGTACATAGTGCCCACTGTTAGACCCTCCACATTCCTCTCCCTCACCTGCACATACTTCCCACTTTTATACCATCCATACTCCTCCCCTATGCCTCTTACCCAAAAAAACAGTTCTTTAAAATTATACTGAATATCCTCAATGTTACCAGCTCTATAATGGGCACACTTTTTTTAGTTCAACTAAAGGAAATCTCAGTCCTCATATTTGTTCTGCCCCATTATTAGTACTTATTTAATTTTTTAATTACTATTGTGATGTATAGATGAACATAGGCGATGTCAGCTACTCTAAATATAGCACTTGTAAAAAAGTGTCCCTGAAAATATTTTTGAAATGTTGGCAACTATGCGGGTCAGTAGGGGGCCCCATGAGAGGCTCCTGGGTTCCAATGATATTAAAGCGGTAGTAAACTTTTCTAACATTACTATTTTTTAGAGGCCCTTAGGTAGGTTATGCCATAATGTACAAGTATGGACAGCATATTAGCACATTAGGGTACATTTAAATTGTCAGACTGAGCCCTCCAGTGCTGTGTAGTGATCAATCCGGCGGGGCCCGGGCGTTTCCATCTTCACCCGGTCTTCCTTCTGGGTTCTGTGCCTTCGGTCACTTGCCTTGGCTGGGCTGTGTTGATGTTATTCCCACGCATGCTCATGTGCATCCTCTTTCGCTCACCCCCCCTTTCTCTCTCATCCTCTTTCCCTTACCCCTAACACCTCTTTCATCCCCTTTCTCTCTCTCTCTCTCTCGCTCATCCGCCCTCTCTCTCTTTAATTTAATTAGCATTTTTATTTATTTATTGTTTATAAAAGGCCCCACCAAAATCCTCAGCACCAGGCCCATGATGTTCTTAATCTGGCCCTGCCACCCCTGCTTAAGCTGCCCTAGACCCCAACCACGGGCTACTTCCCAATCAGGTAAACCCTCTTTCAATAATTGCACAGCCTATCTGTAACCCCTTCCTGACCTGTTTCCCCTCTTCACACCTTCATGCCGGCCCTACGCTTTTTTTTTTAACATTTTTTTTTCTTCGCTCCGGGCCTCACTTGACTGGTTTACAATAGATGGCCCCAACCTTAGCCAATAGCTAGCAGGCCAAACACCCATACTCCACCACCAGCCCATTCCATTACCTACAATTAATGGAGACCACACAATGAAAATAGTAACAAAATGGCCGCAGCAGCCTCTTTATTAACAAATAAACTTAAATGAACATAAACGAGAAAAACATTCCTTATAAAAGAAACATAATAGTCACTAAGCCTGTTGGTCTTTGCAGGCACCCCAAACTACAGTATGTTCCAATTATGCACTGCAGTACCTTTTACCATAATAGGCCTCCAGCCACAACACACCGGCTAAGAGACAACACAATAACCGCAGTGCAATCAGTACCATATTCCAGCTAAACCGATGTTAACTGGAATACACCAAAGGGACACATATCAATGATGTGTCCCAAACGCTTCCTTATCCAAGCTTTTCATCCACCATCAAAGACCAACAACCGCCACAGCACACAAGGGGAATCCATAGGGAAGTCCCCGTGCGTCACCGGGTGGCCCCGCCCTCCGTTATTTAAGAAGTGTCAGAAAAATCGAAGCGTCACACGGCTGATGACTCCCACAGAGGCGGATCGTGACGACGGGGCGGAGAAGAAGCCTGGAGCAAGATGCGGGACGAGAAGAGCGGAGGAAGAAGAAGATGAAAAAGAAGATGGAGAAGAAGAAGATGGAGGAACAAGAACAACACAGATGGAAGACCAGAGCTAAGAAGATGAAAGAAGAAGAAATTAATAAAGGACTGGCTCAAAAACTGGCTCTTGTGTTTTTTAACCTTTTTGTCACTTTTTTTTGTGAAATGGTAGGGGTACCCCATTACCAATTCACACAGGGGGGGGGGGATCTGGGGGTCCCCTTGTTAAAGGGGGCTTCCAGATTCCGATAAGCCCCCCGCCCGCAGACCCCCACAACCACCGGGCAAGGGTTGTGGGGATGAGGCCCTTCTCCCCATCAACATGGGGACAAGGTGCTTTGAGGGGCTACCTCAAAGCACCCTCCCACTGTTGAGGGGATGTGGCCTAGTATGGTTCAGGAGGGGGGCTCTCGCTCTCTTTTCCTGCGGCCTGCCAGGTTGCGTGCTCGGATAAGGGTCTGGTATGGATTTTTGGGGGGACCCCACGCCATTTATTTTTAAATTTTGGTGCGGAGTTTGGTATGGATTTTGAGGGGGACCCCCATGCCATTTTTTATTAATTTTGGCGCGGGGTTCCCCTTAATATCCATACCAGACCTGAAGGGCCTGGTATGTAATTTAGGGGGACCCCCACGCATTTTTTTTTTAATTTTGGTTTGGGGTTCACCTGTGGGGAAATCCCCGTGCTGTTTTTATCAATGAACTGTTATGTGTATTGTCGGACCCGACAATTCATTGTAGCCGCGAGTAGTTTTAAATTAGTTTTTTTCCTTTAGAAATGTAATTTTGCTGTCAGGCTGTTCTAAACACGGGAAACATGCGCCCCTTTACAGGCATACTATAGACACCCCCCAGGTACGAAATTTAAAGGAATATTACACTTTTATTGTTTCACTTTAAGCATTATTAAAATCACTGCTCCCAAAAAAACAGCTGTTTTTTAAAACTTTTTTTTGCATTAATACATGTCCCCTGGGGCAGGACCCAGGTCCCCAAACACTTTTTATGACAATACCATGCATAAAAGCCTTTAAAATTAGCACTTTTGATTTCTCCCATAGACTTTTAAAGTGTGTTCCGCTGCTTTTGAATTTGCCGCGAACACCCAAAATTGTTCGCTGTTCAGCGAACTGGTGAACAGCCAATGTTCGAGTCGAACATGAGTTCGACTCGAACATAAAGCTCATCCCTACTCCCCAATCTGAAAAGCTCCAAAAAATGCAAGTGAGAATGCTCCTTTAAACAAAGATACCTCGTAGGCCGAGGAACACAGGGTACCCAACTGAGAGAAAATATTTTGCAGAATGGCAAAAGACACAGGGCACCTAGAATCCCGATGCATATGGGACCGACGATATCCTTTTAGAGCCTGACGGACCCAAAAATCTTTTGTGAAATCGCAACAGCCTTGTAATTTAAAGAAAAACGCCAAACCTGCCAACTTCCTCTCAATGGCGGACACCGATACACCCCTCTCAAGGTACCTAGAAACAAAGTACCTGGCCAGCTGCAACCAATCTAGCCACTTCCACTATACCTTTGCATAGACTTATCCTGCAAAGACCCCAAGGCAATCTCCCACAGCCAGTCAGGACAAAGGACCCTGCGTCAAATTCATAAAAGACTCCTCCCAAACCTCTACCGCCAGCACCACCAGAAACAATTCCAGGAGCACCAGATTCCAGAGAAAATCCACCTCTTTCCACGACCCCGCTGCCCCTCACTCCAGCAACCTTGAAAAAAGGCCCCATAACCAGTCGAACCGGCCACGTTGTGTAAAGTTCCAGGTCAAAGTTACTCACTGGCCCAGACATCCACAATGCATTAAAAAAATCTATAAAACTGTGCCACACCCGCAAGTCATGCTCATGGTCTTTGGTAAGGCACACAAATGACCAGGCCATTTTTTGCGATATGGCACTGCGTCACTTTAACTGACATTTATGCGGTCGTGCAACATTGTACCCAAACAAAATTTATGTCCCTTTTTCCCCACAAATAGAGCTTTCTTTTGGTGGTACTTGATCACCTCTGCAGTTTTTAATTTTTGTGCTATAAACAAAAAAAGAGCAACAATTTTGAAAAAAAATCTATATTTTTTACTTTTTGCTATAATAAATATCCCAAACATATATATATAAAAAAACAAGTTTCTTCCTTAGTTAATGGCCAGTATGTATTCTTCTACATATTTTTGGTAAAAACAATCACAATAAGCATATATCGATTGGTTTGCGCAAAAGTTATAGCGTCTACAAAATAGGGGATAGATTTATGGCATTTTTATTATTATTTTTTTTTCTTTTTTTTTTAATAGTAATGGTGGCGATCAGCAATTTTTAGCAGGACTTGCGACATTGTGGCTGACAGATTGGACACTTTTGACACTTTTTTGGGACCAGTGACATTTATACAGCGATCAGTGCTAAAAAAATGCACTGATTACTATATAAATTACACTGGCAGGGAAGGGGTTAACACTAGTGGTGATCAAGGGGTTAAATGTGTTCCCTGGAAGGTGTTTCTAATTGTGGGGGGTGTGTACTGACTGGAGGAGGAGAGAGATTGCAGTTCCTGATCACTAGGAACAGACGATCTCTCTCAACTCCCCTGACAGAACAGGGATCTGTTTGTTTTCATGGATGCTCAACCTATGGCCCTCCAGCTGTTGCGGAACTACAAGTCCCATCATGCCTCTGCCTTTGGGAGTTATGCTTGTAACTTTCAGCCTTGCAATGGTACTTGTAGTTCTGCAACAGCTGGAGGGCCACAGGTTGACCACCTGTGGTTTACATTGACAGATCCCCGTTCTGATTCCCTGTGGAATGATCGCGGGTGGCCAGCAGACATCGTGGCTGCCGGTCACGAAAAAAACACACCTCCCCATTGAAATGAATGGACATCACACCAAAAATGCATATGCATTTTTACTTCTTTTTTTCAGAGCACTGTGGAAGGGCCCATATAAAAGGCATTCAAATCTTAGATTGTAAGCTTGATTGGGCAGGATCCACTTGTGTCTTTTTTTTGTATGGAGTGTGTCAGGTGCATCCCTTTATCATTTAAAGCTCAACAGAATTTCTAGTTAAAATCAGTTAAATACATTCCAGGTGCACAAAAACAAAAGGTGTGCAAAGTCTAATGCCGTGTACACACAAGCGGAATTTCCAACAGAAAAAGTTCGACGGGAGCTTTTCATCGTATAGTCCGATCGTGTGTGTGCCCCATCGGACTTTTTACGTCAAATTCTGACGGACCTAGAAAGAGAACATGTTCTAAATTTTTCCGACGGAACAAATGCTGTTCCGACGTACCAAAAACAACGCATGCTCTGAAGCAAGTATGAGACAGAAGTTATTGGCTACTGGCTATTGAACTTCCTTTTTCTAGTCCCGTCGTACGTGTTGTATGTCACCACGTTCTAGACGGTCGGACTTTGGTGTGACCGTGTGTAGGCAAGACCGCTTGAGCGGAATTCCGTCGGAAATTCCGTCGGCGAAACCTGCAGAGTTTATTCAGATGGCAAAACCGCTTGTGTGTACGCGGCATTACAGTTTGTTTTCTTTAGGAAGCAGCCACATCCTTAGTGGAAAAGACTATCCCCTGCCTGCATGCTGCAGACAACAATCCTTGCTCTCTGTGTGGAAGCAGTGGTCTCTTTTCACAGGTCTAACACCCCCCCCCCCCGCTAAGTCTTAGCTAGAGCTCTTTAATCAGCAAAGCTCATGCTGCCTGTTAACTGGAGAGCTCTAGCTCTACCTCTGCAGACAGACAACTGCTTCTATACAGAGAGAAAATGTCCTTCTCTGCAGCACGCTGGGAGGAATAAGGCTTTTCTACTCAGGCTGTGGCTGCTTTCTAAAGAAAACAAACTGTAATGCCGCGTACACACAGTCGGAATTTCCGATGGAAACAGTCCGATGGGAGCTTTTCAACTGATTTTCTGACCGTGTGTATGCCCATCTGTCTTTTTCTGTCGGAATTTCCGACGGACTTTGGATTGAGACATGTGCTCAATTTTTCAGATGGAAAACTTTCTATCAGATTTTCCGATCGTGCGTATGCAATTCCGACACGCAAAATTCCAACGCATGCTCGGAAACAATTTGACGCATGCTCGGAAGCATTAAACTTCCCTTTTATAGTGCTGTCGAACGTGTTTTATGCCGCTGTATTACAGACCGTCAGAATTTGGTGTGACCGTGTGTAGGCAAGACAGTTTGAGCGAAATTTCATCGGAATTCCGACGGGAAAACCATCAGAGCTTATTCCGACGAGAATTCCGACCGTGTGTATGCGGCATTAGTCTTTGCATTCCTTTTGTTTTGAGATACCTGGAATGTATTTTGTTGATTTAAACCAGTGGTCTCCAATCTGCGGCCCTTTGCTTGCCTTATTCTGGCCCATGAGGCACTATTCTCCCACTGATACGAGACACTATTCTGCAAACTTACATTAACAATGGGGCACCATTTCTTCCATTGGCACCAACAATGGGGAACTATTCCTCCCAATGATACCAACAATGGGGCACTACTTCTCCACCTTATACCAAATGTTGTGATGTTTACTCCCACTTTCCCAGGAAAATTTCCACTCCTGGTGGCCACAGTCTGGCCCCCTAAAGTCTGAAGGACAATAAACTGGCCCTTTTTTGAAAAAGTTTGGAGACCCCTGATTTAAACCAAAAGTTAGCATGGGCTTTAATGCATTACACTTAATAAGGGATTACAGGAATGATATTTTGATTTGTGATTTTTTTATCCCTTAGCAAATTTTTAAGAGCCATGGCACTATGCCCTACTTTATTACAGTAATACAAAAAAAGTTAAGCTTTCTTTCACTGCGCTGATCCTTTGCATATTCCTCATATTCTTCCCTACAAAAGCTGAGGCTTACTTTATAGTCATCACTACACCCGTAGCGCTCCCTGCCTCATCCTGTCCATGTTTTGTGCTGGAACAGAATCAAAAGACTGATTATTTATTGATCCCTTCTAGCAATGGGACTCAAACTCCACCAATGATGTCTGTATTAACACAGATGAAACAAGTACGGAGATTAGACGCAGCGGATGTTCTATACTGTGTGTTATCCATCCGGGGAGTCTTCTTCTGATTGCAGTTTGTCTTGCCACACAAGAGCAGCGAACGAACAATGTATAATTATCTTCTGTCTAGTCCAATATGTTATTCTGCCATGGGACACAGTGGTGCTGTTATGTGCTAACAAGAGGAAAATAAATGTCTTGGAAAATAAATGTCTATGTTGCCTAGGCTGATGAGATTTGACATTGAAGCCTAAGCTGGATTTAGCCCCCCCTTTCACACCTGTGTAATTTGTTGCATGTCAATTGCCGTGCAACAATGTACAAGAGAAATGGCATTATCATCTATGAGGCCTGTTCACACCTATGCTATGGTCTTCTGTGCAACATGAAGAAGGGTGCGCATGCTTCTTCTGGTGCAACATTGGCCCCATAGACATCAATGAAAAAGCATGCAAAATGCCCAAAAATGCATGAGAAATCTATGAAATGTATTTTTTAAATGTATTATTATTATTGATTTACTTGATTTTTCGTTTCACTTATTTGATGTTATTGGTCATGTGGCTCTTATGAGCATCCTGCTATACAGTGGTGTGAAAAAGTGTTTGCCCCCTTCCTCATTTCCTGTTCCTTTGCATGTTTGTCACACTTAAGTGTTTCGGAACATCAAACCAATTTAAACAATAGTCAAGGACAACACAAGTAAACACAAAATGCAATTTGTAAATGAAGGTGTTTATTATTAAAGGTGAAAAAAAATCCAAACCATCATGGCCCTGTGTGAAAAAGTGATTGCCCCCCTTGTTAAAACATACTATAACTGTGGTTGTCCACACCTGAGTTCAATTTCTCTAGCCACACCCAGGCCTGATTATTGCCACACCTGTTCACAATCAAGGCATCACTTAAATAGGAGCTGCTTGACACAGTAAGGTCCAGCAGAAGATCCTTAAAAGCTACACATCATGCCGAGACCCAAAGAAATTCAGGAACAATTGAGAAAGAAAGTAATTGAGATCTATCAGTCTGGAAAGGGTTATAAAGCCATTTCCAAAGCTTTGGGAATCCAGCGAACCACAGTGAGAGCCATTATCCACAAATGGCGAAGACATGGAACAGTGGTGAACCTTCCCAGGAGTGGCCGGCCGCCCAAAATTACCCCAAGAGCGCAGCGACGACTCATCCAAGAGGTCACAAAAGACCCCACAACAACGTCCAAGGAACTGCAGGCCTCACTTGCCTCAGTTAAGGTCAGCGTTCATGCCTCCACCATCAGGAAAAGACTGGGCAAAAATGGCCTGCATGGCAGAGTTCCAAGGAGAAAACCACTGCTGAGCAAAAAGAACATCAAAGCTCGTCTCAATTTCTCCACAACACATCTTGATGATCCCCAAGACTTTTAGGACAACATTCTGTGGACCGATGAGACAAAAGTGGAACTCTTTGGAAGGTGTGTGTCCAAGTATATCTGGCGTAGAAGGAACACTGCATTTCAGAAAAAGAACATTATACCAACAGTAAAATATGGTGGTGGTAGTGTGATGGTCTGGGGCTGTTTTGCTGCTTCAGGACCTGGAAGACTTGCCGTGATAAAAGGAACTATGAATTCTGCTGTCTACCAAGAGATCCTGAAGGAGAATGTCCGACCATCTGTTCGTGTACTCAAGCTGAAACGAACTTGGGTTCTGCAGCAGGACAATGATCCTAAACACACCAGCAAGTCCACCACCGAATGGCTGAAGAAAAACAAAATGAAGACTTTGGAGTGGCCTAGCCAAAGTCCTGACCTGAATCCTATTGAGATGTTGTGGTATGACCTTAAAAAGGCCGTTCATGCTCGAAAACCCTCTAATGTAACTGAATTAGGACAATTCTGCAAAGATGAGTGGGCCAAAATTCCTCCAGGACGCTGTAAAAGCCTCATTGCACGTTATCGCAAACGCTTGGTTGCAGTTGTTGCTGCTAAGGGTGGCCCAACCAGTTATTAGGTTTAGGGGGCAATCACTTTTTCACACAGGGCCATGATGGTTTGGATTTTTTTTCACCTTTAATAATAAACACCTTCATTTACAAATTGCATTTTGTGTTTACTTGTGTTGTCCTTGACTATTGTTTAAATTGGTTTGATGTTCCGAAACACTTAAGTGTGACAAACATGCAAAGGAACAGGAAATGAGGAAGGGGGCAAACACTTTTTCACACCACTGTAAATGCCTTACTAAAGCAATCTTAATACTATGGTCTTTTTCCTTTGCTACATGAAACAGAATTTCAGCCCAAGCCTTTTTCCTATCATTGAGTAAAGTAGGGAAGTCTTATGCCATGTACACATGATAAGACTTTACGACAACAAAACCGTGGAATTTTGTTTGAAGTTTTTGGCTCCAACTTGTCTTGCATACACATGGTCACACAAGTGTTGGCCAACAATTACGTGGGAACTAGGCTTGTGCAATTCGTAAGGAATCGAAATTCGGCCGAAAGAAATTATAGCAGATATAATGAATGAATTTGACATGATTTGGTAATTCGTTAAAGATCTAATGAAACAAAAGGTCAACTCAAAGTAAATCTTACAGTCCAATCAGCTGATTAATTTTGTGCTGGAGGTTGGATTACTAGCAAAGTGCATTCCTAAGAACTGAGTGAGAAGGGTGTTGTATTGTATCTGAGCAGAGGAGAAGAGATATTGTCATTGTGTGTGTTAAAAGATTCAATAAACAAACGACTTTCCAAACTACAAATCGTTATCACGAATCAATATACATACATAAATATCGAATTTCAATGAATGCAAACGAAATTATAGCGCATATAACAAATAAATTTGACGTGATTCAAGAATCAGTATAACGAATATCGACACTTTACAGAAATAACAAATTATCTGAAAATGTATTAACGTAGCATAATGAATATAACAGAACGAAATTATGTATTTTGCGAATGACAACAAACCGAAACTATACAAAATTTTCCGTTGCGCACAAGTCTAGTGGGAACGTGGTGACGTACAAGACGTACGTCGAGCCGAGAAAAAGGAAGTTCAATAGCCAGTGCGGCTCCTTCTGCTTGATTCCGAGCATGCGTGAACTTTTGTGCGTCGGACTTGTGTACACGCGATCGGACTTTCCGAAAACAAAGTTTTGTTCCTGGAAAATTTGAGAACCTGCTAGCCAACATTTGTTGGCGGAAAGTCCGACAACAAATGTTCGATGGAGCATACACACAGTCGGACTTTCAGCCAACAAGCTCACATCCAACATTTGTTGTCGGAAAATCCGATCGTGTGTATGGGGCATAAGAACCCTTTCAGGCTTTCATTGCTGTGTCTGCATTGGAGAGATTGACCAACTTTGCTTGTCATAATTACCAAAGTGAAATCTCAAAAGAATATCATTTGAACAGGGGCCACCTCTTCTGGTGGCAGCTGTCAAAAAAGATTCCCTCACTTCCTGCAGTTTTCCACTTACTGTACTTCCCATCATGTTTCTGGGAAAGGTAAATCTCTTAACGGACACATATAGCAAAAAAAATAAAAATTCTAATCCTTCAAATTTGCTCCAGGAAAATAGCACAACGGGAAAATACGGTAGTACAATAGCTCAACCATTCATAGTAATATTCTTGAGAAAGTTTGGCTTCCATCTTTCCATCATCCTTGTCCTCTTAGTACACCTTCCTGAACTGAGATCAGGACGCAGCTTTAGGTAAATGTGTCTCTCTTAAATGCCCCCATTCCCTGCAGCTATAGCGTGCCAAACTGCTCATTTGGGTGCACTCTTGCACATTGTGGCCGGTTAATCTCGCCAAGTGAAGTGAAATGGCTGTACAGGGACAGTTCCATAATGGCAGCATCTGACAACACTAGCCTGGCTTGTCGGTATCACTGCTAAACCAGGAATAATCATGTCTCCGTCTGACATCATGAGCAGAGCTAATGCCCGTCCTGGGCAGTTAACTATCAGGCAATTCAATTCTGCGACAGATGCTGTAGATCAGACTCAGTGGCCGGGACGCCAATTTTAATGACCGTCACAAATGGAAAAGTCACTTCTCCATCTTGTAGAAAACCCAAATATAAAAACAGCGCTTAGATTACATTAAAGAATGAATCAAATCAAAGTCAAAAACTTGGACATAAATTTGCAAGCATTACTTTTAAAATATGCTCTTGTGACCTTTCTTTGTATTCAATTTCTATCATCCTCTGCTCAAAGTTTAAAGTGGTAGTAAACCTCAGACATGAAACATGAAGAAAGCATATCCCTCTACAGTGTGTACCTGTCTTAATCCAGAGCACTTATGCAGCGTACACACGGTCGGAATTTCCGTTGGAAACAGTCCGATGGGAGCCTTTCATCGGATTTTCCGACCGTGTGTATGCCCAACGGTCTTTTTCTGTTGGAATTTCCGACGGACTTTGAAATTGAGAACCTGTTCTCAATTTTTCCAACGGAAAACCTTTCTATCGGATTTTCCGATCGTGTGTATGCAATTCCAACACGCAAAATTCCGACGCATGCTCGGAAACAATTTGACGCATGCTCGGAAGCATTAAACTTCCCTTTTATAGTGCTGTCGAACGTGTTTTATGCCGATGTGTTATTGACCGTCGGAATTTGGTGTGACCGTGTGTAGGCAACACAGCTTGAGCGGAATTCCTTATGCCGCGTACACACGATCGGAATTCTCGTCGGAAAAAACTCTGACGGTTTTTCCGACGAGAATTCCGATCGTGTGTACGCGGCATAAGTGTCATTTCTGTCTGCTGCCTTTTTCCTCTGCTATCTGCAAGTTTTCCTAACACCAAGAGAAAAAAGGTGACAGGGGAGGGATCTCCAGCTGATTGACAACCTCCGCTATGTTCCTGTGTGCTGCGTTAAGTGGAAGGGGGTGTGTCCCTTCCCTCTAATCACCTTTCAGAGCACCCCTCACTGAGCTCTGCAGTGTGTAATTTTCTGAACTCTCAGACAAGCTTTATAAATTCTGGACTTTGAATTGATGTAGATAAGATAAGGCTGCAGAAAAAGGGGGTTGTCAGAAAACAAGGGATAGAGAGCTGAAATTACATTCTGCAGAGCTCAGTGAGGAGAGCTCTGAGAGCTGATTGGAGGGAAGGGACAAACCCCCTTCACACAGCACACAGTCATAGGCTGTGTCCTGAAGCTCCCTCCCCTGTAACCTTTTTACCTGTGGGTGTCAGGAGAACTTGTTGGAAGTGATTCATACAGATAGCAGAGGAATGAAACAGCAGAAATGAATACAGTGATAGTTCATATTTTCTAGCACTGATCACTGTATTAGTGTCACTGGTCCCCAAAAAGTGTCAAAACTGTCAGTTAGTGTCCGATTTGTCTGCCATAATATCGCAGTCCCTCTTTAAGTCCCTGATCGTCGCCATCACTAGTAAAAAAAAGAATTAGTTAAAAATATATACAGTATCTCACAAAAGTGACCACACCCCTCACATGTTTTTAAATATTTTATTGTATCTTTTCATGTGACAACACTGAAGAAATTACACTTTGCTACAATGTACAGCTTGTATAACAGTGGAAATTTGCAGTCCCCTCAAAATAACTCAACACACAGCCCTTAATGTCTAAACCGCTGGCAACAAAAGTGAGTACACCCCTAAGTGAAAATGTCCAAATTGGGCCCAATTAGCCATTTTCCTCACCCGGTGTCATGTGACTCGTTAGTGTTACAAGGTCTCAGGTGTGAATGGGGAGCAGGTGTGTTAAATTTGGTATTATCGCTCTCACTCTCTTATACTGGTCACTGAAAGTTCAACATGGCACCTCATGGCAAAGAACTCTCTGAGGATCAGAAAAAAATAATTGTTGCTCTACATAAAGCTGACCTAGGCTATAGGAAGATTGCCAAGACCCTGAAACTGAGCTGTAGCACGGTGGCCAAGACCATTACAGTGGTTCAACAGGACAGGTTCCACTCAGAACAGGCCTCGCCATGGTTGACCAAAGAAGTTGAGTGCACGTGCTCAGCGTCATATCCAGAGATTGTCTTTGGGAAATAGACGTATGAATGCTGCCAGCATTGCTGCAGAGGTTGAAGGGGTGGGGGGTCAGCCTGTCAGTGCTCAGACCATACGCTGCACACTGCACCAAATTGCTCTGCATGGCTATCGTCCCAGAAGCAAGCCTCTTCTAAAGATGATGGACAAGAAAGCCTGCAAACAGTTTGCTGAAGACAAGCAGACTAAGGACATGGATTACTGGAACCACGTCCTGTGGTCTGAGACCAAGATAAAAGTATTTGGTTCAGATGGTGTCAAGCGGGGGGCAACCAGGTGAGGAGTACAAAGACAAGTGTGTCTTGCCTAAAGTCAAGCATGGTGGTGGGAGTGTCATGGTCTGGGGCTGCATGAGTGCTGCCGGCACTGGGGAGCTACAGATCATTGAGGGAACCATGAATGCCAACATGTACTGTGACATACTGAAGCAGAGCATGATCCCCTCCCTTCAGAGACTGGGCCACAGGGCAGTATTCCAACATGATAACGACCCCAAACACACCTCCAAGACGACCACTGCCTTGCTAAAGAAGCTGAGGGTAAAGGTGATGTACTGGCCAAGCATGTCTCCCGACCTCAACCCTATTGGGCATCTGTGGGACATCCTCAAACGGAAGATGGAGGAGCGCAAGGTCTCTAACATCCACCAGCGCCGTGATGTCATCATGGAGGAGTGGAAGAGGACTCCAGTGGCAACCTGTGAAGCTCTGGGGAACTCCATGCCCAAGAGGGTTAAGGCAGTGCTGAAAAATAATGGTGGTCACACAAAATATTGACACTTTGGGCCCAATTTGGACATTTTCACTTAGGGGTGTACTCACTTTTGTTTCCAGCGGTTTAGACATTAATGGCTGTGTGTTGAGTTATTTTGAGGGGACAGCAAATTTACACAGTTATACAAGCTGTATACTCACTACTTTACATTGTAGACAAGTGTAATTTCTTCATTGTCACATGAAAAGATATAATAAAATATTTACAAAAATGTGAGGGTTGTACTCACACATACTCACGTGTATGTCTATAAAAAATAAACACCAAGGAGGAGAAAGGGGAGGGGGAAGGGACAGTCATTTGTAGATTTTTTTTAAAAAAGTGTTACCTTCTAAAGGTAATACCAGGTTTATCTGAAATCACTGGTCCCAATTTCAGGTCCATCCATAAGATGTGCCGGTGTTTTCGGAGCACCTTTTCAATGGCTTTCAATGAGCGCCTGTTTTGTGTTTTGGTTTCATGTCTTTTTCCACCATCCCAGTGGACAATTTGAGGCTGTCCTGTTTAGTGTCATTCTTTGGCACCTTATCTCAACTGTGGACGTTTCAGTACGATGGTGAGGTAGCAGTCTAGTGCCCAATATGCTCATGTGTGTTATGTGTATGCAGAGAAGGATGGAATTTTGAGATGAAATACCATAGATTACTCTTCATTAACCGGGGACTGTGAAGAGGCTAGGAAAGCATCAAGGGGAACTCATTCAAGGAAACCCTGCACCGTTTTGTGAGTTTTTGTTGCAATAGGAGACAGCTGTTGCTATGTAGGTACAGAACATTGGGTGCAGGCCTAAGGCCCTTGTTCTGTATTGCTGTCTACCTGGCTGTTTTGTTTTTGTAATCTTCTAAACTGTCTGCCTATTGTCCTAGGGTGTCCTGTGCCCTAATCCTCTCTCCCGCATTTTTTTGTTGTGAGCAAAAAACTCACTCCTGTTCATTCTAAACGTGACTGGAGCCCATCTTTTCTGCAAATGTGCACACCCACCAGGCCTAAGAACTAGAACCCCAAGGGTGAAATATCAGCCCTCCCTGATGCCAGGGGTCGGGGGGGTGCTAAAAATACAACTGTACAGACCAGACCAAAATGGGGGACAAATAAGGAGGAAAGAGGGACAGAGTGATTTTATTCCAAATCGGGGACAGTCCCTCAAAATCAGGGACAGTTGGGAGCTATGGTAATAGCAATATAAATAATTATTTTTGACAATCCAATATAAGCTTTCTTGAAAACTCCCCTTTCATGTAGTGCGTGCTGCCTGTCTGCTGGCCATATCTTTCTAACAACTTCCTGGATTCCCTACATGCCTCTGCTATTTACTTTCTATTTCTACTACATATCAGGACTACATATCCCATGGTACCTTGCTGTCTGTAAGCTGTGATCCATGTACTGAATCCACCTCCTGAAACTCCTCCTCTCAGCACCTATATAGTGAAGAAGGCAGGCTCTGTGAAATGTGTGACACAGCAGTACTTGCTCACAGGACATAGTGAATACGTGTCACAGAATTCAAGGAAGTAAATGTGTAAGAATTATGAGTGGTTAGCTCGGCAGCGGGTGTGTGTGACCCCTGGATGGGTTCACAACACAAAATCAGGCACAGCAGACAGCGTTGTAGGTGGAAAAAACAAAGGTGCGGTTTATTTATGCTACATGCAGTGAAAAATATAACAGCCAAACAAAAAAAAACATGAAAATAAATCCTGGTCAGCTTGACCGCTAACTACACACGTAGATTCCCTGTCTAACAACTGAGTGCAGCCTTGTGCTGCACCAGTCCCTATCTCTGTTGTAGAGGTTTGCCACACAGGCGTTAACTCACAGCACAGAACAGGTGTCACACTCCCCAGTCTACACAAAACCGGTTCCAGGATGGAGCATCTCCCTAAGCATGCTGGGGTTTTTTGTAGAGGTCTTAATGAGCCCACTTACTTCAGCTAGGCTCATTAACTCTTCCCCTATAGGACTCCCAGCACTCCCCTCTAGTGGTATAAGTCCGTATAAAGCCTGAATCTAGGGCATACATATTTTCCATCCTGGATACAACCAGGTGATTTTACCTGCCTGCTGTCACAGAATCTTTACAAAGTTTGTTTCCAAGCTTCAACATTGTTCAGTTATAGGATTAGGCTAGAAATACTTGAAATATAATGTTGAAATGAATACTGTTTATGATTTTATATTTTCACCATAGATAAACATTTACTATATACTATTGAATACAAAACTATTAATTTGTGTGTTATTTAGCTGCTTTGAATTCAGCATTAGAGCCTAGAAATGATAGCCAGAAAATGTATTTTACTTGCTGACTTTAGTTTGAGATTCTGCGCTGCACGGTATCATATGCTGCTATTCGGGCACTGTTTCTTGGCACAGTCATACACTGTGGGTGAAGCTGCCATTTTGATGGGCACAGTTCTAGGGTACATTTTCTCGGCGTCTGTGCAACACTTGTACAATCTGGCTTTGAACATCAATCTGGTCTCCATCAGCTAAAGAATAGGAACAGCGAGAACAGTGCATTCTCAGCAGGAAGCTGACAACAGAAGGATAAAAAGGAGATTCTGGTTGGCCATCAGTTTGCTCAGAAAGCTAGTTAGATGAGTTAAAGTGCTTTCGAGAATTTTCGTAATTTGAACTTGTGATGATTTGGGGTATTTTAGCTCGCTGGTAGCGCCAAACAGCAAGCCCACTCCACAAAGTTTGTTTTAGGGCTTTTTCTGCCCACTTTTATTGAAGAAAGTAAAGATTCACAGAAGAATAACTTCCCTCGCAGTGGTTCTCACCATTAATCTGTCAAAATAGTACTCAACCTCGTGGCTCTTCTCTGCAGTATCTCTGCCTAGACCTCCTGTCTTGGTCCTCCAAACCATCAAACACACAGTCGCAGTGCTCGTGCACTAAACGCTGAAACTTGCTTGGCTCTGACTTTCTCCTACAGCTCCCTGCTGCTGCATCCTTATAGGCTCGGCCTTTCACTGTCCCTGCATTGACAGTATGGAGCAACGTGCTCCTAACAGCTCCCTTACACAGACTGACCACCTTGGGAGGGTGGGGTCACTAAGGCTCCTTTCACACTGGGGCGCTTTGCAGGCGCTACAGTGCTAAAAATAGCGCCTGCAAAGCGCCCTGAAACAGCCGCTGCTGTGTCTCCAGTGTGAAACCCTGAGGGCTTTCACACTGGAGCGGTGTGCTTGCAAAACTCCTTGCAAAACTCCTGCAAGCAGCATCTTTGGAGCGGTGTATACACCCACTTTGCAGTTTTAACCCTTTTTTGGCCGCTAGTGGGGGTTAAAACCGCCCCGCTAGTGGCCGAATAGCGCAGCTAAAACGATGGTAAAAGTGGAAAAATAGCGCCTTTTTTAACGCCGACGCCGCTCCTGCCCCAGTGTGAAAGGGGCCTAACGTCTACTCTCAGCTCTAACATGAGCCCAGTGCACACCTGGCTCATTAGTGTGCCTGTTTTCTGCAAAACATGGGCTAAACTGCCAAAATAAACAGTGGCATGGGCTCACCTCTCACAAACTCAATAGACCGTGTCAATATTTGACCCCGAGACTGAGATCCTTTTGGCAATTTATGAGCTTTCAGAGTTTCAAGCTTTAAAGTAGAACACCACTTAGTTTTTTCTATAGGTATAGGGTCCCCCACCTATTAAAAAAAATTGCCAGTATTTACTTACCCTTTCCACACTCTAGCACTGTCCCTGACTTCCTGCTCAGCCCAGCATTGATAGGCCGCTTCAGAGCAGAACGACACTCTGGCAATAGGATGGGATGTAGAGGTGCTGACTTAACACCTCTCGATGTCTATCTGTGGTGAACACTGATGCCGCGTACACACGAGCAGACTTTTCAAAGGACTAGGTCCGACGGTCTTTCCGATGGACTTTCGACGGAGTTCCGACAAACTTTTCGAATGAACGGACTTGGCCACACACAATCACACTAAATTCTGACGGATTCGAACGTGATGACGTACGACCTGACTAGAATAAGGAAATTCGTAGCCAGTAGCCAATAGCTGCTCTAGCGTCGTTGTTTGTCTGTTGAACTAGCACACAAACAAGCGGATTTTTCGATGGGAACTGGGTCCAGCGGAGTTCCGGCAGGAAAATTTAAGACATGTTCTATTTCTAAAGTCTGTCGGATTATCGACAGCAAAAGTCCGATGGAGCCCACACACGATGGAATTGTCCAACGGATTCGTTCCGTCGAACCTTTGCTGTCGAAAAGTCCTCTCGTGTGTACGCGGCATAAAGTATGTGTACCATAGAAAACCACCTACACTGACTGCACTACAGAAAGAAATTGAAACATCATGCAGAGCCATTCTTGTGGACACTCTAGTCAATGTTGTTCAAGCAGTAGTTTATTAAAATCAAGGTAGACAGGTATAATGCCTAAATATAGTTCACATTAAATAAAGCTACTATGCTGTTGTCCCTCAACATTTTTCATGTTGAAGTGTGTATACATTTTTTTGGGCCCCTCTGTATATCATATAACATTGCTAAACAATTTTATTAAAAATCGCCTTTACATTTCAACCTGTTACTGCTGTAATTTGTAAACTAAATGTTTGTAAAAATTCAAAGCATTTATTTATTTTAATTTTAGGCATCCCCTGCACAGGGAATTTAATTTTTGTTCAGATACCTTTTAAAGCGTTTCCGACACTGCAGCTTTCCCAATTAGATTTTCTCATGCGGTTATAATAAAGGTTGGCCAACTGATTTAGGAATCCGTCTGGATAAGACATCCTAAGATATATTCTTGTAGAATACATACCTGTTTTAATTTGTACTTCAATACTAACATGATTATTCCAAATGTAACCCATTTCCAGCTTTGTTAGGTTTCTGGGGGGGCTTTTTTTAGCACATCTCCAGGCAAAAATAAAAAACAAACCCAGCCCCTTTAACCTTGCCTAAATTCACTGTCATGTGCTGCTACTTTGTACCTCCTTCCGCTAGTGAGGACATTGTTGCGGTGTGGGCCCGCTGCTAACCAGCCCTGTTGCTCCCTCTTGTTATGCCATCCACACCAATGGGAAGTACCCACCTTACGAGGCAGCAGTGTGGCACCTGAAGATGGACCCTTCCACTGTGCAGCAAGGAACAGAGAAGGCTCAGGCCAAGCATGTCTCATAACCATGAACCTGGGTGTGGAGTAGCTTTAATATGCAAATAAATTGATCCCCTAAATCCGATGCTATTTGCTATCTGGGCCTCAAGTTTAATATACTTTAAGTTTAATTTAATAAATGCCATTCTGGGTGTGTGCTCGCCCCCAACACTGACAGCTGTGATATACTGGGGAGTAGCAGTCACACACAGCACCTACTTTTTTGAGTACTGCATGTGCCTGACTGTTCAAACCATAAGATCTCCAAGAACTGTAAGCAAGCTGCGAAAGAAAAATTAGTAAAATTACATTGGGTTTATGTTATGTTACATGGCTGGCTTTGATGGAAGTAGTGGGTGGCAGAGTTCTGCTATATCTAACATTTTGATGTTTCTGCTCAAGAATTCCATTTCTGATAAAAATACACATCTGATAAAAAAGACGCTTATTCTTCCATATCCCGGCAGTAGCTGGATCGCAGCCCATTCCAACTGGTAGCGGCAGGCAGCACCTGTCTACATATGCCTCATTAATTATCCCAGCGGAAGCAGACAATGAGAGCGAGTGAAACGTTTCATCTGTCAGACCATTGAAAAAATGTTACAGCAATCAAATACACAGGCTGCAAGCCTGATTATTTAGGAAAAGGTCACTCCCTGATGGAGGAGTTTACGCCAGTGCCTAGCATTGATTTCCTAATTTATCTATGCAAATTGAAAATGATAACCTTTAATTTGCCTGCGAAAGGCAACCATCCTTTGAACTTTCCCCTGCCCCGAAAATGATGTGTGAATATATTACTGTAGCTGTCACGAAGCTTCCATACATCCTGACATACTGTACAAAACATGATTATTTAAAGTGGTTGTAAACCCACTTTTTTTGTACTTTTACCTATAGGTAAGCCTAGAATAAGGCTTACCTATAGGTAGTGGAAATATCTCCGTTTAGGAGATATTTCACTTGTAGTCTGCCGGAAATTGCTATGTCTCATGCGTGGGGAAGAAACTAAACTAAAGGCCGTTTCTTCCCTAGCATATGCCGCAGGTCGTGGCTTTCGTGCGCATGCACGGGAGTGACGTCACACGGCTATGGCGAATCACAGAATCAGAGTCCGCAGCCCCGAAGGAAGAGGACAAGAAGATGGACACAGATGCCCACACAGGGGACGTCGCTGGATTCTCTTGCAGGCAAGTGGCACATAATGGGCTAGTATGCGATGCATACTAGCTCATTATGCTTTTCATTTGCAGGCTATACAGGGAGCAAAAGAGGAAGTAAAACCCATCAGGGTTTACTTCCTCTTTAAGTAAACCTGCACTAAGCGAATAGTCTGCCATGAACTCTAATTTGGAAAATTCAAGTTTTCCAAAATCTGGAGTTCTGACCTTCCTTGCATTCTTGTCCCAGTTGTTAAATTAAAGCCAGAGATGGCCAAGCAACTAGCATTTTATAATGAGGATTCACTTTATGGCCAGTGCTTGTGGACACCTGAGTATCACACCAATTATATTGCCCAAAGAATGAGCACCACCCTCCAGCAAAGTTCAGGTGTTTCCAGGAGATGGTATTGTTAATCATACATTTAGACAACTGGGCCCTTCCAACCTGCTGGGGATAGTTTGGGGAGGCTTTTTTCCATCAAAAGGCACTTGGAAACTGGAGAAAATTCTGACAGGAGGAGGTCTGGCAAACCTGAAGCCATAACAGAATCAGAAGACAAGTTTCTGAGAGTCAACAGCTTGCGTGGCAGGCAGCTCACAGGACAAGTTCAAGCACAGCTTAACACTGATCAAATTAGGCAAGTCTCAATTTCAACTTTGAAAAGAAGACTTCGAGCTGCAGGTTTGACAGGTCGAGTGGCTGTTAAAAAGTCATTGCTAAGATGGCAAAATAAGAAAATGAGGCTTACCTGGGCCATGAAGCACCGTCAGGGCCGTTTGAAGGAATTTGGGGGCCCCAAGCAAAATTGACATGGAGGCCCGCACGCACGCAAAGCCTACAGGTATCACAGCATAGCGATACAGTTTAAGTTCTCCAACACTTTATACAAATAAAAAAAGGTTTAAAGTGCAAATACTGCTGTTGCATATAATGTGCATAAAATTTGAACATTTTCAACGATTGATTTGCATTTGCAAAAAAACACCACTGTACCATAAAATCAAATATACATTAAAAAAGATGGAAATGGGATGGTAAAGAAAAAAAATGGAAAGAAAGCTATGGTAATTGTTTTTATTATGGTCAGCAAGCTACCATATTTTTATTTTATATTTTTATTACTAAATGTGTCTTGATGACGGCCTCGCCCCCTTACTACACCCCCCCCCCCCTCAATGTGTGTACTTCCTGTCAGTCCGGCCGGGAACAGGAAACTGAATCCCCTGTACCTGCAGGAGGAAGGAAGAGGAGCTCGGCCACGCTACAGGCTGCCCGCAGCTTATAGGAAGCGGCTGCCGGCAGCGCGACTGGGGCCCCGGGCCAGCTCGGGGGCCCCAAGCAATTGCTTGTTTTGCCTGTCCTATCGCAACGGGCCTGAGCACCGTCAATGGACTACTGAGAGCTGGAAAAAGGCCTTATGGAACCAATATTTGAAATCTTCTGTTCATCACGCAGGGTTTTTGTACACCGTCAATAGGGGAAAGAATGGTCCTGACACCAACATGGACGTAGTGTGATTTTGCAACCTCCAAAAAAGCATGGGGGTTTATTTACCAAAGGCAAAAATAGAGTTCGCTTTGCAAGGGAAGTTGCACTTTGCAAAGAAACTTTCCTCAGAGATTAGTGAACGAGGTGAACCTCTGTTGACTTCATCATCCAATCATGAGAAGGCAAATATGCTATTTTTTTAATCTTCTGTCTACATGATTGGATATTCTTTGCAAAATTGAATTTCACCATATTCTCTAAGCTCTGGGGAAAAGTCCCTTGGCAAAACTGAACAGCCTATTTTCCTTTAGTAAATTCCAATGCTTGACAAATATTTTCTTTTGGCTGAATGGGCACAAGTTTCCACAGACACATTTCAAAATCTTCCAAAAGACTTCCCAGAAGAGTAGAGGCTGTTATAACTGCAAGGGTTGGGCAACAAGCTTGTGTTGGTGAGGTGGTGCAGTCTATAAACATTTGGCCATATAGTTTATCTATGGCTCTCTGTATTTCACTCAATACAGGTTCCTTAAAAGGTACACTTCAATTCTGTTTCAGCTTAATTATTCAGTAAGAAACTCCAGCCAAATCTTTTTTGGTTTTGGGTAGTGTTAAAAGCTTAGAACCTTTGTCAAGTTTGTATTGTGGTAAATGTCCGCACATGGGAGATTTGACCTCACATTCTGTTTCAGTAGCAAACCTTACAACCATTTTAACCCTTACCCGTCCAAAAAAACTATTGTTTGTATTGCTTTATATGTCCTTTTTGTGACATTTCCTGCCCCGTTCAGGAAGTAAGAGCAAATATCCACATATTAGATACAGATACAAAAACCTGAACAGAATTTTTGTCCCTTTCTTAAAAAAAATATATATTGGGGTAGGTGTGTGGCATTAATATTTCATATTTTTTAGACTTTGCACTGATAATGGTCAAATAGCTTAAAACATGTAAACCACGTTTTGGGACGTGCAAGTAATGAATGTATTAATATCATACTCTTTCAATGTAACGTTAGATTTAAATCAGCTACTCTAAGTTTAAGGGAATGAACTCGTCTAACTACTATTTGTGGACGGTCTGGGAGGACAAGGCTCAACACTCTTATCATTTTTTAAAACTGCCCAATGTTTTTAAAAATACTGGTGAGAATATGTGGTGACCATAGAAAAATTATGATCATTGAGCACAAGGGTGGCAATAGCTAGTGATAACAATAGCAATGACTCTAATATATTATGTTTTATGATATTTCGATGGGTGATAGTTTACTAAATGACCACTAGGGGAGCTTAGTTTCTTACAGAGTATAACTTTTTATGTATCATTTAATAAATGTTTTCACATTTTGATTATGGTGTAACACACAGTATGTCTAGCAGCTAGAGGATCTGTTTCCTGTGTGTCTGTCCGGGGGCTCCTCCTCCGTCTCTCGCATCTGAGAGGCATTTCCTCTGTATGGAACTCAGGTGCAGGACGTGATGCATTCCGGCAGAGTATTTCCGGGTTTTCGCGTCATCCTGGGGGTTGATTCCTTCGTGATTCACGTCACCTGGTGATACACTTAAAAGGGCGTGCTTGTGTGGTAAAGCTACGCCTCTGATGATATCCACTCGGATGAAACATGTCAGGCTGGCTATGAGGCACAAGCATGCTGAATGTCACGGCTGTTTTGTTTTATGATGATCGTTCTTATTGACTGTACATGTAAACTGCTACAATAAATCCTTTCACAAATGAGACAGGCTTCATTATATGCTGCTTTATTTCCATTTGGTGATGACATCCCCTTAATTGGGTGAGACACCCACTGACTGCTGGAAGTTTACTGCTTTGTTGCTGCCTGGGACAAGTGAATGGATGCAAGCTTTGTAGTGTATTTTACCCATCTACTTACTGGTGATTGACGAGTTCAGATGTGAGCCCTTGGGAAGTTATTAATCAATGCCTATCACTTGCTGATATCTAGGCACATATGAATATCACTTATACTTTAACACACTGAAAACTGGTGAAGGGGTTATCATCTTTTCCTCTTTTGATAAGAAATAGTAACATGCATCAAACATTTGACTTACAACACATTAACAGATCCCTATCAACAAATAGTGCTGGCTGCTTTCTCTTCAATTTGATTACCTTTTAAATGGTGTGTTTGTACTCCACAAGAAAGAACAATCTTCAGCTCTGAGGGGGTTCAAGTCTTCCTCTGAATGCATCTTACACAGGAATGGCAATACTCCTCCACTTCGGCCCTCATCAGGGCCAATAAAACCGGTCTTTGACAAGTTGGAAGGTTCTCTCTGCTCCCAAGTGACTTTGCGTCGCATGTGAACTGCATATATATTTTATATTTGCTTATCGGGGAGAAACAACTGCCACTTATCTTCTGAGCTATCAGAGGGGCCCCTTCGGTAGACCAATGTTGCTTATTCTCTGTTTCTAAAGTTCCCAACATTTTCAGTTTTCTTTACTCCCAGAGAATCTAGTAGCTTCCTGATCAGGCGACTCTCAAAGTGCCTTCCTTGGTCTGAATGGATTCCCTGTGGTAGTCCATAATGAACACACCTTTTCTCTTTCTTTGACAGCTTCTGTAGAGGCCTTCTGGTCCTTGGTTGGGAATGCCTGGGCATAGCGAGTGTGGTAACTCACCTCTTCAGCTCTGGATCCACCTCTGGCTTGGAGTTCAGCCCCCTGAAAATCAATGCATCCCAGATCCATTGGGCCTTGACTCTGTAGATGGCCCATTGGGGAGCTTCGGGACAGGGCATCTGCCTCTCTATTTCCAGGAATGGCAATACTCCTCCACTTCGGCCCTCATGCAGGGCCAATAAAACCGGTCTCTGACAAGTTGGAAGGTTCTCTCTGCTCCCAAGTGACCATTCTGGTCATGTAAGGCAATCAGCACAGTCTCTCAATGCTTTTCGGGGAGAAACAACTGCCACTTATCTTCTGAGCTATCAGAGGGGCCCCTCCGGTAGACCACTGATCTGTAATTTGTCCAACTCTCTCCTCAGTAGGCGAGCCTCTTTGAAAAGGGTGAAGTCGAAGTCCCTCTGGACTCTTGTTTTCCAGTGCAGGACCAATTTCCCCATGGGGTCTTCCAATTGTTCTTAAAGCCTCTTCACACCTTGAGTTCCATTGAGTTACCCCACAGTAACACTTTGGGACTCCCACTGTGGTAACTCCTATCTCTTCAGCTCTGGATCCTCCTCTGGCTTGGAGTTCAGCCCCCGGACAAAGGGCTCGCACTCCTTCTGGGGCCACTTGAGTCCAGTCTTCCCAATCATTGACCATGACAGGGGATCTTCGGGGACAGGGCATCTGCATCCAACTTCTCAGGGTCTGTAGCCACTCCTTTTTCTGACATTGAATCCAGACAACGCCGCCAACCATCTGTGTAGCATCCAACTTGGCGGTGGTGAATAGATTGGTCAAGGGGTTGTTATCTGTCTTTACAGTAAATTCTGCCCCATAAAGATAGTCTTTTAGTTTTTCAACTACTGACCATTTGAGGTACACAAGGACTTCTATGGGATTCTGTCTCCAACTGTCCTTTCCATAGGCGTTGAAATGTAGCAGGATCTCCATACTCCTGGTAGAGTACTCCACCTAGGCCCTCATGACATCAACATGTAGCTCATATGGTCTAGTGGGGTCAGCATAGGCCAAAACTGGGGCTGTTTGACTCCTCTTCAAGGTTCTGAAAGCCTCTGTAAAGCATCCTCTATCCTTGGCGTGGTGTACTGATCCATCTTCCTCCTGTCTTGAGCAGCTCGTTTAGGGGTTTTGCAATGCGGGCAAACCCATTCACAAACCTGCGGTAGTAGGAGCATAACCCCAAGAAAGATCGAAGTTCGGTGACTGTTGTGGGTACGAAGTAACTGCCTCCAACTTTCAGGGTCTGTAGCCACTCCTTTTTCAGACACTATGTGTCCTCTTGCATGCGGATTCGATGGGTGGCACTCCTCGCACACCCCACATCAAACTCATCTTTAGAGAAAATCTTCTCCCATCTGGTCAGCTGGGCCTTGGCTCTCTCCTTCCAAGCTCCAGGTAGGTTTGGGTTTTCCATGGAGAGTTTCTTCCAAACATCTTCTCCTTTACCCGCCCCCTTCACTTCTGACCAGCCAACTGGGACAGCAGGACTCACCTGTCCCAGTAACATCCTGGCAGGGATCTCCACGGGCCACTCCGTGGGGTTCCTCACACTGACTGGGACTCTTCCCCTGGCCTTCTTCAGTGCCTTGA
Source organism: Lithobates sylvaticus (assembly GCA_028564925.1). Taxonomy (NCBI): domain Eukaryota; kingdom Metazoa; phylum Chordata; class Amphibia; order Anura; family Ranidae; genus Lithobates; species Lithobates sylvaticus. Next base: position 23,345,511 of record CM053037.1, read on the forward strand.
TTGGGATCACTTCTGGGATCACTTCCAGGCCTGAGTGACCCTCCATTGGGTCAGATTCCAGCATTACAAATGGACCAGGCTGCTCCCAATTAAGCTTCACCGTGGCCCTCAGGCAGGTCACCTCTCCAGGCTGTAACACCGCTCCTTCTCTCTCAAGCCTCCAAACCTTTCCTATCACCTCACTTGGGGTCTTCTGCTCTAGGACCAACCGCTGGTAGGCCGCCTTCAGCATGGGATGGATCTTGGGAGCTGAAAGATTCTGCTTCTGTACAAGGGGGGTCAGGAGCCTTCTGACTAGATCCGTGTTCGTCCCTATGATCAGGGAAGTCTTGCTGGTTCCAGGCGGGCGAGGGCACACCATTGCCAGAGTGTCAAACACTTCAGCCTTTCCAGCCACGGATGGGTCAAAGGTCAATTTTATGGGTAAGTAGCCGTCGTAGGGGAAACTCTGAGTTCCCAATCCCCATATCTCCAGGTATCTGTCATAGAAGTCCCTGTACAATAGGGTCACTTGTGCTCCAGTGTCTAGGAGGGCCTGTGTGTATACTCCTTCCACTTGGATGGGTACAGTAGGAGATGGACCAACCAGCTCTTCTGGGTAGGGCGAGTTGATGCTGTCTTCTTCTTTGGACTGTTTTCTTTCCAACTGGATTTGCGCTTGATTCTTTCCTGAGCCTGGTATGCATTAATTTTCTCCCTCTTAGTGGGAGTACGAACCCGCTGAGGGATATTGTTATCTCTCATCTCTAAAGGTTCTCGCTTGGGAGTACTGTATTTCTTCGGAGGGGTCTTGCCCCCTTTCTCTGGGGTGTACCTTGGTTGATGAACCCTGGGTTCCTTCCGAGGAGTTTGGTCTCCTCGCTTTCTTTTCCCGTTATACTTTTTGGAGCTCACTGAAGGCGATGGGCACCGGGTTGACTCCTTCACCGGGGCCCTTTGGCGTTTCCCACCGGCTGGCGGCTATCTGTTTTCTTCCTCTTGGGACTGGAACATACAGCTGCAATATGGCCAATTCCCCCACAATTAAAACAGGTCATCTCTCCGTAGTCAGGTGGGGATGCTGGTGCTGAAACAGTTGGAAATAATTCCCTCCTGCTTGATTCTTTCTTGGGACTGGGCGTCTCTTTCGCCACAGAGATGTCAGTATCTCCATCATCTGGGACATCTGCAACTTCAGGGCATTTACTTCTGTCTCTCTTTTAGGGGTTAAGGCCGACCTGACCGTGGCCACTTTAAGTTTTGTAGACCCCATCACTTGCTTTTCCCGTTTCTCTTCCAACATGGCCTCTTCCTCTCTGACCATTCGAATGAGATCGGGGTAGTCCAGGCTCTTCCATCCTGCCGGGTGCGTAGTATTAGTGCGACAGGGTCTAGGGGTTGGGCTCCCCTCATCACCTGCTGGTAACACGGGCTTCATCTACCTTCCCCGGATCTATCTCCAACATCTGGGACATCTGCAACTTCAGGACTAACCTCCCCCCCCCCCCCCCCCCCCCCCTATGCAGGATCTTGTCTATACGTCCCATATACTCCGACAGCTTCTCCCCTGTCCTCTGGTAACAGTGTTCCAGTTGATACGTAAGTTCTGTGACTTTTTCTGTCCCACCAAACACACTTTCCAGGATGTCTAGGTAGTCCTGGGCAGTGCAATCCTTCTTGCTTGTCTTCAGATTGCGTATGGCCTCTAAGGCAGGCCCTTTTAGGCTCTCAACAATCCTTTGCTTCTTTCTACCTTCTGGGACCTCCCATTCTTCTAAGGCCTGCGTGGCACCATCTAACCACTCTTCAAATCCCTCTTCCCCCGAGGGTACAGGTTTCCTCCCAGAGAACATCCGGAGTTTTCTGTATCCCGACATCGGGTAATCCCCGGGGTCTCTTCTGCACTGAGTCACAATCTCCCCTAGGACAGCGCACAGTTCTGCACTAAGAGTGGTTTTTACAGGTGCGGGACTTTCCGCGCCCTTCTGCTCTTCCTTCTTTGGGGATAGCATAGTTTTCATTGGAAAACAGTCTCCCTTGCGCGGCAGCGCATGCAGCAATTGATAGGTCTGACCATCCAGTGCTCGTATGCTTTGGCTCCTGAACTGCTCTGGGGTCTCTTCCTGCCATTCTACTAGGGCGTATGTATACCCAGCATCATCTCTCATGTCCATTACCCTTGACTTGTGGCCTGGGGATAATGATATTATGAGCTGCTTGACTGCCTCTTCCTGCCATATCCCTGGCAGTTCAATGACTGCTGCTGCGGCTGGATCCATGCCCCATATTGTGGACCACCGTCCCACTTCTGTCGGGTCCATGCCGGTACCTTCTGGCGGCTTTTCCCGCTGTCTCAGGATCCCAGACGAGCCCCCACGTGTAGCGATACCCCCAATTAAGAGGGCCGCAAGTTTGTTTTGGGTCCCTGAGTACAGCTCCACCAACCCCCCGGCAATTTGCTCTACCCGCTCTGGCACAGTTAATCAAGGGGTATGTATCTAGGCACATATGAATATCACTTATACTTTAACTGTAATGGACTCAAACTCACAGGCAACTGCTGACTGAAATAACTGTCTTTACTTTGGCAGTATGAAAAGAAATAGTAACATGCATCAAACATTTGACTTACAACACATTAACAGGTCCCTGCAATATGCACTTAAACATGTACACATATATGTATCAGGATAGCAATGGGGAACGGAGCGCCACGTGTAGCGACCGTCTGCTATGCACCTCTGAGGTGCAACAAATCTAACTGCGACTATCTAATGGATCAGGCCTGATCCCTAACAATAGAGCTCAGTCATTGGGGAACCCCAGTATTCTTCACCGGCACAAGAACTGTAGAGGTGGTGCACATGTAACTTTTAAATGGTGTGTTTGTAATCCACAAGAAAGAACAATCTTCTGCTCTGAGGTAAATTTGCCTTGGCAGTTCAATAGGCATAAGTGAAATGACAATGCAAGATGAGCCTTTCAGCTCGCTCACCACTCCGGATACCCTCCTCAGCTCCGGGACCTCCACTGGCGGCGTCCGGCCTCCTCCGTCACAGCCCCTGCGCTCCGGTCCTCTCTCCGACCGACCGTCCTCAGGAAAAAGGCTCCGCTCTGCTGCTGCTGACAATGAGGGGTGAGAGTCTCTCTCTGTCTGCTGCAAGGCCCAGGCTTCAGGCCTTCAGCAGTCCGGTCCGCACAGGTGTCTCCTCACTCAGTAGTCTCTGCGTCACCAGCCCAGTCAGAAGAGGAAGAGGCGGTCCCTCCGCTTCCCTTTTATCACCTCCCCCAGCAGCCTCTCGGGCGGAAACAACCATCCTCCCGGGAGCCTGGGGAATTATGGGGATTGTAGTTTTATCCCCTAAAAGGGGAACGACCCCGCTACATTTATATTTGCTTATCAACAAATAGTGCTGGCTGCTTTCCTCTTCCAATATTAGTACCTTTTTCAGTAGTACAGATACCTACCAGTTTTTATTTTTTTATTTCACCAAGGACTTAGAAGGACTTCAAAAGCTGACAGTTACTGCTTCTTCTGTCATTCATTTCTGTATAAAAAAAATAGCAGAAACACATTATGTTCCATTAGATCTCTTTTGTTGTGCCTTACGTGCCACCCATTCCTCTGATCTTTGGTTTGTTCCAAGAGCAGGGGTCGACAATCTTTCTAAACAAAGGGTCAATTTACTGTCCTTCATACTTTAGGAGGGCCATATTGTGGCCAGTGGGAGTTGAAATCACCCTGTGTCAGTGGAAATATACTGTATATATATAATAATAGCCCATCATTGGTATTTGTGGGAGAAATAGTTTCCTTTCATTGGTGACAGTGGGTAGAATAGTGCCCCATCATTGGTGTCAGTGGGTAGAATAATGCCCCATCATTGGTGTCAGTGGGAGGAATGGTGCCCCATCATTGGTGTCAGTGGGAGGAAGTGTGCCTTGTTTCAGTGGGAAAAATAGTGCTCTAATGGCCAGATAGAGGCAAGCAAAGAGCTGCATCTGGCCCTCAGTTTTGAGACCACTGCTCAAGAGCAACGGCTTCTTGAAGATTCTTCGAATATGACATGCTTGGATGCCTTGCCTTGGATGCAGTGAGTCCTTCCAATAAAGCGTGTGTAAAGAGCTTGATGCTCTTGAGCAAAGATCAGAGATATGAACAGTGGGGCAGGTGGCTATTTTGTTTAATGTCTTCTCTTTAATTATCTATTTCTCTGCAGACAATGCAGACTCTAGCCTACATTGGTTTTAAGTACCTTAAAGATGCTTTATATTGAGTTGAATGCTCAAGAAACCTTTACATTCCTTATTCAAAGATTGTGGGCTATAAGTTTTGGCTCTTTCTGTATCAGAAGTGTTTGACGTCATTGGTCAGCTTGGCATCAAACAGGCCCCAAAACATCTGTAGCTTGTGAAGCATTTCAACTTGAGATCTGAAGAGACACTTTAGGAGAAGCCTTTTTCTGGCAGATTGAGGAAGCGGTGCTTTTTTTTTTCTAGGGCAAACATGTTTGAGCTGCATGATATATACAGTCCATTTGCATGTCAACATGCATCAGCTGAAGCTCTTCAAAGCCCGGTGAGATGAAAAGCAGATTATCAAAGGCACTTGTGGCAGCTTGCTTGCTCTCTGCAACGATTTTTTTATTTACTATTTGTTGCCTTCCTTTGTACAGTGTAAAATATTACACTGAGAATTACAGAGTACATGTAAAGGACTTGCATATTGTCCGTCAATCTGCTTCAGCTTGCAGGTTGTTTGCTTGTTGGTGCCCTCCTATGGGCATTTGGCTGCAGGTCAGGCAGTTGATGGCTTCTTATCTTCATTTAGGCATCTGTGATACTTTTGTCTGCTGCTTCTGTTGCTACATCTCCCCTCCAGCTTTCCGTGTGCAGACATACCATATGTGTACAGGTCAACAGACTCCTAAGTTTGGTTGTCCCTTTTAGATTATACTTTGGCCCTAGGAGTACAGCTTCAGTTCTGTTTCCTAAAATCTGGTTGGTGAGTGAGCTCTGCCTGCCCTAACCTTTGCTACCATCTTCATCTGCTTCGGGTTCCTGAATTGAATGCTTGGCTAGTGGACTCCTTTTTTGCTGGCCTTTGGCTGGGACCAGAGTACACTTCTGATTACACTTCATCACTGTCTCCTGCATAATTTTCTTCTGCCTCTGCTTGACCCCAGTCATTCTTTGGCTGACTCTCAGGTGCTGTCCTCAGTCTTGGTGGATGTTTTTTTACCTACCCCTCATTCGGGAGCAGCTATTCTTTTAGGATAAAGCTGGACATGTCAATATATGTGTAGCACGGCCCCCTTGGGGACTGCTTGGATTTACCTGCTCAGCTGCACCACCATAACCCTATGAACATTTCAACCCACCTAACACACCCACCTTAAAGTAATAAGTCAAACAACTCAGTGAATTTATATTCTATTAATGTTTACTGGAATTACTCCAAAAAGATCTTGTTGCACCCTCTGTGCAACAAGATCTTTTTGGAGTAATTCCAGTAAACATTAATAGAATATAAATTCACTGAGTTGTTTGACTTATTACTTTAAGGTGGGTGTGTCAGGTGGGTTGAAATGTTCACAGGGTTATGGTGGTGCAGATGAGCAGGTAAATCCAAGCAGGTAATAGATCAACTGAACTTTGGATAACAATCCTAGCTCAGTAGAAGAATTCTTCTTCAATAATACAAGTTAAGACAATTTTGCAGTGACAGTATATTATATACATGTATGTACAATGGAGTACCACTTAAAAATGACCTGAAAGGATAAGTAAGAGTTAAGAATTAATTCTGGCAAGACTTCTAAAGGGGGAACCCAGGCCGGCCCATTTAACTTTTTATCCTAATGAGAGATCAATTAAGTAGTAATGACAGCAATGTCCCAGTTGCAGATCTAATGGTCTTCATGGGCAGTCGGAGCTCATTATCTATATCCAATAAGGTGCAGTAACAAGGCAGTGGTATTTCTTGGAATGGTTGATGCAACAGGTGTCTATGGATAGTGTTCAAATCTAAGTGCAGTAAGCTGTTTCCTCAGGGTAAAGCTGTCTGTACACAGTGTCTCAGTAAAGCAACAAAGAAAAGTTTTGCAAAGGTGGGCAATTGCCCTCTCACCAATGACCAGGACGATTCAATGCCTTCTGGACAGCGGCTCCCAGAGAGAAGTCCTTGTAGCGGACCCAGCGAAGATCATCTGATGCGAAGCACAAAGTGAGGGTTGTCGGACTATCAGGGTGGCGCTGGATAGAGGTCAGATGAACAGCAAGCAGAGCTAGGTCCTTCTCGGCCAGATTGGAATGTTATTCACTGTGTGGTAGGCTGTGACTTTAGGGCTAGGCCCCGGGAATGTGATGTCACAAGGGGTGGGGTCACCGGATGACATCAACCGGTGACCCTGCCCCATGCCTATATAAGTCTTTGCACCACGCACACGGCATTACAGTGGGAGAGAGCGTTGAGTCAACATCAGAAGAGAAGAGTGAAGAAGACAACGGAGAAGACCAGGCAACCACTAGAAAAAGAGCGGGCAAAAGAGCATAAGATAGCGGAGGAGCCTGGCAGAAGACACTGGAGAGCGCGGAGAAGAGGCCAGAGAGAGCGGAGAAGTCAGAATAGACCCCCAAAGTCGGAAGAGACCCCCGGAGCTGCCTAACAAATTACTTTAAAAACCTGTGTAGTGTGTTTTTTTTATTGTCACTTTTTCCCCCAGGTGAAAGGGTAGGGGTACGATGTACCCCATACTCATTCACATAGGGTGGGTGGCCGGGATATGTGGGCCCTCTTATTAAAGGGGGCTTCCGGATTCCGATAAGCCCCCTGCCCGCAGACCCCTGACAACCAACGGCCAGGGTTGTCGGGAAGAGGCCCTTGTCCTCATCAACATGGGGACAAGGTGCTTTGAGGTGGGGGGTGCAGGGCCCCCCCTGCCCCAAAGCACCAACCCCCCCCATGTTGAGGGCATGTGGCTTGGTATGGTCGGGAGGCAATCGCCCCCTTTCCTGACCTGCCGGGCTGCATGCTCAGATAAGGGTCTGGTATGGATCTTGGGGGAACCCCCACACCATTTTTTTTGCTGTGGGGGTTCCCCTTAAGATCAATACCAGACCAAAAGGTCTCGTCTTGGGGGGCAACCTCACGCAATTTTTTTTTTACATTTTCGCTGGGTTCCCCCACAAGATTCTCAGCACACAAGTTGCACCGCAAGTCAGATCCTCTTGATCCGACTTCTGGTGCGACCTCTATTCAAATCAATGGGCTGCTATAGGGAACCATTGATTTTGAATAGAGACAAAAACGCCGGACGAAGCTTAACACAGCGTTAAGCCTCGTTAAAACACCTTTAACACCTTTTGTGTTTTGTGTTCGTCTGATGTTTTTACAGCTCTAGCGATGGAGCCTCAGAACGCACTGGTCCTGTTTTTTTTTTTTTGCAGCTTAAAAATGGCCATGCCATTTACAGCTCAAAAACGCCACGGTGGGCATGGTCTATAGGCTAACATGGAGAGGCGTTTTTAAGCCTCAAAAAAACGCTCAAAAAAGCGGCTGTAAAAACGTCCTGTGGGCATGAGGCCTTATAAATTTTGGACTTTGAAGGGATGTATATGTAGCACCCTCTAGGTAGGTAGGTAGGTGCTAGAGAAGAGTTTTTTTTTTTGTAGGTTAGGTAAATTTAGACAGGCCGGCTGGCAGCCAGGCCTGTTTGTTTTGACCTGGTTTGGGCTGGGGTGGCTCAGGTTAGCAGCTGGTGACTCACAGGCAGCATCACTGAGACCTCCCTCTTCTTTCTTGAGCTTTCTGGAAAGTACTGGAAAGAGAGGAGAGGAGAGGTGGGAGCTACCTGGGATATTCTGAGGAGCCCTGACCAATCCCCATCTTGGATTGTCAGGGGGCAGGCCTCCTTAAATACCCAAGGTCCACCCAGCTGGGGAGGAGTTGGAGTTGTTCAGAGCTTGGAGATGGAATGCTTGGCTGTCCGGGCCTCTGAGGGAGCTCCCCTGTCTGGGGGGGGGGGGCCCTTGGGCCTGGGGCTCGGGTGCGGACGAGGAGGAGCAAGAGAGGACAGCAGGAGAGAGAATTGCAAGGCAAGTCTCCAGGGAGAGGAACAACTGGTCGCAGCCAGTAGGGCTGGTGAATGACATGCACAGTCCGGAGGACTGGGGAGGCACTCCTGAGAGGACTGGGAGCATGCAGTCTGGGATGGGTGCAGAAGGGCAGCTGCAGCAAGGATGGGCTACTGGGCTTAGTAACCGAAGTTAGGGCAGCTATAACCAAGAACTTTTCATTGCTACACTAAAAAGGGGCCCCCTGTCCCTGCCTGCAAAAGGCAGTTGCTAAGGCCTGGCTGAGCCAGTGTCAGGCCTAACAATGCGGTGCTAGCTGTGCCTGGAAGCTCAAGCAAGTAGAGTGCTGGATAAGCTGAGGAGTAATAGTCTGCAATAAGAGTTGTGCTGGAGGAAGAGAGGCCTGTATATACCCAAGTGTATATAAGTTGTCCCAATTATTTGTTCCAAATCCACTAGGCATCCCATACTTCCTATACCCCATCCAAGTTCAATCCCCTCAAAAAAATTCAAAAACAAAGCTAATGGGCTGTTCATTGCCTTGGAGTGTCTGGGAAGTGAATTCCGGGCTGGGCAGGGTGACAGGTGGGCCACAACACTTAGCAGCCCTGGGTACCGCTACATAGAGAAGAGAATACTGTAGATAAACAGGTACAACTTATGTAGGAAGATTTGTTTCTTCTCCGTGTATCAGCTGAGGCCAGTCACTTCACTGGGTATATGTGAGGGTTTACAACCACTTTAAGTCTTAGGCACCATATTGGTGTGGACCTTCATCCCAGTCAAACAACACATCCTACCTTAAAGAACATGTCTGCCCCTCACATCTATATCCGTGATGCCTTTCACATGTTGCAGATTTTGATTTGTGTTTTTTTTTTTCAACACCATGATCGGTAGGAAACAGATTTAAAAATAAAAACAAGGGTCCGTTTATGTTTAGTGTTATTTTCCTGGGTTTTCTTATCCATTTTCAGTTTAATTTTTTCCAAGTTTGTGCAAAGACCACTAAATCAGCTGGGCAGGGAATAAAAAAATAAAATGAAAGCTAAATGAAGCAGTAAAAAAAATGATTAGGGAAAACTGCAATGTAATAGCCAGCGTTTATTCTCAGACTTCATTCCTGAACTTTGTATAATGCAATGAAACATATATGTGTGAAAATCTTCTACACCCCAGAAAAATGAAGCATAAATGTGTTCAAATGCTGGTACATTTATAGGGTTTTTTCCTAAATATCAATTAAAGGGGTTGTAAACCCTCAGGGTTTTTCACCTTAATGCATTCTGCATAATGACAACAGAAACTACCCAAATGACCCTGATCAAATGTTTACATACCCTGTTGATTTTGGCCTGATAACATGCATACAAGTTGACACAAAAGGGTTTGAATGGCTATTAAAAGGCAACTATCCTCATCTGTTTGCTTGTAATTAGTGTGTGTGTATAAAAGGTCAGTGACTTTCTGGACTCCTGACAGACCCTTGCATCTTTCATTCACTACTGCACTGACGTTCCTGGATTCTGAGTCATGGGGAAAGCAAAAGAATTGTCAAAGGATCTGCGGGAAAAGGTAGTTGAACTGTATAAAACAGGAAAGGATATAAAAAGATATCCAAGGAATTGAGAATGCCAGACAGCAGTGTTCAAACTCTAATCAAGAAAAAACATTTTTTTAACCACAACTTCCAGGAAAATTGTTGGGGATGCAAAGTAAAACCCACAAATAACCTCAGGTGAAATACAGGACTCTCTGAAAACATGTGGTGTGGCTGTTTCAAGATGCACAATATAGAGGCACTTGAAGAAAGATGGGCTGCATCGAATCGCCAGAAGAAAGCCAATACTACGCAAATGCCACAAAGTATCCCACTTACAATACGCCAAACAGCACAGAGACAAACCTCAAACCTTCTGGCACAAAGTCATTTGGAGTAATGAGACCAAAATGTAGCTTTTTGGCCACAAACATAAACGCTTAATTTGGAGAGAGTCAACAAGGCCTATGATGAAAGGTACACCATTCCTACTGTGAAACACGGAGGTGGGTCGCTGATGTTTTAGGGATGTGTGAGCTACAAAGGCACAGGGAATTTGGTCAAAATTGATGGCAAGATGAATGCAGTATGTTATCAAAAAATACTGGAGGAACATTTGCATTCATCAGCCAGGAAGCTGCTCATGGGACGTACTTGGACATTTCAACATGACAATGATCCAAAACACAAGGCCAAATCAACCTGTCATTGGCTACAGCAGAATAAAGTGAAGGTTCTGGAGTGGCCATCTCAGTCTCCTGACCTCAGTATCATTGAGCCACTCTGGGGAGATTTCAAATGTGCAGTTCATGCAAGCAGCCCAAGATTTTTTTTTAATTTCAATATTCTTATTGATTTTTTTCATGATGTACAAACAAAAGATAATAAAAAAAAGCGTCTGTCATACATTCAGACATTGTCAAGAAAATTATATAGATAATTTCTCATATAACAACTCTGTAATAATAAGGAAAGAACCAAATCAACCCTTTGAAATGCTAGGCCTTAAGAAAAGGGTTTCACCCCACACTCCCTGCCACCCCATATTGGAACAAACTGTGACGGGCAGGATAACATCGCCCAGCCTCAGGTTAAATTGTTTAACATTATACGTCCTGTCCTGATTTCCATTGTTGAGGGCTTCGGGACAATGGTTCAGTCAGGCAAGTTCCAAAATCAGTAAAAATTAAGATAACAAAGAGGTGATATCAGGTCATTGTGACAGAACTCACTATTTTTTTTAAGAATCTAACTCTCTCATTAGTCTTAAATTACAGTTAACGCTACCTATCACCCTCTATGTTACAACCTCACAACTGACCCTTGAGAGGGAATTTCTCGGCATTGTGAAAAAAGAGGGAAAGTGGAAAAGAATAGAGACAGAAGAAGGAGAAAGGGAGAGGAGAGGGGGAAAGAAGGGTTGTTTATTTTATGATGTTTGGAACAAGAGGAGAACTAGGACAAAGATGTAGAAAAATTAGGGGAAGAGGAGTTCGGGGTCTGCGCTATACCTAGATAAAGGTACATGACTGTATGAAGCCCAGGGCTCCCACGTTCGTTCAGAGTACTTCGGTCATTGATACTAGCAATTCTTTTGTGTATCATAATCCATGATATTATGTGTTTAAATCAACTGTAATAAATTAGGGTGTCTTCCATGCTCCCGCAATAGTGATCTTAGCTGCCAACAGTATAAAGTAAATCAGACTTTTCAATGGACATGGCCACTCATTGGGTAAAACATTGAGCAAGGCCAAGCTTGGTTGCTGATCAATAGAGAGCCATGTCACCTTGCAAAGCATCGAGAACTCCCTGTTCCCGAATGCCCTAATTTTAGGGCACTCCCACCATATATGCAACACATTGTTTGAGGGATAGCGCAATTTTCCACCTTTCACTATATATGCAACATCGAAACCTGCAATGAACAGCCCCTGGAGCATTCCGAAGTTGACGTAGCATACATTCTGGCCAGGCAAGTCGGGACCAAGTACCATCTGGTGAGTACCTTAAGTCTGGCCTCAACCAGAGATACGTTGATTATTCCCTTATAGTCGACCTGAAGCCTGGCAGACCAGGTTTCCAGGTCCTCATCACAATTGAGATCCCTCTCCCAGGCCAGCATGTACGGCTGTTTCTGAGGTGGGGCAGGCAGCGACTTATACATCGTAGAGATGCCCCCTCTAGTGCCCTGATCCCTAGCCACTTAAGCCCCGGACCATTTTTCTGTCCTAAGACCAGAGCACTTTTTGTGATTCGGCACTCTAACTGACAATTTAACGCTTTAACTGACAATTGCGCGGTCGTGCGGCGTTGCTCCCAAATAAAATTTATGTCCTTTTTCCCCACGAATAGAGCTTTCTTTTGGTGGTATTTTATCACCTGTGCGGTTTTAATTTTTTGCGCTATAAACAAAGAAAGAGCGACATTTTTTTTTTAAACCGCATTATTTTTTACTTTTTGCTATTATAAATATCCCCCAAAAATATATAAAAAACAATGTTTTCCTCAGTTTAGGCCGATACGTATTCTTCAACATATTTTTGGTAAAAAAAATCGCAATAAGTGTTTATTGATTGGTTTGCGCAAAAGTTATAGTGTCTACAAAATGGGGGATATTTTTATGGCATTTTTATTAATATTTTTTTTTTTAACTAGTAATGTCGGCGATCAGCGATTTTTTTCATGACTGCGACATTATGGCAGACACATCGGACAATTTTGACACATTTTTGGGACCATTGGCATCGATACAGTGATCAATGCTATAAAATTGCATTGATTACTGTAAAATTGTCACTGGCAGTGAAGGGGTTAACCACTCGGGGCGGGGGAGGGGTTAAGTGTGTCCTGGGTTATAAGGTTTTTCGTGGGCAATTTGTCTGGGAAATGGCTGGTGTTAGCGCTTCAATCAATACAGCAACCATGGTTGATATGGCGTCAGGATGATTGAGGCGCATTATTTCTATTATTACATTGTAATATATGATAAAATAGTTCAACTCACCATAATGCAGAATCTGCCACCAGATGCAGTGTGTCACTTGCCACGTCGCTTATCACCAGATGCGGTTTGTGACTTGCCAGGCTGCCTGCCACCAGATGCTCGCCTGCCTCATCTCTAATGCCCCGTACACACGGTCGGAATTTCCGACGGAAAATGTCCTATCAGACCATGTTGTCGGAAAATCCGACCGTGTGTGGCGCCATCGGACTTTTTCCGTCGGAAAAAATTTGAGATCCTGCTCTCAAATTTTCCGACAACAAAGTCCGATCGGACTTTTTCCGATCGTGTGTAGCGAATTCCGACGGACAAAGTGCCACGCATGCTCAGATCAAATTACAAGACCAAAGATATTGGCTACTAGCCTCTACGTAGTTCCGTCATACGCAACAAACGTCACCACGTTCAGAATGATCGGATTTTCCGACAACTTTGTCTGACCATGTGCAACACCAGTGTCGGACAAAATCCGTCAGAAAAAATCCGACGGATTTTGTGGTTGGAATTTCCAACCGTGTGTATGGGACATAACAGTGTAGCAGCCCCGATGTAAGGGAGGAACAGTGGGGATGCGGGTGGCCAGTGAGAGATGATGTCATCTCTCTGCTCGCCCGCTGTCGCACCTCAGACAGTGCAGCCTTCGCGGCCTGGCTGCAAACAGGACATAGCCCAGCACCGGGCCGCGGCCTGGGGGTTAGGGACCCCTGATATAAAACATGCAATTCTCAATTGTGTCAATTGAAAAACATCCTCATATAAAGTCCAATAAAAAATAAATCCACTTATGAAAAAAGTACTGTAATAAATATATCCACTTGTGAGAAAAGCACGTCCACTCAAAAAAAAGAATTTCTCTCCTTCACTGACCATCGTTCATAGTGATCCCACCACCATCATGGGTCACTTACCAGAGCCTAAGACCCTGAATACAGAGGGCTGATGAAACTTGCAATAAAATTATCCAATTTGGTGGCTCAAAAACTCTCACAGCATAGAGGATAAAACTCTTCTATGATCATCCAACAATATGTGGAACAATCTCAAACAAGAAGAAGGAAAAGAGGGAACCCTGTAGTGTAATACATTAAAATCGCTTAATTAAAATATGCATAATGTACTCTCAGTAGTAAAAGGTAACAATGGAATACAAACAAGAATGCTGGACCTCGCTGCCATGATGACATCACCGCTATGGCCCCGTCCTGGCGTGTTTCATTTCAAAGAATGTCCTCAGAAGGTTGCCGAAGTCAAGTCTCTCTTTTTTTTATTTTTTATTCATGCACTGTTAACAATATGTTAAACTGTGCAGAAAAACAATATGAGTGTAGGTCAGAAGAAAAAATTAAGGACAGTGAAGAATAGGAGGGAAAAAAGATCATTTATGGGGCTACTTTTTCAATCCTTTTTGAAACTCTTTAAGGCTGGCTTATCTGCTACGCATTTTGCTGCACACCACCACAACACATACAACGGCACTCCTTGTGGTGTGTTGCGGTGCCATTCATTCAGTGCAGCACTTTACAATCCATCACAGCTTGCTGAAAAGAACAATAATGTGTGTTGACTGTTTCTGTCCTTCTGCACATCCTGCAATACATTAAAAAATGCACATTAGCGCAATTCATTAAAAAAAATCAGTTGTCAATGTATGTCAATTCATTGTGTATAAAAAGGCAGAGAGGATGCACAAGGTTATACAGCACCTCATCCCTTTTGGTAATTAGATGTAAAAAGGGGGTAGTGAAATAGGGATTATATATGTCAATGTCAATTCAAGTACAAGCTAAATGCAATGGATGTAATATAAATCCAGCCTCAGCCTCAGCCCCTCTGCTAGGACCAGTTCACACCACACGCAGTCCAGTACGTTTTTTTTCTGCATCAAAAATGCATGGATAGTAGGTTATATGGTTTTCAATGGCATAGCTCACACCAGTGCAGTCAGTTCCAGTGTGTTCCATTTCCAGGGGAAAAAAAAGCAGAACATACTGCATTTTTTCTGCACTGAACTGTACTGGAACGCGGCAAACCACATAAAAAATGCACTAGAACGCACATGTCCTTATTTAAGGTGAAGAAAAAGAGGGGAAAAAATGCACCGCACTGCATCAAAAACATGCATGCAAAAAAGCATCCGGAACGCATTCCAGACTGCTTTTCTATGATGGGCATTGGCACTCTGTTTCCATCAGTCACCAGAGTGGACCTCATTGGCACATTGGAGATAGGAGATAGCGCTTTGCAGGCGCTATTTTTAATACAAAGCGCCCCAGTGTGAAAGGGGCCTAAAAAAGGAATTAAAATGTATGCAAAACCATGAGCATTTACTTTAACTTTGTAGCTCTAAAATGGAAGAAAAAAAAAACGCAGGCACATCACACTGACAGCCCAGATTTGGTTGCTATAAACAACCTAAATATTTTTCCCTCCTTCGGCTTTTATTAACAAGCTCCATTGTGTATATCTCAGCATTAAAATGCCATATATAGGCATGTGATATGCAAATGCTGTACCTTTGTGTTTATCATGAAGGCTGTAAGAGAATGCGCTGTTAACTACATGCAAAGCAGCATAATTTAAATGCCGAGGTAGAGACTCCAGAAATGCTGCTAATGTTGAAATTTCCCTTGACATTTCAATAAAGGCTTGCTAGTGTGGAGGCGGTGTGAAACACAACTAGGCAAGAACTTTACTACGCTATACTAGAGCTGCACAATTATTCGTTAAGAATCGTTATCGCGTTTTTTCCCATTGCGATCTTGACAGAGTATTTCCCAGATTCTTTCTATGCAGAGAATTCTCTCTGCTCTGCTAAAGCCGACAGCCATCAAAATAAAAGGAAAAAAAAAAAAACAGGCAGTCTGCCAGAATCACAACATTCTATAGCAGTGGAACTTAAGTATGAACATTGTAACGATTTGTCGTTTAGATCGAAAGAACACACTTTGGTGTGTAAAATGAGGGAAGTTTAACCACTTAAACACTAAACTTTTTCTGACATTTGTTGGTTTTCAAGTTAAAAATCTTTTATTTTGTTTGCTAGAAAATTACCTAGAACCCCCAACAAATATATATATATATATATATATATATATATATATATATTATGTAGAGACCCTAGAGAATAAAATGGTGGTTGTTGTAATATTTTATGTCACACTGTTTTTGCACAGCAGTCGTCCAAATGCAATTTTTTGGGAAAAAATTACACTTTAATTAATAAAAAAAAACTAACCAGTAAAGTTAGCTCAAATTTTTTTGTATAATGTGAAAGATTTTACGCCGCGAGAATCGTGAGAGAATCATGATCTTTTTATTCTAAGCAAAAAAATCGTGATTCTCATTTTGGCCAGAATCGTGCAGCTCCACGCTATACTATGCTTGAAATTAGTTATCAACCCTAACAGGGTGGCATTAGGTTTGATAAAGCGCTGTTGTCACCTGTTTTTCATTCTTTTGTTGCATCTTATTGGTGCTGATCTCCTGCATCCACTTCCTGTCTGTATGCACTTAATCCAGCATCAGATGCACATCATTGCTTTTGACCGGCTTCATGACAGTGACAATGGTGGTATATGGTAAAAAACATGGGAGGTATCTGCACTACCAAAACAACTAGTATCTAATACAGAATAGAAAGCAGCCAGCACAATCTGTTTGAGTCACAAATAAAAGCATAAAAAAAGTCCACATGCGGCACTAGAAAAGTGAAAACAGTCCTTTAAATAGAAAGGGAAAGGATGAAATCCCAGGACCAGCTTCAGTGTGTAATATCTGCACTCCTCACCACAGTGACAATCAAATCTCCTTACAAGGTGGTGGTAAAATTGTCCCCTAAACCTAATTACTGGTTGGGCCACCCTTAGCAGCAACAACTGCAACCAAGTTTGCGATCCAAAGTCTTCAATTTGTTTTTCTTCAGCCATTCAGTTGGATTAGAGGGTTTTAGAGCATGAACGGCCTTTTTCAGCTCATACCACAACATCTCCTTAGGATTCAGGTCAGGACTTTGGCTAGGCCACTCCAGAGTACACGAAGCAAAACAGCCCCAGACCATCACAATACCACCACCATATTTTACTGTTGGTCATAATGTTCTTTTTCTGAAATGCAGTGTTCTTCTACGCCAGATATACTTGAACAAAAAAGTTCCACTTTTGTCTCATCGGTCCAGAATGTTGTCCCAAAAGTCTTGGGGATCATCAAGATGTGTTGTGGAGAAATTGAGATGAGCTTTGATGTCCTTTTTGCTCAGCAGTGGTTTTCTCCTTGGAACTCTGCCATGCAGGAAATTTTTGCCCAGTCTTTTCCTGATGGTGGAGGCATGAACGCTGACCTTAATTGAGGCAAGTGAGGCCTGCAGTTCCTTGGACGTTGTTGTGGGGTCTTTTGTGACCTCTTGGATGAGTCGTCGTGCGCTCTTGGGGTAATTTTGGGCTGCCGGCCACTCCTGAGAAGGTTCACCACTGTTCCATGTCTTCGCCATTTGTGGATAATGGCTTTCACTGTGGTTCGCTGGATTTCTTTGGGTTTGGAAATGGCTTTATAACCCTTTCCAGACTGATAGATCTTACTTCTTTCTTTCCTCACCACAGTGACAATCAAATCTCCTTACAAGGTGGTGGTATATACCTGCACAATGAGCGGCGGCAAGACATATGGCTGGCTCCCACTGCTGTCAATCACAGGTAGTGAGCCAATGAGGGGCACTTGGCAGAAGGGAGGGGCCATGAGCACCAGCAAGGGACCCAAGAAGAAGAGGAGGATTGGGGCTGCTCTGTGCAAAACCACTACACAGAGCAGGTAAGTTTCACGTTTGTTGTTATTAACCAAAAATAAATACATTTACTTTAACACCACTTGAAATTGTATCTGCTTCTGCAGTAATCAGCTGGAAATCAAAATATATGGCTAGCTTAACATATTTGTACTGAGGAAGGAACAGTATAGAAGCATCACTGTGCACCACTACTATGCAGGAAAAGCAGCCTGCTTATGTAAAAAGAAAATATGGCTGCAACCATGTACGTATATAATTGCAAGCTATACACAGAAACAAGCAAAACAATCAGATGCATTGGCAAGATTTATTATTTGTATCGAGGTGAAAACAAAACTCTATAGACTTCTTCATGGTACGTTGTGTTCTCACTCCATATGTATCACTCATACAGTGCCTTCATTCTTTCATCAGCCTGCAGCATGTGGCACAAAGAGGCCTTGGCATCTTTGCATCCTGTCCCATCTTGTCAGTTCCTTCCCAGATAATTTGCTACAGAACTCTCTGTACTGCCAGGCAGGCACCATATTGCGTGGCTACAAGCTCTAGCAAAATGACTTCCGAGGACGTTTTGTCAAGATGACACACAAGAAATGAAGAAAAGCAGCCTTGGAAGAGCAGCACATAAATTCTAGGCCTAAATATGTGTCATCAGAGTATGTATTGCTCTGGTGACTGGGATATACAAAAAACAGCCAATGCCATAAATACCATGACCATGGGGTTACCTACAGACATAAGCTCACGTATGTCTGCTCTGTCTTTTGCAAAAATGCATGTACAGCAACCATTCATGATGTAGCACCCTGATGTTGAGGCAGGGTTGCTCCTAAATTTACCTGACAGGTAGAGTTGCCTTGGTTAATTGCTAGGGATCAATTGGTTTCATCCTAGTCTGGAATTGCTGCACTTCTCTCTTCTGCCACTAGATAGCCGGGTATCTGGTTACATTGGATAAGACAAGGGCATTGCAAGAACAGATTAATGATAAATAGGGTATCTCAGCCAATGGACAGGTATTTTCTATTTTCTAGGTTATTTCCTACTGGTAGAGCCTCATTATTTGGGTGAGGTCAGGTGATCGCGGTTCTGTGCCACCTGGATGGCTGTCTGGGTGGACGTGTTGTATTGCCCGGGGCGGCTAGGCCGGTGTTTGGGCCATCCCGGGCACATCTGGCTGCTAGGCTGTCTGAGGGCCTATCCAGAAGCAAGAGAGCAGCGTAGGGTTGGGATTGTGGCTGGCAGTCCAACCAGAAGTGACAGTTCTGCTGGCCGGAGACAGTTCGTGGTCGGAGGTAGAGGGGAAGCTGTCGCCACTAAGGGTCCAACCACCTTGTTACCAGGGACCACTGTGAGTAGCTGAAGCAAGTACCGGAGTAGTATTCTCACCAACCGGGGACGGTGAAGAATCGGGAAAGTTCAGCAGGTGCCAAGCCAGGAACCCAGTCAGTGGGGTGACGCTTGAGGAGTATCTGAAGTGCCAAGCCAAGGACCCAGCAGGGAAGCGGTGGTGACGATTGAGGAAGATACTAAAGTAAGAAGATTAGAAGAGCTCACGGGATTCAGTGGCAGTGAATAAGAAAGTCTAGTGAGAGAGACTGGGAGCTCAGTGGGCTGAGAGTCTACAAGAAGTGGCTGTATAAAAGTAAAGGAGTTTGTTACAATCTGTGTTAGGCACTGTTCTAAGACTGTTTCCATAGGAGACAGCGATCCTACACATGCAGATGTGGTGTTTTGCTGAATGCCTTTCCCTACATGGCTGTCTACCTGTAGAAGTCTTGGAGTCTGCTAATTGACATTGCAACTACCTAAGGGTATCCTGGCCCTAAACCCTCTCTCCCACTATTCTGTTCAAGAGAAAATAAATCTCTTTGCATTCAATAAGTGTCTGGCGCCCATGAATCTACCTTACATTACACCCACTATGCCTTGCAACCCACTCTATACAGAAGGATGTCAGTTGTCCTTGGCTCTGGAGGTTCTCATTTGACTAAAGGAGGTCTGGGATCTTGCTACAATAGGAAAGGCCAGATTGTGCATGTGGTGCTGGTTGACAGCTAGAGTCCGTAAGCAGCTTCACAGACTAAGAAACTCTAGTATATTTCAGCTAGTTTGAACTGTAGAAAGAGATAAACATGTTGGATTACCTCTTTCCCCCAAAAAACAAACAAAAAACAGCTATTAAAAAACCCAACATGCAATTACATAGGTAAAATTTTCCAACAATGCACTTACACCTTATAATCTGCCACCCAGTTCATACTACATTAACGCTAAAATTCCCTCTATTTATATTAAAGTAGAATTCTTGGATCTTAAAAATGCTCCCATCCCTTCCTAACACCTATGCTGACAAACCTGTGTAAAAAAGATTTGTATACTTACCTATTTTCAGGTCTTTCCGGTCTGATGACTTGATCCGGCTCCCCTTTGTCAGCCAGTGGCTGCTGCGGGGGAGAGGATGGAGCATTGACACCCGCAATTGTATTACCCGCAGTTGTCTACCTTTCTGTTTGACTGGGAAAGAAAAGACCCTTTGTCTGCATTAAATACTCCTGACTTCTGCTTTCTCTGGATTACTCCTGACCCCTGCACTCTCTGCATCACTTATGCCAGATTCCTTCTCTCTCTCTGCACCTTATTCTTCACCCCGGCACTCCATGCTCTACTTACTCCTCCTGACTCCTGACCTCTGCTCTCTCTGCATTACTTACTCCTGACCCTTGCGCTCTCTGCGTTACTTATGCCGGATTCCGTCTCTCTCTGTGCACCTTATTCTTCACCCCTGCACGGTGATCAGATATTTTGCTGTAATGTGCACTCTGAAAAGCTGCATGTAAATCACAAGGAGAAGTTGGACGCAGATAGAAAAAAAAAAAGAAAAATAGAAGTAAATAGATGTCCACATGGATAGATAAAAATCACAAGGAGAAACAGACTAGCTAGGTAGGTAGATCCCATCCCATCGCCAAGCAAAATTGGAAATGCTCCCATCCCTCCCACTCATCCCCTGCCTGTCCACTAAGGTCTTCCTTAGGCCCCTTTCACACTTATACGACTTGTCCCATGATTTGGGACTGCAAAGTAGCATGACAAGTCGTTCCCCATGATTTCCAATGACAGCCATTCATATTAGTACGACTTCAAGTCGTTCCGACTTCAAAGTAGTCCCTGCACTACTTTGGTCCGATTTTGATGCCACTTAGATAGGCATTCCTTGAAATCGTTGCCAAATCGCGGAAAAATCGCGGCAAAAATCGGGGCCTTAACCTGACACCCAGAACAATCTGTTTTCTATGCCCCCCTGCTGACAAATCACTGGCTATGCTGTGTCTGCATCCACCCCACCAGTGACAACAATGGTATGCTGAGTACTGGCTACACACAGGTTCTAACTTTAACACCCAATAACGTTTTTTTTTTTTTTTTTATAAAAAAAGCCCCAGCCAGTGTTGGTGATGCATGCAGCACTCTGATATTTTTTGCGATCACATTCTTTCAGCTCTTTACACTATTTGGGACTGTTTTCATCTACCTATATGATAGTCGCTTTTGGGACTTTTTTCCATTTTTGGATCTTTTATTTGTTACATATTTTAAATGATTTTTCACTTATGTTATTATATATGTCACTATTGGAATTTTGGTTGTTCACAATGTGTTAATTTATGGTGCTGTTCCATATATCGCAATATAGGGGTGAACAGCTGTACACGTTGACATATAGCCGAAGTGTTTTTGTTTTGAGCCCTGACATTAGCTAATTTTTTACAGACAGCGCACTTTATTTTATTTTACCTCTTCATTGCCACATAATATGTCTCCTCAGGTTAAATGACCACCCATTGCTGGAGAAAATCGGCAGAGGACCCTGTGCATTGGATGACCAGCATTTGGTCAAAAAGGAAAAATAGGTACCGTAAGTATGAAACATTGCTGTGGAAGTCTCCAGGGGGGTAAGGGGGCTACACATATAAATGTAGGCTCTGATGAAGAGGGACCACCCTTGAATCGTGTCAGTGGTAACATTCCCTAGGGACGACTGCATGTATATAACGGGATCAGCTGTGCGAAATACTTATATACACGGAGGGCTGAACAATATTTTATATGACTAGCTGAGTTTTTGAAGCATGTTTGTGAGTAGCAGTCTTTATCATTGTTTAATAAATTAGTCCGGGGTTCTTAGCTGGCCAGGAAGTTGCAACTACAGAGACACTGTGTTGCAGCTGCTCTGTGTGTTCACACAGGATTTCTGTGCTGGTCTAGCCAGTGCCATTCCACTTCCTTCCACTATAGGGTGCCGGTGGGACATGAAGTAGAAGAAAGACTAATGCAAGGTCATGATGCATGACGGTCAAGAGCAGACTAAAAGACTGCAAGGTCATGATGCATGACGGTCAAGAGCAGGAGGTTGCGGGCCACATCAGAGGGCTCCGCGGGCCCCTTCTATTTTTTTTTTTTTTTACAAGAGCAGGAGGTTGCGGGCCACATCAGAGGGCTCCGCGGGCCACATGTGGCCCCCGGGCCACTGGTTGGCAACCCCTGCTTTACAGGTTAAATACAGAGTGCACTTTTGGGTCATTAATTGCTACCAGACAGATTATTACCTGTCTCGCTATTATCTTATTTTTTTTTGCACTACATAAAGGTTTTATGAAGTGGTCACTCCATGCTGGTGCACTTTCTGTTTGTGTTATAATGACACATGTATAATGGTTAGAAGCCTGGAGCCCCATATTGCTTAGCTTTGAAATTGCACAGAGGTTAAGCTAAATACAAATAGTGTCTCTAGAAGCAATATATAAAGCAAACAGCATTAGTTGTGCATTTGGCTGCAGTTTTCCTTTTAAGTCTCTTCAAAAAGGTTTCTTAAAAAAAAAAAAAAAAAAAAACATCACATTTCATTGTCAGTTTTCTTTTTGCTGTGATCATTGTTTAGATTGTGTAGACTGAAAGAAAATGATTCATTCAGATCATAAGGAGTGCAGTGCAGCCATTTTTTATTATTGCTATCTTCAACTCACATGCCCGACTTCCCAGCGTGACGAGATAAGCCCTCTGCTCACAGTCGGTGTGAGTTATAGGATATGATATATGATCCATGGCGCAGCCTACGTGCCTTTTACTGTGAAGGAAATCTCTGTGCAAACTCTTTCTATCAAAAAAGTAACTTAAAGTGGAAGTCCATGCAAAATCTAAAATCCCTGCATCTATAGACACCAGAGATCTAACACTAACCTCTCTAGCCCTGTAAAGAAAAAACGAGTATACATACCTTTTTGGAAGCGGATCTGACCCGCTCCGATCGGATCTCATGCTGAGCTGTCAGCCGCGGCTTCTCTGTGTAGGCAGAGGAGACGTAGGACAACGGAAGCCCCATAGTAACTCTATGGGTGACGTCACTTGCCATTCACAGCTGTTGTCATTGGTGTCCTCTTCATAGCTTCCGGAGCTGGAGATCTGGTCGGAGCGGGTCAGATTGGCTTCCAAAAAGGTATGTATACTCATACTCATCTTTACAGGGATAGAGAGGTTAGTGTTAGATCCCTGGTGTCTATAAATGCAGGGATTTTAGATTTTGCATGGACTTCCACTTTAAGACAATTGTAATGGCCTACATGTAATTTTTTTCTCCTGTAAGATATAAGGAGACTTTACACTGATGATACAACCCCCCCCCCGAGACGACAGGAAGGAGGCGATCGGAGGTCTTACCAGATGGCAGATGGTATCCGGGGTGAGGGGAAGAGATGAGCTTGCCGAGGGCAGAGCCGAGCAGGAAGGGGGCCTGAGACCCGATTGTCCTAAGACTCCCTGGCCAATCGGGTCTCAGGGACTCGCTTCCTGATTTGCCAGGAGGAGAATCAGGACGACAATAGCGAATATTAATTTGCTATTGCCACACAACTGGGTGGGCTCAGGGTGCAGTGTTCTGCGTCCCGAGCCCACCCTTTTTTTAAGCCAATTGGTGAGTTGAGGGTGAGCTAAGCTGCTGAGTTACCTCTGGGAGGGGGAGCAGGAATAACAATGTGAATACCCAGCCACAGATTTACATAACAGTTGTCAAGGAAGGGGCTGTGGTAATGAGCCCTTGTAGATCACCAACTTGGGGTTCCCTAGGGCGCCAGGTCTAAGCTCCAGCCTGCTTCTTCACCAAGCCTCCTGATGGTGGGGATGGACTTACAGCAAGCTGGAACCAGGTTGCGACCCCTAGGTACCCCCAGCTGAATATGCAGGGACCACTGGCGCGTGCAGACTACAAACAGCAGGAGACAACAGGAAATCCAGGAGACAAGCCAAGGTCAGGACGGCAGCAAACAAGCACACACAGTAACAAAGCTGGAGTCGGTACCCGAGTAATCAGGCACAGGATACACAAGTAACAAGCAAACAAAAGCTCAGAGAACTGTAAAGTTGCTCAAGCAATGTGGGCTACACTGAACATGTCTTATATAGGCGAGCAAACTAGGAGGCAGGTCAGGAAGTGATGGAAGGGAGCGGAAAAAAGCTCACAGTATAGCGACACCTATAGGTGAGCACAGCCAAATCACACATGTGAAAGGAATCAGGGTAGAGAAGCACTGCAGCAAGGAGGTAAGAATACACAAGCAGGAAACTGCAGGCTAACTTCTGACAAGTGAAAATAGAAGGGTTAATGCCCACTCACATGAAGATCTTTTAACAAGTTCGATTGTTGCTAGCAGTGCTCAAATGAGAAGAAAGCAAAATTGATCTGTTTAAAGCTACATTTTATTTTTCAAAACAGAAAAATTGGAAAAAATTTACTGTTATAGCTGAGCTCCAATTTGAACTGCAAATTCAAAGCATTAGGATGAATAAAGGGAGCGTAGCTTACTTTCTTAGTACTTTTTGTACTTCAGCCTTTTGTACTTCACCCTAGTCACATCTGTAGGAAATATGACCATCTGGGAACCCCTTTAGCTTAAATGTTAGTAATGCAGGAAAGGAATTCTTAAACACGCCCACTGAAGGCTCCTTGAAAAACCCAGAGCAGCTAGGTTTTACTGAGCATTTTGATGCTTCCTTTTCAATTTTGATGGGAATGTACCTTTAATAAACACAGGCACTGCTATTGCTAGCGGTGATGGAATTCAGTGGGTTAGCTCAGAAAATGCAAAAGTTTTTATACAGAATTGTTAATTGTTCCTACAGGAACTGGCTGCAATAAACAATGAAGGCTACAAATGGATTTGTGGGGGATTGCCTACTTGTTGTACCATTCTCCTGTGTCTCCTGTGTCTCCTGTGCCTTCAGTGCAGGCAGCTTAATTTTCATCAATCAGATTTCTGGCATTCGCCTGCGACATATAATGAGATTTAGGCCCCCAGTCAAGTAGTTTAGCCCAGAGCTTGGCTGCAGAGACGGATAAACGTTACAACCTATTGACTTCAATAAGGCCGTGCATAGTGCCATGACAGTATCCATTTAGCAATAAAACCCCTTTCACACCACAACGCCCATAGCGTCGGCAGTAAAACGCCGATATTTTTAGCTGCGTTTTACCGTCAGATTTGCGGCGCATTTCGGCCGCTAGCGGGGCGTTTTTACCCCCGCTGGCGGCCGAGAAAGGGTTAAAACCCCTGGCAAAACGCCGCAATAGCTATTGCTAGAGGAGCCGTGGAGGAGCGGTGGAGGAGCGGTGAGTTCACCACTCCTTCACCGCTCCAAAGAAGGTGCTGGCAGGACTTTTCCTGACGTCCTGCCAGCGCACTGCTGCAGTGTGAAAGCCCTCGGGCTTTCACACTGCAGACAATGGTGCAGCTGTTTTAGGGCGCATTGCAGGCACTATTTATAACGCTATAGCGCCTGCAAAATGCAATTGGTGTGAAAGGGGTCTAACCTGTAGATCCAACACTTTACTGTGGTCAAATCAAGGATCAGTTCTGATTGGTATGCTAACGATACTATATTTTTAATGTATTTATTATTTTTATAGTTTGTATAATATTTATTTGTATTAGTAAGGTCTCATAGTATTAATTATGCTTTTTGGTTCATTCTTATGTTATTCAAATTTTTCATTGAGAATAGCAAGTAATACAGAAATAAAGAGGAACCCCCAAAATATATAACTTCCAACCACATTGAAATGTATACACAAAGGGTGTCAGAATAACACGCTTTACAGGTTAAGAAAACAGACTAGAACAAGAGTCAGGCAACACCATCTCTGGGCTTCTAGCGGGTATCATACAAACAAAAAAAAAAACAATAATACTGTCATACAAATTTGGTGTCGCCCTCCATATAGATCATAAAATCAGGTGCGACCTGTCAACTGATGCAGTCTCTAATTGATAAAGGGTCGCTATATTTTTGTAAATGCTTACATTTACTTTTTTTACCTTTTAAAGTGTATGTAAGCCCTCACCTTGTAAAGCAAGTCATTCAGTTTAAAATAGAAATGAAACGCAAAACATTTGTGTATACATATAAAAAATATTATAAATTATAAAACCTTTTCCCCCCCCTTTGCTCTCATGCCTGGTGTGGTCAGTTTGTAATAGGAAAGTAGAAGGACTGCCAGGAACACCAGGGATTTCACACAAAAGGAAACGCACAAAGTAAACTGAATACTTTTTCATACAAGTATATGGTACAGCAGACATATATCAGGAACATGCAATGTTGGGTTCACATATTCTTCAACCAATCCTATTAAGCAATATATATACAGCCGTGGCCAAAAGTTTTGAGAATTACATAAATATTAATTTTCACAAAGTCTGCTGCCTCTGTTTTTATGATGGAAATTTGCATCAGTGACGGCCGGTCCATAAGGGATGCAGGGGCGTCATCCCCCCAAAATTAGTTTGCTAAAGAAGAAAGCTACTTTAATATGTTGAAAACACACAATAGGATTTTCCGACAACAAATGTTGGATGTGAGCTTGTTGTCGGAATGTCCGACCATGTGTATGCTCCATAGGACATTTGTTGGCAGAATTTCTGCCAACAAATGTTTGAGAGCAGGTTCTCGAATTTTTCGACAACAAGACTTGTTGTCGGAAATTCCGATCGTGTGTACACAAAAGTCCACGCATGCTCGGAATGAAGCAGAAGAGCCGCACTGGCTATTAAACTTAATTTTTCTCGGCTCGTCGTACGTGTTGTACGTCACCGCGTTCTTGATATTTGGAATTCCCAACAACATTTGTGTGACCGTGTGTATGCAAGACAAGTTTGAGCCAACATCCTTCGGAAAAAAATCCACGGTTTTGTTGTCGGAAAATCCTATCATGTGTACATAGCCTTATGCGGCGTACAAACGCTCAGACTTTCCGGCGGGATTGTCCGCCGGACCTAGTCCAGCGGACAAACCGCCGGACTTTCCAGCGGAGGTCCGCCGGAACTTTCCGAGCGTGTGGACTTGCCCACACACGCCCGGACTTTTCCGGCGGACAATCCGCAGGAAAAAGTCTGCGGGACTTTTGGAAATGAACGGACTTGCCGACACACGATCGGAAAGTCCGTTCATTTAGAACGTAACTGCAGGTAGACGGGACTAGCGAAGGCAGTGAATGCCGCCCCGCCATTCACTGCCTTCGCTAGTCCCGTCTACCTGCAGTTACGTTCTAAATGAACGGACTTTCCGGTCACCACGCATGTATTTAAAGGGAATCCCCACGCCGAAAAAACGGCGTGGGGGTCCCCCCAAATCCATCTCAGACCCTTATCCGAGCACGCAGCTCGGCCGGCCAGGAAAGGGGTGGGGACGAGCGAGAGCGCCCCCCCCCCCCCCCCTCCTGAGCCGTACCAGGCCGCGTGCCCTCAACATGGGGGTGCCCCCCCGTGCGGCCCCCCACCCCAAAGCACCTTGTCCCCATGTTGATGAGGACAAGGGCCTCTTCCCGACAACCCTGGCCGTTGGTTGTCGGGGTCTGGGGGCGGGGGGCTTATCGGAATCCGGGAGCCCTCTTTAATAAGGGGGCCCCCAGATCCCGGCCCCCCACCCTATGTGAATGAGTATGGGGTACGATGTACCCCTACCCATTCACCAAAGGTGTAAAAGTGTAATTAAAAAAAACACACAATTTTTTTTAAATATTTTATTGCACTGCTCCGGGGGTCTTCTTCCGTCTTGGGGGGGGTCTTCTCGCCGGACTCCTCCGCTCTCTTCTGCTCTTTTACCTAGCTCTTTCACGAGCAGAGGAGCCCGGCTTTCTTCTTCATCATCGCCGCCGTCATCTGGGGGTCTCGTTCCGCCTTCGGGGGTCTTCGGGGGTCTTCCGGAGTCTCTTCTGTTCTTGCCGTTGTCGACGCCTTCTGCGCCGTCTTCTTCTTCCTCTTCTTCTTCTTCCGATGTTGACTCGTCGCTGTCTCTGGCCGGAATGGCAGAGACACGCGGTGTTGTGACTTATATAGGGACATGGGGGCGGGGTCACATGCTCATGTCACATGGCGACCCCGCCCCCTATGATGTCACAGTCCCAGCATCCTCCGGGACTGTGACATCATAGGGGGCGGGGTCAACATGTGACATGAGCATGTGACCCCCCCCCTTGTCCCTATATAAGTCACAACACCGCGTGTCTCTGCCATTCCGGCCAGAGACACGGGAAAGTCTGCTCGTGTGTACGCCACATTAGTCACATTATCATTTATTTAAAAAAAAAATAATAATAATGTGTGTGCACCGTGCGGGGAGTGAGACTAATGGGTCCGTAAACTTTTGAAAAGCATGTGATTTGAGGCTGAGCTCTAATTGGTTTGTTTCAGGTTGTCCAAAACCTCCCACTTTTGATTTTACCTAATCAATATTCATCATTGCGTCACTTCCCTTTTTCGGCTTCTTGTCCTATGGAACGCAAGGTGTCTTCTGGTGAATGCGGACCTGGAGGGGTGGGGGAGTGTACGACAAGTGTTTTTAACAGTTTAATTTTTCAGTTTGTTTGGGCCCCCCCTATAAAAAATTTAGCACCAGCCACCACTGTTTTGCATAAACTCCAGAATGTTATGAAGAGTGATTGGATGAATTGCAATTAATTGCAAAGTCCCTCTTTGCCATGAAAATGAACTTAATCCCATAAAAACATTTCCACTGCATTTGTGAAGAAGGCTTCAGGGTGCCCAAGAAAGTCCAGCAAGCGCCAGGACCGTCTCCTACAGTTGTTTCAGCTGCGGGATCGGGGGACCACCAGTGCAGAACTTGTTCAGAAATGGCAGCAGGCAGGTGTGAGTGCATCTGCACACACAGCGAGGAGAAGACTTTTGGAGGATGGCCTGGTGTAAAGAAGGGCAGCAAAGAAGCCACTTCTCTCCAGGAAAAACATCAGGGACAGACTGATATTCTGCAAAAGGTACAGGGATTGGACTGCTGAGGACTGGGGGAAAGTAATTTTCTCTGATGAATCCCCTTTCGAAATGTTTGAGGCATCTGGAAAAAAACCTTGTCTGGAGAAGAAAAGGTGAGCGCTACAATCAGTCCTGTGTCATGTCAACAGTAATGCATCCTGAGACCATTCATGTGTGAGGTTGCTTCTCAGTCAAGGGAGTGGGCCCTCTCACAATTTTGCTTAAGAACACATCCATGTATAAAGAATGGTAAAAAAAACATTATCCGAGAGCAACTTCTCCCAACCATCCAATAACAGTTTGGTGACAAACAATGCCCTTTTCCAGCATGATGGAGCATAAGGCAAAAGTGATAACTAGGTTGCTTGGGAAACAAAACCTTGCAATTTTGGATCCATGGCCAGGAAACTCCCCAGACCTTAATCCCATTGAGAACTTGTGGTCAATCCTCAAGAGGCGGGTGAACAAATCCCCCCCCCCCCCCCCCCCACAAATTCTTGTATTGATTTTGCAAGAATGGTCTGCCATCAGTCAGGATGTGGCCCAGAAGTTGATTGACCGCATGCAAGGGCGAATTGCAGAGGCCTTGAAAAAGAAGAGTCAGCAGGTACGTATCTGCATATGTGTGGTTATGCAGTATACAAAGATACAAAAATACATTTTATGATGTCTCTTTTACAAATATATGAATTCTGTACATAATGTCATTCTTTCATATTAATTTTCACACATGTTTTATATATATGTGTGTGTGTGTGTATATATATATATATATATATATATATCGGATCGCAGCAATTATGCTGCGATTTTTTGCCGCGATTTTGATGCGACTGTGGACAATGCCTGTGTATTCTTGGGGTCTATGGACCTCGAGTCGCATCAAAGTGGGACCAGAGTAGTGCAGGGACTGCTTTGAAGCCGCTGCAACATGAAGTCGCACAGAACGGTGCTCATTGGAAGTCATGGGGAACGCATGATAGGTCGCACTAGTGGAAGCCGAGCCTTAGTTTGATTTTTAGCCTTTTTTAGCTCAATATGTGCTCTGTTTTGCATCAGCTGTCAAACTTTATAAGCCTAATTATTTATAATCTACCATTTTTCCATTGACGGAACTGACCGTTGTAGTTCTACGGCTGCGGACGTCATGCCCAGGAGGGTGTATTTAATAAAGCTCTCCTCCAGAGAATAACAGGCCAGCAGAAGGAGCTGTGAGCTCCGAGCACGTAGCCTTTCATTCCATAGAGACAGTCCTTACCCCTTTCTTCCGCCCCCCTGCTGGTGACATCATTTCTTCTTCCTGTTCAAGCTGGACAGCATGGAGCTGACTACTTCCTGGTTTTCCTGAATGTACAGCTATTCAGCACAACATCACACTATAACCTTTCCCAGCTACCCGGATCGTGCAAGGAACCTGTGGGATGCAGTAGAACTGCCAGAACTACATACTTATGACGAGCATGACTCCCACTTATATCTTGTAAGTGTTTTTAATCTTGTGAAATAAATTATACTGTTTTAATACTACACTTAGAGGCACCCCCACCCCCTTGTTTGTTTTGAAGATTGCAGATATTGATTCTTTGCATAAACTTAATGTAATTGTCAATAAAAGCTTTTGACACTCATGAAATACTTGTAATTATACTTCAGTATAACATAGTAACATCTGCCAAAAAGATCTAAAAACACTTAAGCAGCAGACTTTGTGAAAATTAATATTTGTGGCATTCTCAAAACTTTTGGCCATGGCTTTATATATACAGTATCTCACAAAAGTGAGTACACCCCTCACATTTTTGTAAATATTTTTTTAGATCTTTTCATGTAACAACACTGAAGAAATGACACTTTTCTACAATGTAAAGTAGTGAGTGTACAGCTTGTATAACAGTGTAAATTCATTGTCCCCTCAAAATAACTCAACACACAGCCATTAATGTCTAAACCGCTGGAAACAAAAGTGAGTACACCCCTAAGTGAAAATGTCCAAATTGGGCCCAAAGTGTCTATTTTGTGTGGCCACCATTATTTTCCAGCACTGTCTTAACCCTCTTGGGCATGGAGTTCCCCAGAGCTTCACAGGTTGCCACTGGAGTCCTCTTCCACTTCTCCATGAGGACATCCTAATTAGCCATTTTTCCTCCCCGATGTCATTTGACTCGTTAGTGTTAGAAGGTCTCAGGTGGGACTCTGTTACTCTTTCATATTGGTCACTGGAAGTTCAACATGACACCTCATGGCAAAGAACTCTCGGAGGATCTGAAAAAAAGAATTGTTGCTTTACATGAAGATGGCCTAGGCTATAAGAAGATTGCCAAGACCCTGAAACTGAGCTGCAGCACGGTGGCCAAGACCATACAGCGGTTTAACAGGACAGGCTCCACTCAGAACGGGTCTCGCCATGATCGACCAAGGAAGTTAAGTGCACGTGCTCAGTGTCATATCCAGAGGTTGTCTTTGGGAAATAGATGTATGAGTGCTGCCAGCATTGCTGAAGAGGTTGAAGGGGTGGGGGGTTCAGCCTGTCAGTGCTCAGACCATACGCCGCACACTGCATCAAATTGGTCTGCATGGCTGTTGTCCCAGAAGGAAACCTTCTAAAGATGATGCACAAGAAAGTCTGCAAACAGTTTGCTGAAGACAAGCAGACTAAGAACGTGGATTACTGGAACCATGTCATACAGAGAATTACTGCTCCAAGGTAATGACTTCTCCTAAAACAGCTGGCCCCACAATCCCACAGGGTGTCGGCTCTGTTTGCAACAGGAACTGAAGTAGAAAAGATGTAGCTGGATAGCCGCACTCCAAATTATTCAACTTTATTTCAAAAATATAATTAAAATCATAGCATCTAGGCTTGTATACAGACTAACTGCACACCCGCTGACATGTTTCACACCGAACACGGTGCTTAGTCATAGTTAATGAGCAGAATATACATACAAAGCTATATACACACACAAGCAATTAAACAAATGAATAAAATACGTGTATAACAAGATAGCAATTAGGGAAGCACCTGTGAACATCCAAAGTATGAAGGTTAACATTTAAATGGATGGAAGGAAAAAACATTTTTCACCTAAAACACTTAAATCAAGCTGACATGTTAAAAAGGATACATAATGGTAATAAATAAATAACATGATAAATCTTATCTTTAGGCGAAGAGGTACTGGTGCAACCTGAAAAAAATAAAAAATTACATATGTAAAAACATTTTTATTTTGTATGTAAAAGATCACACGCATTGGCAGACACACAGAAAAAAGAAAGAAACAAACTATCAATGTGTGTACATGCCGATGCATGGGGCTCATTGAATATCAAAACCGCCAGAGAAAAACACAAATATTCCCTAAAAATTACACATCACAAAAAAAGCTGCATAATAGAACGATTACAAATATCTCATTATTGGATGTATCTATTTAGGCCTTCTCCTATGATACAATGCATAGATGGGAATGGCAGAGGGCCCGACGTACTCTAGTCGGCCCTGTGCTCACTGACTGGCACAGTGGAGCTCGATTGGCACTTTCTGGCACTGCCATTGAACACCAGAATTGGCAGTTCCCCACTGACACCCTGTGCTCTTCACAGATGACAGCAGGTTCACCCTGAGCACATGTGACAGATGTGAAAGGGTCTGGAGAAGCCGTTATGCTGCCTGTAACATCGTTGAGTATGACTGGTTTGGTGGTGGGTCAATGATGGTCAAGGGAGACATATCCATGAAGGGACGCACAGACCTCTACAGGCTAGACAATGGCACCCTGGTTGCCATTAGGTATCGGGATGAAATCCTTGGACCCATTGTCAGACCCTACGCTGGTGCAGTGGGTCCTGGGCTCCTCCTGTTGCACGACAATGCCCGGCCTCATGTGGCGAGAGTATGCAGCCAGTTCCTGGAGGATGAAAGAATTGATACCATTGAATGGCCCCCCACACTCGCCCGACCTAAATCCAATAGAACACCTCTGGGACATTATTTTTTCGGTCCATCCGACACTGCCAGGTTGCACCTCAGTCTGTTCAGGAGCTCAGTTATGCTCTGAGTCTATCTAATGCCACGTACACACGAAGGGACAATCCTGCGGGATTATCCTCTGGACTCAAGTCCAGCGGACAATCCCCTCGTGTGTGGGCGTCGGCGGACTTTTTGGCGCCAAAAGTCCGGCGGACTAAGTTTTGTTTTAAAATTATCCGCTGGACTTGGCAGTCCAGCGGACAATCCCGCCGTTAGTAGGCTAGTCCGCCGGACTTTTGGAAATGAACGGACTTGCCGCTCATCGGCAAGTCCATTCATTTAGCACGTGACTTCAGGTACGTAGCTAGCATAGGCAGTAAATGCCGGCGCGCTAGCTCCGTCACCTGGCATGGTTTTAAAGGGAATCCCCACGCCGAAAAACGGCGTGGGGGTCCCCCCCAAATCCATCTCAGACCCTTATCCGAGCACGCAGCCCGGCCGGCCAGGAAAGGGGTGGGGACGAACGAGCGCCCCCCCCCCTCCTGAGCCATACCAGGCCGCGTGCCCTCAACATGGGGGGTGCCCCCCACCCCAAAGCACCTTGTCCCCATGTTGATGAGGACAAGGGCCTCTTCCCGACAACCCTGGCCATTGGTTGTCGGGGTCTGCGGGCGGGGGCTTATCGGAATCTGGGAGCCCGCTTTTATAAGGGGGCCACCAGATCCCGGCCCCCCACCCTATGTGAATGAGTATGGGGTACGATGTACCCCTACCCATTCACCTAAGGTGTAAAATGTAAAGTAAAGAAACCACACTTTTGAAAAAATAATTTATTGCACTGCTCCGGGGGTCTTCTTACGTCTTGGGGGTCTTCTCGCCGGACTCCTCCGCCATTTACCAAGCTCTTTTACCGAGCGGAGAAGTCCGGCTACCTACTTCGTCGTCGCCGCCGTCGTCTGGGGGTCTCGATCCGCCTTTGGGGGTCTTCTGGTGTCTTCCGGGGTCTCTTCTGTTCTTGCCGCTGTCGTCGCTTTCTGCGCCGCCTTCTCCTTCTTCTTCCGCCTTCTTCTTCTTGTTCTTGTTCTTCTTCTTCTTCTTCTTCTTCTTCCGATGTTGACCCGTCGCTGTCTCTGGCCGGAATTGCCAGAGCCGCGCTGTGCTGGGACTTATATAGTGACAAGGGGACAGAGTCACATGCTCATGTCACATGGTGACCCCGCCCCCTTGTGATGTCACAGTCCCGGAGGATGCTGAGACTGTGACATCACAAGGGGGCGGGGTCACCATGTGACATGAGCATGTGACCCTGTCCCCTTGTCACTATATAAGTCCCAGCACAGCGCGGCTCTGGCATTCCGGCCAGAGACAGCGACGGGTCAACATCGGAAGAAGAAGAAGAAGAAGAAGAAGAACAACAACAAGAAGAAGAAGGAGAAGGCGGCGCAGAAAGCGACGACAGCGGCAAGAACAGAAGAGACCCCGGAAGACACCGGAAGACCCCCGAAGGCGGATCGAGACCCCCAGACGACGACGAAGAAGGTAGCCGGACTTCTCCGCTCGGTAAAAGCTTGGTAAATGGCGGAGGAGTCCGGCGAGAAGACCCCCAAGACGGAAGAAGACCCCCGGAGCAGTGCAATAAATTATTTTTTCAAAAGTGTGGTTTCTTTACTTTACATTTTACACCTTAGGTGAATGGGTAGGGGTACATCGTACCCCCATACTCATTCACATAGGGTGGGGGGCCGGGATCTGGGGGATCCCGGCCCCCCTTTCCCCAGGGCACCCCCCATGTTGAGGGCACGCGGCCTGGTATGGCTCAGGAGGGGGGGGGGCGCTCGTTCGTCCCCACCCCTTTCCTGGCCGGCCGGGCTGCGTGCTCGGATAAGGGTCTGAGATGGATTTGGGGGGGACCCCCACGCCGTTTTTCGGCGTGGGGATTCCCTTTAAATCCATGCCAGGTGACGGAGCTAGCACGGCGGCATTTACTGCCTACGCTAGCTACGTACCTGAAGTTACGTTCGAAATGAACAGACTGCTCCGTGTGTGGGCAAGTCCGTTCATTTTCAAAAGTCCCGCGGACTTTGTTCAGCGGACTGTCCGCCGGAGAAGTCCGGGCGTGTGTGGGCAAGTCCACACGCTCGGAAAGTCCGGCAAAGCCAGCTGGAAAGTCCAGCGGATTGTCCGCTGGACTAAGTCCGCCGGGAAAAGTCCAGCACGTGTGTACGCCGCATAAGTCTATCAATTTGCTTTAATGTTAACTTTTCACCTAGCTCTGATGAGGGAGCAGATGTGATTCAAATTAGTTGGCCTCTGATCATTCAGCAAGACTAATAAGTCTATACTAGACCTGTTATAAATGTATTAAAGTGTGTATTTAGTAGTTTGCCTGGAGCACAGTGTACAAAGGTTTAGCAATTTTTCATTAATAAGAATAAATGGAAGTGTTAACATTTTTAACGTCCTACCAATCAGTTTAAGGGCTTTTTCTTGATATAATGCAGGTTATTGTACCATGAAAAAGGACATAATTCAAAATGAGAGGAAATCCAGTGTTAACAATATACCAATAAGTCTTTTACATTTACCCACGCAAAATACAAACATAATCCTTGTGGTAATCAGGGAATTTAGCCACTCTGCAAAACAATGAAATGCAATTTTCATTGGTCCACTTCACCATTTCGTACACAAAGGGTGCCCATGGCCCTAATTGTATAACACACTCCTTGCTCAGGAAATACAGTGCTGCAAATGCATACAGCACTTAACCTTTAACATAATGGACTAAATGTTACTATGGAGACCAATCTCTAACCTGGACGGCAATACGCCAAGGAAAAAATACTGAATTTTAATCAATGGTGAATTATTATCCCTTAAAATAACAAAGGAATGAACTTTTGTAGTAGAAAAAATCCTGATTTTTTTAATTGTTCTCTATAACCTATACATAAACTCCTTTTCTAAGGAGTTATAAAGACTGTTGGCTATAAAGACAAACTTTGTTTCTTCATCGTGTCTATGACTGTTTCACTTTATAAAGGGTGACACATTTTTCTTAACCTGCATTAGTATGTTTGTATTACATTCATCAATATGGAGTGATTTTGCGCTAAAGTGCATCAAATATTAAAGTGCTCAATAAGTGCAACAAATAATACAGTGCTCAGTAAGTGTATGCTACAACCAATATATGGTCACTGGGTTGTGACTCAAAGGCTAATAGTACACTGAGTGAAGTGTATCAATAATACATACAATCCAAAATAAATATAAATATAAATATAAACTCTTCATGAAAAGCAGTTAAAAGTGCATAAATAAAGTGTGAACGATAAAAAACACTAGATCTCTAATCAAATCTAAAAACCACAGGAGGAATAAATCAATCAGTGAATGAATGAATCAATCGGTGGGTGAGTCAAAAGTCCACAAAAATAATTCATAGAGGGAAAGGTGTGATCAAAGTGACACCCATAAAGCTGTAATAGTCTCTGCAACACAGATATA
Source organism: Lithobates sylvaticus (assembly GCA_028564925.1). NCBI lineage: Eukaryota > Metazoa > Chordata > Amphibia > Anura > Ranidae > Lithobates > Lithobates sylvaticus. The sequence continues at coordinate 23,381,691 of CM053037.1, forward strand.
CAGGTTCTTTCTTTTCCCAAAAGTGAGGGGTGCTGGGTAGTGAGGGCCTGCTCATCAATAGTGCTCTCTAGCCTCTCACCTCTCTTATGATCAATGCGAGCATCTGTAAGAACAAATGTGACGGCTTCCAGCTCTCAATTCCCCCGAATGGTCCCCAGTGTAATCTGTCTCCAAGCTATAGGGTCCACCGTCCAAATCTCCACTTCCACACAAACGTATCGCCAAAGAAAGCCCTCCACTTGTAGGTGTAAAAAGTGCACCGCAATCCTGCAGTGATGGCTCACCCTCCGTGGGTGGTGCGGACTTTGGCGATACGTTTGTGTGGAAGTGGAGATTTGGACGGTGGACCCTATAGCTTGGAGACAGATTACACTGGGGACCATTCGGGGGAATTGAGAGCTGGAAGCTGTCACATTTGTTCTTACAGATGCTCGCATTGATCATAAGAGAGGTGAGAGGCTAGAGAGCACTATTGATGAGCAGGCCCTCACTACCCAGCACCCCTCACTTTTGGGAAAAGAAAGAACCTGTATATCTGTGTTGCAGAGACTATTACAGCTTTATGGGTGTCACTTTGATCACACCTTTCCCTCTATGAATTATTTTTGTGGACTTTTGACTCACCCACCGATTGATTCATTCATTCACTGATTGATTTATTCCTCCTGTGGTTTTTAGATTTGATTAGAGATCTAGTGTTTTTTATCGTTCACACTTTATTTATGCACTTTTAACTGCTTTTCATGAAGAGTTCATATTTATATTTATATTTATATTTATTTTGGATTGTATGTATTATTGATACACTTCACTCAGTGTACTATTAGCCTTTGAGTCACAACCCAGTGACCATATATTGGTTGTAGCATACACTTACTGAGCACTGTATTATTTGTTGCACTTATTGAGCACTTTAATATTTGATGCACTTTAGCGCAAAATCACTCCATATTGATTTCATTCACGGGTTTGCGTTTACTCTCAGATTTTGCAGCTTATTGTAGGAATTTTCCACTTATAGCATCTGAATGCTCACATTGTAGATCACCTTTTACTCATCTATTTTTTACATCAATAGTATCTAGTTTAAATATCAGCGCGAAGGACACTCACACATGTATTACATTCATGTCTTCTTCTACCTGATCTGCCTCACCTACTTTAGGTTGTTTAGCCACATGCTAGTTTATATGGTATGGTATACCTCCGCAGTCAGCCTTGCCTAAAGCTTCAGTCCATTGGTAGATGATAAGCAGTATAGCAACTGAGTTGGCAACTACCATAGGCATAATTATTGCCGCTAAAGGACTCCTTCTCTCCGACCCTTCTTATCTGAAATACTCTTTTCTACAATAGGCTCTTTTCTCTATTGCCCCGTACACACGGTCGGAAATTCTGGCGGAAAATGTCTGATTGGACCATGTTGTCGGAAAATCCGCCCATGTGTGGGCTCCATCGGACTTTTTCCGTCGGAATTTCCGACAGAAAAAATTTGAGATCCTGCTCTCAAATTTTCCGACAACAAAATCCGATCGAACTTTTTCCGATCGTGTGTAGAGAATTCCGATGGACAAAATGCCACGCATGCTCAGATCAAATTATGAGACCAAAGCTATTGGCTACTAGCCTCTACGTAGTACGCAACGAACGTCACCACGTTCGTAATGATTGTATTTTCCGACAACTTTGTCCGACCGTGTGTATGCAACACCAGTTTCGGACAAATTCCGTCGGAAAAAATCTGACGGATTTTGTGGTCGGAGTTTCCGACCGTGTGTACGGGGGCTAACTCTCTAACACTCAGTTCAATGGCATTCCTCAGACAGAGGGCTGAGCTGATTGAACTGCTCAAATGGGAGTAGGGTTGCCACCTCATCCCTTTAAACTTGAACACATATTACACAGGTTCTGTGGCTGATAGAGGTGGTAATTAAACTCACTTAATATGTGTTCGGTTTTAAATGGAGGAGGTGGCAACCCTAGCTGAGCTGGTGGAACTGCTTAGATGGAGGATTGAGTTGATAGAACTGCTCAGATGAAGGGCTGATCTGATGGAATGGCTAAGATTGAGGATGGAGCTGATGGAACTGCTAAGACAGAGGGCTGAGTTGATAGAACTGCTAAATTGGAGGGTTGAGTTGATGGAACTGCTCAGAGGGAGGGTTTAGTTGATGGAACTGCTCAGATTGAGGCTTAATTTGATGGAGCTGCTTAGGGGGAGGGTTGAGTTGGTGAGACTGCAAAGTTGGAAGGTTGAGCTGATGGAACTGCTCAGATGGAGGGTTAAGTTGATGGAACTGCTCAGATGGAGGGTTAAGCTGATGGATCTGATCAGATGTAGGGTTGAGCTGAAGGAACTGCTAAAATGGAGAGTTTAGTTGAAAGTAGGATAAGATAGTTTAGCTGATGCCATTGATTTGTGATTGGAAAGCTGATTGGATGATGCCACTTTTCATTGAAATGTTGAAGTTGATGCTTTGTGATTGTAAAATTTAGTTGGTGGTGCTGCCTTGTGATTAGACAGTTGGGGGTGAAGGATGTGATCTTGTCGAGGGTAAATTGATGATACTATTGTGCTGGGAGGGTAAACATATGGCTCTGCGGCTAGAGAGGTTGGTTTACGAAGCTGTCCTATAGAACAGGGGTCTCCAAACTTTTTAAACAAAGGGCTGGTTTATTGTCTCTCAGACTTTTGGAGGGCTGGACTTTGGCCAGTGTGAGTGGAAATTTTCCTGGCATCAGTTAGTAAAGTAAACATCGCCACATTTGGTATTTGGTATTAGGGGGCGGAATAATGCCCCATCCTTGGTATCACCGGGAGGTATAGTGCCTCATTATTGGTGTCAGTGGGAGAAATGGCGCCCATTTTTGGGTGTCCGATGGCAGATTAGCATCTCATATCAGTGGGAGGAATAGTGCCTCAAGGGCCGGATAAAGGCAAGCAAGGGGCCACACTGCTTTAGAACATTAGAGGTAATTTGGAACAAATTTTTATAACCAGGGATGGTGCAGGAATATACAGTATATTACTTCCTCTAAGTGGTTTTATATTGACTGTACACCCAATGGTAAATAATAAACATATCTTATGAGAAGGATGCGTTTCTTGACAATACTAAATCGCACAGTTTGCTGCATATCCCCACCTTCTGAGTAAGACCCCTTTCACACTGGGGCATTTTTCAGGCGTTTTTCAGGCGCTTTAGTGTTAAAAAAAGCGCCTGTAAAGCGCTTGAAAGAAGCCTTATCTGCAATCCCAATGTGAAAGCCTGAGTGCTTTAGGCCCCTTTCACACTGGGGCGGGAGCCGCGGCGACGGTAAAGCAGCGCTATATTTAGCGCTGCTTTACCGTCGTTTAGCCGCGCTATTTGGCCGATCGCGGGGCGGTTTTACCCCCGCGAGCGGCAGAAAAGGGGTTAAAATCCCCCGCAAAGTGCCGCGGTATTACCGCGGTGTCCCATTGAAATCAATGGGTAGGAGCGGTATAGGAGCGGTGAATACACCGCTCCTATACCGCTCCAAAGATGCTGCTAGCAGGACTTTTTTTACCGTCCAGCTAGCGAATCGCCCCTGTGTGAAAGCCCGCCGGCTTTCACACTGGAGTGAATGGGGCCGGATTTTTCAAGGCGGTGTACATGCGCTATTTTTAGCGCTGTACCGCCTGAAAACCGCCCCAGTGTCAAAGGGGCCTTAAGAGCCCTTTCACACTGCCAGCTCCCGAAAAACGCTCGTAAAGAGCCGCTTAAACTAGCGGTGCTTTACCAGTGTTTTTCGAGCGATAGTGGGGCGCTTTTAACCCCTGCTAGTGGCCAAATAAAGGGTTAAAAGCGCCCACAAAGCGCTGCTGCCAAAAGCGCTTTGCAGGAGCTTTTCAGGCGTTTTGCAGGCGCTTCCCATTGATTTCAATAGGAAGGGGCGCTTTAGGAGCCGTGTATTCACTGCTCCAAAAGCGCTGCAAAGAAGCTGCTTGCAGGACTTTTTTTGACGCCCCGCCAGCGCAACGCCTCGGTGTGAAAGCACTCGGGCTTTCACATTGGTATTGCAGTTGCGGCTTCTTTCAGGCGCTTTACAGGTGCTTTTTTTTTAAAGCTAAAGCACCTGAAAAACACCTGAAAAATGCCCCTGTGTGAAAGGGGTCTTAAAGCAAACCTACACCATCCATGGTAACTTAAAGGGAACTCGTGTTATGTGCTGTACTGTACTATGTTGAGCGCTGGGAGCATGCAGACATTCTTAGTATGACTGTGCAGTAGAGCCTGACTGACTTCACACCGCTGCCTTTTCTTCTCTTAGTCTGTCTCCTGCTGTGCAGGGGATTAAAGGATACAGATACAAGCCAGATTTCAAATACTTATATGAGCTTAAAATACAGTATATATATATATATATATATATATATATATACATGGTAATCTTTTGAAAATGCCTAGAGGCCAACTTAACAATAACTATTTTTCTTTATGTATAGACCTGTGTTAATGCCAGAACAGATTTAGCTGTGGGCACAATAGGAAGCGCTTGACTCCATGCAGACTGTGGCGCTAATACAACAATGCTGCAACAATAAACCAGGTGACCCAGCACTAGGAGGCAGCACAACAAAGCATAGAAGTACTGTACAGCATGTTGTGTGTCATTAATAGAAATTCTAATTCTTTGCCTTCAGTGCAATAGCTTGTGCCCTTTAAAAAAGCATGCTCTCCATCCATTTGTTTATATATCCAAAATATAAAATTATAGCACTGCTTGGCCATTTATTTAATACCGAATGAACCCTCCATTAAAACCTGCAGTATGTTTTAAATCCCTTTCTTTATGAACGGAGAAGTTCTATCCATCTAACCAGTGTTTATGTTCCGCAATAAATAGCTTTGCTCTCTTCAGTCGAAGGCTCAGAGAAGTCACCAGCTGCATAATAGGAGATATTAGATTGTCATCTGATCCAGCAACTTTCCGATTGTACATCAACCATAGTCTGTTTGAAGGCACTCTGTGGTGATCGTTCGTATGAAATAAAGGCATCAAAAGAATGAGGCATTGCGTAATCAGATGAAGTATATATGCCACCCAAATTCACGTTGCATTTCAATGACTAGCAGATGTATGCCCTTTGTATTGGATGTTAAATTTGTACGAATATTGTGATTGAAGAAATATGCCTTTTTGGCCTTATGTTGTTAGATGCATTGGGGTTGTAACAAAATTTATGACTCCAGTAACAAAGAATTTGACTAAATACATGAAATCTCCAATGGGCAGTTTAAGAAATGGTGTAACTTTTATAAAAATCATCTAAAACCAAAAATGTAATGTCTTTTTAGAAATGTTGCAAGTACAAAAAATACTGATGAAGTCTGTATAGAGGGAAACATGTTGAGCATTTACCAGTGGCAGGATTTTTTATATGGCATAACAATAAATGGTTTATTTTAATTTTTGTCAATTTGTATTTAGTCTGTATCCTGCTCCATATTACACCATTGCATAGGTGGATGAAGCAAGGCTTTCATGTTTATGAATATGTTTTCCAGAGAAGTGAATTGGTGATTGACAGTTTCTCTGGCCAATGTGCTAGATTGTGAGGAGCTGGGGGCAGTGCTCCTAGTCCACTCACTGGCAGATGACACAGCATGTGTTAAAGGGGGTGGCTGGAAAATCATCCAGGGGTGCGCTAACTGTAATGCAATGAGCCACAGAGACTTTTCTATCCTCAAAACCTGGGATCTCGGCACTTCCATGTCAACAATTAAATGATTATCCTTTTCTCTGACTTTCATTTAATACATTGCAGCCAAAGTCATTTGGCTTTTTTTCACAGTGCTTTTGTGTGGTTATTCCACCTCTTGTGATTCTCTGCTGTGCATCCAGGGCCGCTAATAGTGGGGTACCACCGGGACTCCTGAAGGGCGCCCAGGTCCCATCACTTTAACTGGGGGGCCTGACCAGCAGCTGCATGTTTCATAAATCATCCAAAGTGCAGGCGCCTTAATTATGCCTTTACCTGTTCTCCGGCTCCCCTGCTGCTCCCAGGTAGTCTAAATCAGGGGTTTCCAAACTATGGCCTTCCAGTTGTTCAGGAACTACAATTTCCATCATGCCTAGACATAGTCATAGAAATTTTTACAATGCCTCATGGGATGTGTAGTTCCGAAAGTTGGAGAGTTGGAGAGCCGTAGTTTGGAGATCCCTGGTCTAAATCATAATCCTGTGCCGAATCAGTTCGCTTAGAGGGGCCCGGGAGGCTGTAAAATTGTGGGGCTATTTTTTATAAGTCCCACACTCAGGTGGCTTAACAACACCCGGCAAAAATAAAGGAAGAAGGTTCCGGCCTGGTGGGGTAATATCTTTCAGAGGGCACAGCGGCTGTCAGCTTCTTCACTGCCTGCCTCCTTCAGCAAGTAGGTGCTGAGGAGAGGGCAGACTCTGCCTCTCAGCCTGAGAGGAAATCAGCAATAGCTGCAGCCATCAACACACAGAGGGACACTGAAAGTGGGGAGTGGAGCAGCAAGTCTGCATAAAGGTACTCTCAATAAAAAAACACCCTCTGTCTCTTCATCTATGCCATGCCTGAGGCTTGTCATAGGTTAAGTCGTTGAGAGAGTGTTTTTTGCCTCTGTTGTCCACCAGCAGCTAAATGGAGCAGGTGCATTGAGCCACAGCACCTGTATTGTGTGATTATCATGATGATAAAGTTGATCATAGGCAGGGCTTTTTTTTTCTGCCAGAACTCAGCGGAACTCAATCCTGCCACCTCTGGTGCTAGTCACTTGCTCGCTGCTCACTACTGTCACTTGTAAATACAGAAAAGCTGCTTCTGTATATACAAGTGACATCACTCCTCTCCCAGTGCCCGCTCAGAACCCTCCCTGCACTGCACATCTCTATATGAGAGCAGAGGAGGGAGGGGGCGGGGAATCTACACAGCCGTTGTTAGTCTCATGGCGGGAGCACCACCTGAAACCTGCCAGCCGTCTGCGCTGTCCAATCTTCTTCTGTAAGTTGTAGCTGCTCTTATGCAGCAATCCTTCTCTCTGATGCTTTCTATTCTGGTGGGAGAGGATTTGGGGCAGGAGGAGAGCTCTGTAATGGAAGAGGGGATAAGCTCTATACTGGAATCTGGGGGGAAAGCTTTGTACTGGGGGGCTTGGGGGTACACAGTGCACCCCTCAACCCTGTCCTCTGTAGACAGCGCACCCCTCAACCCTGCACTCTGTACACAGCACACCCCTCATCCCTGCACTCTGTACACAGCACAGCCCTCAACCCTGCACTCTGTACCTCAACCCTGCACTCTGTACACAGCACAGCCCTCAATCCTGCCCTCTGTACACAGCACACCCCTCAACCCTGCACTCTGTGTACAGCACACCCCTCCACCCTGCGCTCTGTACACTGCGCACCCCTGCACTCTGTACGAAGCGCACTCCTCAACCCTGCACTCTGTACACAGCACACCCCTCCACGCTGTACTCTGTACACAGCATACCCCTCAACCCTGTGCTTTGTACACACCACACCCCTGCACTCTGTACACAGCACACCCCTCAACCCTGTCCTCTGTACACAGCCCACCCCTCAACCCTGTGCTCTGTACACAGCACACCCCTCAACCCTGCACTCTGTACACAGCGTACCCCTCAACCCTACACTACTGTGCAATTATTACATTTGGTGTAGAAGAGCTCTCCCACCTTGTTTAAGTGGGAAAATATTTTTTCTGGGTTTTATGCGCCCTGGCACTTTTTAGGGGATTTTGGTACAGTAAATGATCTTTAACACTTGGCTTGTTGGTGTTTTTTTACACCCTTTTCATTTGTTTGCTTTTTTTTTTTTCATATTGATTCATTTATTAATTAATGGTTACTATTAGATGTTGATATTCATCTGAAAACAGTATTCCTTTTGGATGATCAAATTTATAACAGGCTGGAGAAAATTACATTTAACTTGAATACAAAGCTGCATTGTTTTTGAGGTGGGTGGGAGGGTCAGGGGTGTAGTCAGGGAGCCCTCCCTGTTGGGTAGTCTGTAAGTGGCCCCCACGATTTCTAACAGCAACCCTGTGTGCATATTCCCTTGAGCTGAATGACACCCAACATCATACAACCCATATCCTGTGAGACCAGGGCAGGGGGTGGAACCTTGACATTACCTGGCGCCGCATCTGCATCTACAGCATTAAGGGTCTGCCCACGACTGGAGGAAGAAGAAGGCAAAGAAGACCTGCAAGGTTTACCAGACTGATCCTGATCTGTGTACTTGTTCATGGTCAGTGACTTAGAACATACTGAAGCCTTCAGATCAATATAATAGTCAGGCAATCAACATATTAATTAATGGCAGTTTAAAATGATAGTTACTTGGCTGTTATACTGACTCTTGGGTTTCTGTACTGCCTTTGACACTGTCCTGGAACAATTAGGTAGAAAAGTCCTTATCTGAGAGGCCAGCAATAGCAACTTCTATGTTCCCGCATGACGGCTTTCTTTTTAATGCAAACTTCTCACTTTTTATTTTAAACCTCCACCGTTATTTAAAGGCTAAAGACGTTTCCTATTGTTGCCATTTAACAAGGCGGTCTCCGCTGCATCGTCTGACAATGCAGCCAACGTCTAAGTCCATTATTTATAATTGTATAGGCCTCTGCTCCTAATTACTTTAAAGGGCTCCATTCAACTGCCAATTGCTGGCACGTTAATGTAATACTAGCTCGGTAGGTAGAAATAATTCCATGTGGGTGCGATCTGACAAATAATTGTGCGTTGGGATCTCACACAGTGCCGCGTCTGTTAATGTTTAATGTGGTAAATTGTAATACTTGAAATGAAACCAGGAGATTGTCTGGCAAGGGTATTGTACTAATATTCTGTTAACTAGCCTGGCAGAGCAGAATGAGACACATGCATGGAATTCAAACGCCAACGATATGTTTCCTATACAGATCGAGAAGCACGTACCAAGCCGTTTGCAATGTATAGTGCAGGCTAAATCTCTGAATGGCACTGTCTTAAATCCTGACGATATGGCCATGCCTCTGAAGGCAGTGTATTTTTCTAGTCTTACAAAAGTGGTGAATTACCCACACACATGGAAACACGGCACGGTAGATTGATATATAGAGAAGACATAGACTTATACAAAACACACCAAACTATGGGCTTGTTTTATACTTGCGTTTGAGGGGTGCTAAAAACGTGTGGTCGAGCCATGTTTTTGGTGCTTCCCAACCTTAACCACTTCAGCCCCGGAAGGTTTTACACCCTTCCTGACCAGAGCACTTTTTATAATTTGTCACTTTGTCGTTTTAACTGGTAATTGCGCGGTCATGCAATGCTGTACCCAAACTAAATTTGCGTCTTTTTTTCCCACAAATAGAGCTTTCTTTTGGTGGTATTTGATCACCTCTGCGTTTTTTTTTTTTTTTTGCGCTATACACAAAAAAATAGTGACAATTTTGAAAAAGATAAACAATATTTTTTTACATTTTTGCTATTATAAATATCCCCCAATTTTCTTTAAAAAAAAAACGATTTCTTCATCGGTTTAGGCCGATATATTCTTCTACATATTTTTGGTAAAAAAAAAATCGCAATAAGCGTATATTGATTAGTTTGCGCAAAAGTTATAGCGTCTACAAACAAAGATTTATGGCATTTTTATTGTTATAGTTTTTTTACTAGTAATGGCGATGATCTGTGTTTTTTGGCGGTATTGCGACATTGGGGTGGACAGATCGGACACTTTTGATACATTTTTTGGACCATTGACATTTATACAGCAATCAGTGCTATAAAAATGTAAATGACACTGGTAGGGAATGGGGTTAACCCTAGGGAGCGATCAAGGGGTTAAATGTGTGTTTCCTCAGTGTTCTAACTGTATGGGGAGTAGGAGAGGAGATATTTAGCTGTTCCTACTTACTAGGAACAAATTACATGTCTCCTCTCCTCTGACAGCACAGGGATTTGTGTGTTTACACACACAAATCCCCATGCTGGCACTCGTGCATGCGATTGTGCGTGGCCGAAGGTAATCGCGACCACTGGCCACGCGCATCGGGTCCCGTCCTCTGGCGGCTCTTAAAGGAACCCTGTATATGTACGGGGTTTCGCGCAGCGGTGCCATTGTGCCGCAATATATGTACGCGAGCCGGTCAGGAACCAATTAAGCTGCAGGGGAAGGAGTCAGGATGTTTACATGCTGCAGGCGCAATGCTTTGCTTCACATCCGCAACAAAAACAACTCGCTCCTGTCGCAAATCACTTCCATCTGTTCACCAACAAGTAAACCCACCGACTGCAACCCATTCAAGAGAATGGGGAAGCACAGCCAAAGCCCCGCAACCAGCGGTGAGGAGGTGTCATGTCACCTCCTCCCTGCCTGTCAAATGCCTCTGTCAAACGTAGATCACTTTTCATCCTGTTTCCACTGATCACCCCTGAGATGTTTCTACAACTTGATTCCACCTGTGGTAAATTCAGTTGAGTGGACATGATTTGGAAAGGCACAGACCTGTCTATATAAGGTCCCACAGTTAACAGTGCATATCAGAGCACAAAACAAGCCATGAAGTCCAAGGAATTGTCTGTAGACCTCCGAAACAGGGTTGTACGGGGGCACAGATCTGGGGAAGGGTACAGAAAAAGTTCTGCAGCATTGAAGGTCCCAATAAGCACAGTGGCCTCCGTCATCCGTAAATGGAAGAAGTTTGGAACCACCAGGACACTTCCTAGAGTGGGCCACCTGGCCAAACTGAGCTATTGGGGGGAGAAGGGTCTTAGCCAGGGAGGTAACCAGAGCTCCAGCATTTTTCTGTGGAGAGAGGAGCACCTTCCAGAAGAACAAATATCTCTGCAGCTCTCCACCAATCAGGCCTGTATGGTAGAGTGGCCAGACAGAAGCCACTCCTTAGTAAAAGGCACATGACAGCCTGCCTGGAGTTTGCCAAAGGGCACCTGAAGGACTCTCAGACCATGAGAAACAAAATTCTCTGGTCTGATGAAACAAAGATTGAACTCTTTGGCCAGTGTCATGTCTGGAGGAAACCAGGCACCGCTCATCACCTGACCAATACCATCCCTACAGTGAAGCATGGTGGTGGCAGCATCATGCTGTGGGGATGTTTTTCAGCAGTAGGAACTGGGAGACTAGTCAGGATCAAGGGAAAGATGAATGCAGCAATGTACAGAGACATCCTTGCAGCAGGACGAAAACCCTAAGCACACAGCCAAGATAACAAAGGAGTGGCTACAGGACAACTCTGTGAATGTCCTTGAGTGGCCCAGCCAGAGCCCAGATTTAAATCCGATTGAACATCTCTGAAAAGATCTGAAATTGGCTGTGCACCGATGCTCCCCATCCAACCCGATGAAGCTTGCGAAGAAGAATAGGAGAAACTGCCCCAAATTAGGTGTGCCAAGCTTGCATCATACTCAAAAAGACTTGAGGCTGTAATTGGTGCCAAAGCTGCTTCAACAAAGTATTGAGCAAAGGCTGTGAATACTTATGTACATGGGATTTATTCGTTTTTTTATTAGTTAATAAATTTGCAAAGATTTCAAACAAACTTCTTTCACGTTTTCATTATGGGGTATTGTAGATTTTTGAGGCAAATGTGGCAAAAGTGAAGCGCTGTAAATACTTTCCTGATGCACTGTATTTGACCTCTCTAGCTGCTTGTATTGTGAAATAAGTAATTCTCAGGGATGACAACAAAGATTATAATGTTGGGTTCCAGTTATTTTCTAGGGCCTTATTTATATTAGACAAATACATGCAGTGGCGGTGTGTCCATAAGGGCGCACGGGCGCCGCCTCCTCTCTCCAGCCACCCCCTCTATCATCAATTGATAGATTCATGCATCGCATGTAAGCAGCTTCCCTGAACTTCCAGTGTTCACAAAAAAGAGTGGACAGTGCAGTCTCCAGTCAGTCTGTAAGCTTGGATATAGGAAGGGGAGGAGAAGAAGGGGGCAAGGAAGGGAATGCCTGTGTGTTTTCTATTGATACACACCATGTAGAGAGACACGGTTCTAGTTTTGGCATGCAAGGGTGGCTCTATAGGATGCTGCCAGAGAAAGGAGCCACCTGAAACAGAATACCTGGGGCAGCATTCATAAGCTTAAACTGAAACATAGGTAAGCATTACAAGATAAAGAAGCGGAATACTCGGTAAGCGCTTAGAAAAACATTGGGTTTAATATCACTTTAATTTTCTTGCAGTTATTTTGGCTTCACCTTGTTTTAAACAGCCAGCATTCCAATCAGACTAGAGCTCCTCTTTAAACCAGCCTGAAGCATTCTTCAGTTTAAAGATCTGCCAGAAAATTTATTACAAACAAAAGTCTTACGCTGAAGACCTTAAAAACACTAAAGAAGTGTTGATAGGCAAGCACTACATCTTACGCTGGGTGTCAGGCCGGCTCAGATTAAGTCTGCTCTGCAATTTATCACAATTTCGGGAGCACGGCAAACTATTTTATAAATACGGAGAGTTCAGCCAGCAGCAAAGATGTTATTTGTGGCTATAGCGGGAGAAGTTGTTGATGTGTCAAGTGCTGCCTTTGATGTAATCGTTGATTTATTGTTGGGCCTGTTGCTGTGAAGCCTGTCATAACTTTCAAGAGTCGAAGTAAAAATGGTTTATCGCTGGTGGAAGCCTGCAAGGCCACAAATCTCAGTTTCAGTAGCAGCTCATTACACAGTTCCAAGAAGATGTGGCCTGTTAATTATTAGGCATTGTACCATGGCATGCTCCTTAAAGTGACCCTGTATCTAGCCTCTCCAGTGGCCCAGCCTCCAAAAGAAGAGGCAGTATACTTAAATTTCTTAAACACAAGTGTATTTTCCGTCTGAAAAAAATTGGACTGTTATTCTGACAGAATTCCGCTCAAGCTTGGCTTGCATACACACAGTCACACAAAAGTTCTCTGAACTTTTGACCGTCAAGAACGCAGTAGACATGTGCGATTAGTTTCGTACAAATTTTTTGAAATTCGTACATTCGTATGGAGGGCACCTGGTGACCCCGCCCCCCTCTGAGGCACGGGGACGTCATGGGGACTTCCCTATGGCTTTCCCCATGATGTCAGAGGGGGACAGGGTCACCAGGTGGCCCCGCCCTCCGTTATAAAAGTTTTGGAGTAACAGCGCTGTCTAAAAAATTGAGTGTTTCTCACATATACTCTATAAATGTGACTAATGTGAAAAAGTGTTCAAAAAATAAATGAATAACCAGATTCCTGCTGCAACCTTATGTGAGATACACACAGAGAATACAAGAAAAAGAATTGGCTGCGCTGAAATAATAAAGATCAGTTAGCCCACCCACATCGTGATGTGTTGGAATTGTTTCTACTTTAGTGTTAGTGTGTAACTAAGTGAAAGAAGACTTGAGCTAACTCAATCTGGACTGTATGTCCACCACTCAGTGATAAGTGTAAAATGTTGCAAATAACAAATGGCAATATACAAATTATATATCACAGTGAATTAAAGTTTGATGAGACGTCATAGAGAACAACAGAGGTCCAAGTGAGGGAGGATAACGTTTTGCAAGGAAATGTTCAATTCATGCAAAGGAGTCCACCACAAAGTTTAGGGTTATGTTAGTAACAGTTCCCAGTGTTGTGACACCTGGCGCACACGAAACGAGTGATGAAATAGCCAAAGTGAAAATCCTCCTCCTCCGTTATAAAAGACCTGTCAGACGCAGCGAAGCCTCACACAGCAGGAGCCTCCCATTGCGAGGAGGGGCCCAGAAGAGACACCGACGCCATGGAAGAAGATGCCGGACGAGAAGACCAGAGCAAGAAGAAGCGGATCGGAGGAAGAAGAAGATGGAAGAAGATGCCGGAAGGAGAAGATGAAGAAACCGAAAGATGATGAAAGGAAGTAGGAAGACCAGAAGAAAGAAGATTTTAATGAAGGAATTGTCAAAGACCGTCTCCTGTCATTTTTACCATTTTTGTCACTTTTTTGGCAAAATGGTAGGTGTACTTTTGTACCCCCTTACCATTTCACACAGGGGGGGCGGGATCCCCTTGTTAAAGGGGGCTTCCAGATTCCGATAAGCCCCCGCCCGCAGACCCCCACAACCAATGGCCAGGGTTGTGGGGACGAGGCCCTTGTCCTCATCAACATGGGGACAAGGTGCTTTGGGGGGTCACAGACCCCCAAAGCACCCTCCCAATGTTGAGGGCATGTGGCCTGGTACGGTTCAGGAGGGAGGGGGGCGCTCTCATCCCCCCCTCTTTTCCTGCGGCCTGCCAGGTTGCGTGCTCGGATAAAGGGTCTGGTATGGATTTTGAGGGGGACCCCACGCCATTTTTTTTTTGGCCGGGGTTCCCCTTAAAATCCATCCCAGACCTGAAGGGTCTGGTATGGATATTTAGGGGGGACCCCACGTCATTTTTTTTTAAATTTGAAGTGGGGTTCCCCTTAATATCCATAGCAGACCTGAAGGGCCTGGTTATTGAATTTGCTTTTTTTTTTTTTTATCAATGACTTTCAATGAATGACTGTTCTCTGTGTTACGGAGCCGACAATTCATTAGCCGCAAGTGATTTTAAATAGCTTTTTTTCTTGTAAAAATTACACTTTGTGTAGGGATAGTTCTCTATATTAGATATACTGAATCTCTAATTCATTTGAATCTTTTGTTATATCCGCTATAATAATTTATTTCGTATTAGTTGAAATTCGATATTTGGTAGTTGGATTCGAATTGTTCTCTGTGTTACGGGAACCGGCAATTCATTAGACGCAAGTGATTATTAACGATTCGTAACGATTCAAAGCGATTCGAAATTTTTAACGATTCGTACGAAATACGAATTACGAATTACGTTTTTTTTTTAACACGAAACGAAACTAAAGTAATTTTTTGACGGTTCCCATGTCTAGAACGCAGTGACGTACAACACTACGACAAGCCGAGAAAATTAAGTTCAATGCTTCCGAGCATGCGTTGAATTGTTTCCGAGCATGCGTAGGAATTTTGCATGTCGGAATTTGTACAGACAATCGGAATTTCCGATCGGAACCTTTTCCGACTGAAAAATTGAGAACCTGCTCTCAATCTTTTGCTGGCGGAAATTCTGCCAGCAAAAGTTCGATGGAGCATACACACGATGGCATTTTCCAACCAAAAGCTCTCATCGGACTTTTGCTGGCGGAATTTTCGATCGTGTGTACGACTCATAAGTGTTGAAATGGCCCCGCTTTGCTCCTCTTAGCCTCTACAGATATTTGATACCTCTGGGTATGTTGAGTGCTTCTTCTCATCAGCTTGAATGTCAAAAAAGAATAATTGAGCCAGCGGGAGGAACGGCAGGGTAATTTTAACCACTTCAGCCCCGGAAGTTTTTACCCTTTTCCCGACCAGAGCGATCTGTGATTTTTATCGTGACTGCGACATTATGGCGGACACTTTTGACACTATGTTGGGACCATTGTCATTTATACAGCGCTATAAAAATGCACTGATTACTGTGTAAATGACACTGGCAGGGAAGGGGTTAAACAGTAGGGGGTGATCAAGGGGTTAAGTGTGTCCCGTGAACCCGGAAGGAAGTCCAGGTGAAAAGGGAAGCCCTGTCAGCGGCCACTGGAGGGCTTCCTTTTCAGGTAAGTCTCTCATAATGTGCTAGTATGCGATGCACACTAGCACATGATATTACTTTGCAGGAGGAATTTTATTTTTAATTCAATCGTTTACTCCTGCTTTAACAATGACAATAAAACTCAGTCACTGGGTTTTGCAGAAGATAAGAGGGCCGATTTACTTACTTTCTCAATAAAATTCAAATTTATTCACATTTGTCTGACTCAATCTATTTTTCTTGCCAGCGTAAGTAGCCTCTATATGAGCACGGTTCTATCGGTCTCAGTTCTTTCTTTTTTAAATAATGTTTACGGCTATGGTGACAATAACCAATGTGGTCCAAGATCGGTTGCCGATCTGTTAATTTACACGATCGGCAAATGGTATACCTTTGCTTCTTTTCCCCCTTCCCTTTTTCCCTATAAATATTTTTCCGATTTACTAAAGACAACTAGGCGATTTAATTTGTAAGGGAAGTTGCAATTTGCAAGGGATTTTTTTTTTCACAGCTTGGTGAATGCGGTGAAATTTCACTTTAAACAGCCTATTTTCCTTTTAGTAAATCATTCTCAAAGCTCCAATTCAGAAATGTCTTCAATAGTCCACATCCTTGCAGAGCCACAAATGGTGCACCAGGGACATATTAAACACTGTAACGACAAAAAGATAAACCGCCAAGGCACTAGAAAATGTAGCTAAGACACTTATAACATCAATAAAAAGAATTGCTCTCACAAACAAAACATATTTATGTTATTGAATGTTATTGAATGTTTTTTTTCTTTTTTTGCTATATTTGTGAATGTAATTCATTAAAAAAAATCTTCTCTATACAAGCTTGCCAGCACTCCAAGGTATGGTGCACATTGCTTATATCAATACAATAAAATAAGGGTATTGCTATAACAATGGTGTACCTATATGTTACATACATTCACATTGTATTGGACTTTGCACATATACATACAGCGGGTGAAATAAGTATTGAACACGTCAACATTTTTCTAGGTTAAATATATGGTAAGGTGTTATTGACATGAAATTTTCACCACGTCGGTAAAAGCCTGTGCAATCCATACATATAAAGAAACCAAAACAAACAAGTTCAGAAATTATGTGTAAAACAATGGAATGACACAGGGAAAAAGTATTAACCACTTCAATACAGGGCACTTTCGCACCTTCCTGCCCAAGCCAATTTTCAGCTTTTTTGCGCGGTCATGCTACACAGTGTACAGTACCCAAACTACATTTTTATATTTTTGTTCCCACAAATAGAGCTTTCTTTTGGTGGTATTTGATCACCTCTGCGTTTTTTGTTTTTTTTTTAAATTTAATTTAACGAATAAAAAAAATAAGTTTTTCTTTTGTTTTTGTTATAAAATTTTGTAAATAAGTTTTCTCCTTCACTGATGGGCACTAATAAGCTGCACTTATGGGCACTAATAAGACGGCAATGACGATGGGCACTGATAGGCGGAACTGATATGCAGCACTGATGGGCATTCATAGGTGCCACTGGTGGGCACTGATGGGCACTGATAGGCGACACTGATGGGCACTGAAAGGCTGCACTAATGGGTACTTATGGGTGGCACTGATAGACGGCACTGATGGGCACTGATAGGCGGCACTGGGCACTGAAAGGCAGCACTGATGGGCATTGATGGGCACTGATGGCTGACACTGATAGATTTAACTGATAGGCATCACTAGTGGCACTGGCAGGCATTTTTCTTTGCCACTGATTGGCTTCTGCATGGGCACTGATTGGCAGCTGCCTGGACATTGGCATTTCCCTGGTGGTCCAGGTCCAGTGTGGTGGCCATCCCTAGTGGTCCTGGCAGCATCCTTGTGGTTCTGGGTGGGCATCCGAGGGGGGGGGGGCTGTGCTGATAAACAATTAGCACAGACCCCCCCCCCTGTCAGGAGAACAGCCGATCGGCTCTCCTCTTCTCTTGTCTGTCAGACACGAGTGAGGAAAAGCCAATCAACAGCTCTTCCTGTTTACATCGTGATCAGTGTCAGAGACTATTTACCTAGATCGGAGTTGCGGTGTGTCAGACTGACATACACCGCAACAACGATTGCCGCGATGCACGCCCCTGGGGGCTTAATATTCTGAAAGACGTCATATGACGTCCGGTCAGGATATTGCAACCACTTTGCCGACGTCATTTTGTTATATGGAGGGTGGCAAGTGCTTAACTACTTCCCACCCGGCCACTGTACATATACGGCCGGGTGGGAGCTGTCTACTTCTGATAGGACGTTCCGGAACGTCTTTCAGAAGTAGAGGGATCGCGCGCGTGCCCGCGCACCGGCGCGATCCCGATGCGGCCGTGTCACCAGGACACGGCGCATCTCGGATCGGCAGGAGGGCTCTGTGATTGGCCCTCCTGATCACATGACGGCCGTTTCGAATCACAGCCGGCATGTGATGTAAACAAACAGCTGGTTGCTAGGCAATCGGCTCTCCTCTCCTCACACGGAAGTCGTCGTTGAGGAGAGGAGAACGGATCGCTGCAGCCGGCTGGTGATCAGTGAGTATGAGCTGTTTTTTTTTACAGCTTTTTACTCACTGATCACCAGTAGTGTCCCCACAGTGTAAACACACATGTCCCCAAAACACACATGTCCCCAAATAAAAAAAAAACACATGTCCCCAAATAAAAACACATGTCCCCAAATAAAAACACATGTCCCCAAATAATGAAAACACATGTCCCTCACATATGTCCCAGTAAAATAACATGTGCCAATGATTATCTGCACACATGTGTCCGTGATCACCTGCACATATCTGTACATGATCATTTGCGTACATATGTCCGTGATCACGCGAACCAATTATTATACACTTAACGGAATTTTTTTCACTAAAAACATGTAGCAGAATACATTTTGGCTTAAATCTATGACAAAATTTTATTTTATTGGATTTCTTTTAAAAAAGAAAGGAGAAAATAATGTTTTTTTTTTCAAAATTTCCGCTATGTTTTCGCTTATATCGCAAAAAATAAAAAACGGAGTTGCGAATAAATACCACCAAACTAAAGCTCTATTTGTGCGAACAAAATGATAAAAAATTAATTTGGTTACAGCATTGCATGACCGCGCAATTGTCACTGAAAGTGCGAGAGCGCTGAAAGCTGAAAATTGGTCTGGGAAGGAAGGGGGCGAAAGTGCCCAGTATTGTAGTGGTTAAACATGCTACAGTAGCTGAAATTTATTTAATACTTCGTACAACATCCCTTATATAATGTAATGACAGCTTCAAGACTCCTCCTGTATGGAGAAACTAGTCCCAATGCGTTGCTCAGGTGTAATTTTGGCCCATTCTTCCGCACACAAACAGTCTTCAAGTCTTGAAGGTTTCCTGGGCCTCTTCTATGAACTCTGATCTTTATTTCTTTCCATAGATTTTCCATTGGATTGAAGTCAGGTGATTGGCTCGGCCGTTCTAAAAGCTTTATTTTCTTTCTTTGAGACCAATTGAGAGTTTCCTTGGCTTTGTATTGGGGATCATTGTCTTGCTGAAATCTCCACCCTCGTTTCATCTTCATCATCCTGGTAGATGGCAGAAGATTTTCATCAAGAATGTCTTGGTACATTTTCCATTCATCCTTCCTTCAATGATATGAAGTTTCCCAGCACCGTATGCCGAAAAACAGCCCCACACCATTATGTTCCAACCTCAAAACTTCAAAGTAAGTGTTTTTGGTGTGAAGTGCCATTTGACCTCCAAACATGGTGTGTATTATGACATCCAAAGAGTTAAATTTTGGTCTCATCTGACCAGACTGTATTCTCTCAGTATTTCACAGGCTTGCCAGCCAGTGAGGTGGGAGTGGGGGGGGGGGGCGGGGCTGAGCCGCGCTCTCTGTGTCTTAGACATAGAGTGCTGGCTTGGGAGCGGGCAAGCACGAGTGCCCCCCACAGCAGGAGGCTTACTATAGGGGCATTCAGCAAGGGGGAGGGGCCCAGATCACCGGTGGGGGACCTGAGAAGAGGAAGATCAGGGCTTCTCTGTGCAAAACCACTGCACAGAGCAGGTAAGTATAACATGTTTGTTATTTTTATTTTTTCCGAAGATTTTTTTTCCGTTACAGTCACTTTAAATCGCGCATCTGGCTGCACAGTATTGAGTGCACAGGAGTGGACATTAATATGTAAGTGTTTTATACACTGACTTAATAAAGAGGTGGAGGTCCACCAGGAAAGGTCAGAATCTGTCCATACACCACAAGTGTGTATGTGTGTGTGTGTGTGTGTATATATATATATATATATATATATATATATATATATATATATATATATATATATATATATATATATATATATGTATATATATATACACACACACACACTATATTACCAAAAGTATTGGGACACCTGCCTTTACACACACATGAACTTTAATGGAATACCGGTCTTAGTCCGTAGGGTTCAATATTGAGTTGGCCTACCCTTTGCAGCTATAACAGCTTCAACTCTTCTGGGAAGGCCGTCCACAAGGTTTAGGAGTGTGTCTATGTGAATGTTTGACCATTCTTTCAGAAGCGCGTTTGTGAGGTCAGGCACTGATGTTGGACGGCCTGGCTCACAGTCTCCGCTCTAATTCATCCCAAAGGTGAAGGTTTATAGACTTTGCTTTGTGCTCTGGTGCTCAGTCATGTTGGAACAGGAAGCGGCCATCCCCAAACTGTTCCTACAAAGTTGGGAGCATGAAATTGTCCAAAGTGTCTTAGTATGCTGACGCCTTCAGAGTTCCCCACACCATAATCCCCCTTAACCAAATGATTTGGATCAGTGCACAAAGCAAGGTCCATAAAGACATGAATGAGTGAGTTTGGGGTGGAGTCCTGTTCACCAAACATGCTATGCATGTCCCTATCACATATGAAGGCTTTGCTTCCTGTTTAGGAGAGCTGCATGGTGACTGTACTTCACTGCTCCCTCTCTATCTCTATCAGTGCAATCAAATCTAACTATCAGAAACCAACAGACTCTTTAGAGAGTGAGAATCCATGTTGCATTTTTCTCATGCAGATAACCTGTACAATAATACACTGTACTTATATGACAGTATTAAATGACCACAATGTGTTACAGGTGAAGGAATAGCTATATTATCTCACAGTGCCTCCCCCATGTTCCTAGGGAAACTGCACCGTGGTGATTCACAGCTGTGTAGTTACGTACTGGTAGCCGCCAAGGTCATGGCAACACAGTACGCCTATATATATATATATATATATATATATATATATATATATATATATATATATATATATATATATATATATATATATATGACACAATAAAAGGAGATAAAGACCTGTTTTGATCACTGGAATATTCTGTACGTCAAACTAGGCTTAGCTGCTGGCAAGAGAGTCCTTTTATATTTGTGAATAAGGATGAGTTCCGGCGTGTTTGCACACCCCACGTGCAGAGCCCGCCAGGAAGTCGGAACGGCGCTGCGCTAATCACAAGCAGTGACAAATTGTCCCGATGCACGGCTGCAGAGATCCGGAAATGTTTCACTGCCTGTGATTAGTGCAGCACAGTGCCGACTTCCTGGCAGGCTCTGCACGTGGGGTGTGCGAACGCGCTGGAGCTCATCCTTACTTGTGAAAAGCACATATAAGCCCCCACCCCACCACCTAGGGTTCCACAGGGCCGAGGGTTTAAACGTGTTTAATTCTGTCCTCACACTGGTGTCTTTGTCATGAGGATTTTTTTAGTATACGAACTGCTGTCTCATGGGTATCTGTTATATTAATGCTGGTTGTCTGGGGAAAACACCAATATAATTTACCATTGTATAGGAAGAAGACAGTAGTGTGGAGGTAGGATATATTCCTTCTCTGCATCACAGGTCTACAAACTTTATGAGGGCCACATTATTATATATATATATATATATATATTAGAAATATTCGGGGGGGGGTATTTATTTTTAGAAATAAATGAGTCTCCCTTTACATCAGGGTCCCCATCAGAGGCCCCTCTTACATCAGGGTCCCCATCAGAGGCCCCTCTTATATCAGGGCCCCCATCAGAGTCCCCTTTACATCAGGGTCCCTGTGAGAGTCCTTCTTACATCAGGGGTCCCCATCTGCGTGCCCTCATATCAAGGTCCCCATCTAAGTCTCCTTTACATCAGGTCAAAGCAGACACCATAGGCAGCCTCTGCTGACTTGAATCCACAATCTGTACACATGGGATATACCACTGACCCTGTGTGTGGACTGGATTAAATCTTGTAGTGGGCCATATTTTGGAGACCCCTACTTTTCATCATCCCAATTCATGTGACCCAGCAATAAGAAGGCTATTTAGTTTATTACATGCCCTAAGCATCTGCTTTGGGCACATTGTCTGGCCTTCAAAAACGTGTATTTCGTTTGATTATTGTTTCCTACCTTTACTGATTCTCCTCTGTTCCAATCTGAATTGTTAATTGTACAGTATATGCAGGGCCGGTGCAACCACTAGGCAAACTAAGCAGTCGCCTAGGGCGCCTGGCCACTGGTGTCCTACTCTCTTCTCTCTGCAGCAAGCAACTAAGTCTCAGCATCAGCAAGCAAATATTCCTTGATAGGCGCTGGTAGGCTGCATTTGATGGGCGCAGGTGAGGCTGCATTTGATGGGGCACTTCATTAAAAAGGTGGGGTATACATGGGCAGGGCAAAGAGGGTGTAGCCAAGGGGGCGGCAAAATTTGTTTTTTTGCCTGTCAAAAATCCTCTCCGTTCACGCATAGTGTCAGAGGTGCAGCAGCAGCAGAGGACTGTGTCTGTGTCCCGATTGAATGGAAGCAAGCAAACATTCCTTGATAGGCGCTGGTAGGCTGCATTTGATGGGCGCAGGTGAGGCTGCATTTGATGGGGCAGGTAAGTGTTTATTTTAGAGCTTAAACTTAAACTATATCTACAGCCAAAACTTTTTATTTTTTTTTTAGTTTTGGACAGAGTGGGGAATAATAAGAACCCATGTCAGGTTTTGTTGCTGTCTGGAGCTCAGTTGGAGAGCTTCACCATCACATTCTGTCCTGGGAACAACCTTTTGACCAGACAGGACAGTGAAGAAATCTCTCCAACAAGAATACAAACAGAAGGAAAAATTATTTAAAGTGATACTAAAGCGTACATGTTTTTTAATAAAGTAAAAAAGAGGTTATACTTACCTGCTCTGTGCAGCATTATTGCACACAGCGGTCTCTTACCGCCCCATCCGGAACTGCCTGCTCCAAACATCACAGGGGCACCTCCTCAGCAAGCCGAATGCTAAAGGGGCACCTGTGAGCACACACTCCCAAGCCAGGCTGTGTGCACTTATAGACACACACAGCGCCAGTAAGCCATGCCTCCGCTCCTTCCTCACAGGAGTTGACTGACCACAGCAGGAGCCTATGGTTGCTGCTCTCAGTGCCTCCTGTGAGCCCAAGAAGAGAGAGAAGCGGGGCTACAACCGAGACAGCGCTGGAGCGGTGACAGGACTCAGGTAGGTCATCATCAATTCGCGACTCGACTACGCAAACTCCCTCTACATAGGATTACCAGATTACCTGATTGCACGCCTTCAAGTTGTCCAAAACACAGCAGCAAGAGTAGTCACCGGAAAGAAACCTTGGGAATCCATCTCCCCATCCCTAAGGACCCTCCACTGGCTGACATTAAAAGACCCTCTGCCTCACCTACAAATGTACACAAGGAAATGCTCCCCAATACCTTTGTGAGAAAATAGAAAAATACATACCAAATCGCAGACTTCGATCGACAAACCAGAACCGCCTTCTCATCCCCAAAGCTCGATACAAATCGAAGGGAGAACGAAGATTCGCAGTACAGGGACCTCGGCTATGGAATGCTCTACCAAACAACATCCGTTTGGAAGAAAACCATCGGGCCTTCAGGAAAAAACTCAAGACCCACCTCTTCTAATATCGCAGGACAACAAGAGCAGTCAAGCGCCTTGAGGCGATTCAGTTCGCATTTGCATCGCTATACAAATCATTCATTCATTCATTCATTCAGGGATGGGGGTGGGTAGGTTGGGTAGTGGGGAGTTTATTACTTTAATGCAGAGGGTGCAATACAAAAATGTTGAGTTTAGAACGGCTTTAAGTAGAAAGTGATAGAACCCATGGCAGTTTTTTTATTGCTGTCTGTTTCCCTGTTGCAGATTTCTCTGCAAGGGTTAAATGCTTGTTAAATTTAGGTGTAGAGGAATAAGGTGTAATTCTCAAAGGCTCTGGTGCCCTCCTCTTCTCTCTGGTGCTCCTCGCTGTCCTGACGTACAATGCAGAGCTCTTGGTCCAGCATTGTATTTGATGATGGCAACGCTTCACTGCCAGCCAGAGAACCCTAAAGAGGTGGCTTTGGGGAACGGTCACACAAAAGCTGGAAGCCTGCCAGAGTGAGGAATAAAGTAAGTATAAGGCCCCATTCACTTTTTGAATAGGGCCGTTAGCGCTTACATGCATTAGACCCAGCAGGGGTTCCCAGCAGGGAAGCCCCATTGAAAGAAAATTGAGGCTGACGGCTCCAACAGCTAATCGCAGCCACTCGCATGTAATTGCCCATGGCGTGATTACCTGTGAATGATCGGCCCTGGATGCAGACAGTCTGCATTCAGGGCTGATCATCCGCAGGTAATTGCAAGCTGCCACGATTAGCTGCAGGAGCTGTCAGTCTTGTTTTGCTTTCAATGGGTCTGTAGCCCACAGCCAATCGCTAGGAACCCCTAATGGTTCTCCTGCATGTAATCACTAATGGCCTCATTTGCCAGTGTGAATCCTTATTCCTCTACTTTATTCCTGCAATGACTCCACTGCAAAGGTACATTATTATTCTGCCTGGAGTTGGGCCTTAAGGGTCAGGGGTTTGGGTTGGGAATATTGCTATATTGTAAAACTGAATAATTATTATTTGCAGTGAAAATTATAAATTTTCTTTACATAATCAGTTTTTTGGGTGGTTATCGTTGTACGTTTAATTGGCTGTAAACAATACAGTGCCAAATGGCACGCCTAATTGATAAAGCAAAAAGATAATATATCAGCCCAGAACTAAGTTTCAGTTTTTTACATGTCCACTTCGTACAGCAATACAAAAGACAAAGTTTTTATACATAAGGCAGCCATATATATATATTGTATATATTGCTATGCAATGGAGGGTTTCCTGCTACAGATACAATTTTAATGATGTGCCAATTACTAAGATAAAATTCAGAGGAATACTCTGCCGAGTGGGAGCAATGGGATTCTTATGGTATAAGTTACATGCTGAAAACAAAGTCTGCCTGGCTGTTACTGTGGATACCAATGCACCAATGGCTTATTAATGAGGTACTAGTGACAGATCCTCATCATTCTAATGTGTCTTCCGATGTTCCATACTTTCATAGAGATAAAGTCTGCTTAACTATCCTGCCAATCTATTCTCCAACTAAGTCCAACTCTTCTTCTTTCTTTTCTTTTCTACCAGAGACTGACACACTCTACAGTCTGTAACAAAAACGTATTGCAGGGAGCAATCTACATAATTGGGGCAAGGCTTCCTATAACGCCTTAAATCTCTGGTGGCAAATCTTGGTAGGTTTTGTGAAGCTCCTGGGGCCCTTGCAGACACAAATCTGTGTTTTCCTATTGCCTTGCAGTATAGCATAGTATAGCAGTGATTTCTAGCAGCCTCACGTAATATTTCTCTAGTCTATGACTGTCTTCTGCAGCATGTCTGCAGCCACTGACCATCTCTTGTTTCATGACCACAATCTCTGTCCATCTCTTGTATCATGCCCATAGCCTCTGACCATCTCTTGTTTCATGACCATAATCTCTGACCATCTCTTGTATCATGCCCATAGCCTCTGACCATCTCTTGTTTCATGACCATAATCTCTGACCATCTCTTGTATCATGCCCATAGCCTCTGACCATCTCTTGTTTCATGACCATAATCTCTGACCATCTCTTGTATCATGCCCATAGCCTCTGACCATCTCTTGTATCCTGCCCATAGCCTCTGACCATCTCTTGTATCATGCCCATAATCTCTGACCATCTCTTGTATCATGCCCATAGCCTCTGACCATCTCTTGTATCCTGCCCATAGCCTCTGACCATCTCTTGTATCATGCCCATAGCCTCTGACCATCTCTTGTATCATGCCCATAGCCTCTGACCATCTCTTGTATCATGCCCATAGTCTCTGACCATCTCTTGTATCATGCCCATAGTCTCTGACCATCTCTTGTATCATGCCCATAATCTCTGACCATCTCTTGAATCATGCCCATAGTCTCTGATGTCTGCAATCTCTGACCAACTCTTGTATCATCTCTGCAGTCTCTGACCATCTCTTGTATCATGCCTATAGTCTCTGACCATCTCTTGTATCATGCCCATAGTCTCTGACCATTTCTTGTATCATGTCTGCAATCTCTGACCATCTCCCATAGTCTCTGACCATCTCTTGTATCATCTCTGCAGTCTCTGACCATCTCTTGTATCATGTCCACAGTCTCTGACCATCTCTTGTATCATGCCTATAGTCTCTGACCATCTCTTGTATCATGCCTATAGTCTCTGACCATCTCTTGTATCATGCACATAGTCTCTGACCATCTCTTGTGTCATGCACATAGTCTCTGACCATCTCTTGTATCATGTCAGCAGCCACTGACCATCTCTTGTATCACGCCCATAGCCAATTGACCATCTCTTGTATCATGCCCACAGCCCCCCCCCCCCCCCCATGCTGGGAGAACACAATAGCTCAGTGGGAGGGATTCACCTATCAACACAGACTGTGGTTGCAGGAAAGAAAATTACTTCATCTATGGTCTGCCTTACTTGGCAGAGGATCAGGATGACAATTTTGTAACCTGAACCTTAAATGCAATCAGCATTCTGACTGTTTATTCCAAGCAGATATAAAACACACAAATTAAAGAAGTCATATCACCATATAGATATTTTCTTTACCATTTCCTGGGGGGTCAAAGTGCATGTAGCACTTTATCCAGTTTTGATGGGTGCAGTGGACTCAGAGCTAGCACCCTGATGCTCTTAACAGTTTTGCATAAAAAATCTTGAAGCACCTAACAGCCTGCACCTTAAATATTTATATTTACTTTTACACTTTGCTATTGAGAGGATTCAAGCAGTGTATGGCCTGCAGAGGAAGACACACGATTCTCAGAAGCTCATGTGCCATGTGGTCATATCTCTCCATTTCTGATTCCTGACTTTTATTTCTTTTTTTTTTATTGTAATAAAATTATTTCACCGTCCTTTGAAGTGACAATTGGCACTAGATTTTCAGTACGCGACACTTCGCTAAAAGGTATTTTCTGTCTCTAATTTCCACTATTTTTAACGTGACAGAATATATTCTTCTTTCAAATAACTTTTCAGAAAAAATATATATATATAATTTGCCTTCAGATGGTACATTCTGTGATCAAAGCTGACAAAAACCATAGAAACGCTGCAATGTTTTGATGGATCGAGAAAGGAAGAGCATTTTAATTTTAATGTTGTACATCTGCGCTGCCTATGAAAAGCTTTTTATTTTATTTTTTTTCCGCGCAGCTGTGGGTGTACATCCTTAAAGGGATTCCAATACCCTGATTTTTTTTATTTATTTTTTCCTTAGGGATTTAGTATAGCTCCAAACTGTCCCTGATTTCGAGGGACTGTCCCTGATTTGGAGCAATGTCCCTCTGTCCCTCTTTCCTCCTCATTTGTCCCTCATTTTGATCTGATCCATATAGTTGTATATAAAATGCACTTTTTATCTTTCAAAAAGTGTTTCCCAGTGCTAAACCTTTTTTCCAAATTCTAAATGGCTGCATTTGTACATTTTATAAGCCAATATAAAGGAATGGTAGTGGTAAAAAAAAAAAGCACTTGTGAATTTATTTAACCTTTTTCTTGGGTTAATTCTCCTTTAAGGGGGTGTGGCAGGGGGCGTGTCCCACGCCTACATACGTTTGCTGGTAGGTGTCCCTCATTCCCATTTAAAATGTTGGGAGGTATGGATTTAGTATTGTCAATGTTATGAAGAATTGTATAGAGACATCTTTAGTACTAACTACACCTTCTCTTCCTGAAGCCCTACTCTCAATCAGTTTGAGGTGGTTTAAGATATATATTTACTCATTACATATTCATGCTCTGCTTCCTGCTTTTAGTTCTGCACAGTGGCTGTACATCACTGCACCTTCTCTCAGGATGAATACATTCTAAAATTGCTGACCACAGGCTTTTTAAAAGGCTACCGTGTGGCTAGGTCCCAGGCCTCCTCTAGTCTAACGTGAACCTTTAGAGCCAAGAACTGCTGATATCCTTCTGTACAGAGTGGGTTGTGAGGCATAGTGGGTGTAATGCAAGTAGTATTCATGGGGGCCAGACACTTCTTGAATGCAAAGAGATTTTATTTCTCTTAAACAGAACTTTGGGAGAGAGGATTAGGGCCAGGACACCCTTAGGTAGTTGCAATGTTAATTGGCAGAAAAGCATCCAGCAAGATGCCAACTCAGCATGTGTAGGAATGCTGTCTCCTATGGCAACAGTCTTTAACAGTTTCTAACACAAGGTGTAACAGTTCTGTCACTTCCACTACAATCACTTCTTGTAGTTTTTCAACCCACTGAGCTCCCGGTCTCTCTCTCACTGCCACTGAATCCCTTGAGCTCTTCCAATCTTCACTGTAGTATCTTTCTCAAGCGCCACCCCTGCTTCTCTGCTGGGTCCCTAGCTTGGCACTCCAGATACTTATCAAGCCTCACCCGACTGGCTTGCTTGGTCCCTGGGTTGACACACAAGACTGCTCTGCAAGCGACGCCTCCGCTGGCTGGGTCCCTGGCTTGATTCTTCACCGTCCCTGGTTGGTGAGAATTCTGCTCCGGTACTTGCTTCAGCTACTCACTGTGATCCCTGGTAATAAGGTGGTTGGTCCCTTAGTGGTGACAGCATCCCCTATACCTTCGACCATGACAGGTTCTCCGGCCGGCAGAACTGTCACTTCTGGTTGAACTGCGAGCCGCAATCCCAACCCTGCGCTGCTCTCTTTCTTCTTGATAGGCCCTCAGACAGCCTAGCAGCCAGATGTGCCCGGGATAGGCCCAAACTCTCTTGCCTAGCAGCCTGGGCAGTACAACGCATGTCCACCCAGACAGCCGTCCAGGTGGCACAGAACACTGATCACCTGACTCCACCCAAATATATAGGTTCTCCCAGCAGACCAAGGGATTCAAGAAAACCCCTGCCCATTGGCTGAGATACCCCATATACCCATAATCTGTCCTTGCTTTGCCCTTGTCTTATCTAATGCCACCACTTAGCGGCAGAAGAGAGAAGTGCAGCAATTCCAGAATTAGGGTCAACTCAATTGATCCCTAACAATAAGCCAAGGTAACTACACCTGGCAGGATAAATTTAGGAGCAACCCTGCCTAAACATCAGGGTGCTACATCAGCTTATCTCAGCAGTTATTAAAGCACAATTCCAGCTTGGACAACCCCCTCACGCACACACTAAAGTACCCACTTCTACTTTTGAGCAACCACTAAGTTCCTTTTTTGTTCTTTGCAGCCTAAAGTGTTACTAAACCCAGGACCCTGCATTCTCTATATCTGGCCTCTCACAGTACACAGAACGTGGAAATGCAATTATTTTAGTAAATATAAACTGCTAAATACCTTTTCTCATCAGCAGTATATTGCAGTCTTATGATGTCTATCACTGTCTGGCTGAGCACTGGTTAAAGCTTGTTGGAGGAATTTTCATTCTCCCCCGATTGTCCTATGAGGCTGCAGGACCCCTTACCCTCTGTCTGGACAGTGCTGATTGGCCCTGTGCTGATCACATGCACCCTCCCAAGAAAAAAAAAGAAAAAATCTTTCTATCAATACACACCAAACTGATCATGTGCAGAGTGTCCCCAAGGCTCTATTGTATCAGGAGATGGATTGGGGACTGTGGAAGATGGGGAGGTTCAGAGAAAACAGGATCAAACTGCTTTTTTACACAACGTGGAGGACTAACCCTTTAGGTTCCACAGTAAGTATAAAGGCCCATACACACGATCGGACTTTTTGACAACAAACATGCAAATTAGCTGTTTTAAGGCAACATCCGACCGTGTGTACGATCCATCGGACAAACTTTTTTCGGTTTTCATCAGACTTTTGTTGGCTGTGCGAACGGACAAACTTTCCGGCAACAAAAGTCCGATGGAGTAAAGTCCAATCGTGTGTACAGAAAACCATAGGACTTTTGTACAAAGTACAAACACGCATGCTCAGAAACAATGCAAAAGATCAGACAAGCACACATGTTTGAATTACTAATGACCCATGTTCATGGGTCCCAACACCCCTATACCCTCCCTATCCTCCTCTCCCCACTACCCACTACAGCTCCCTTTCCCCTCTTCTTTTTCTCTTTCCATACCCTACTCAAATGTTCTAACTCTAACCAATCCCACCCCAACCTGGGGGGATTTTCTCTATTCTTTATCTTCCGCCCTTTTTTTTCTCTTCTTCTCTTTCAACATAAACAGGAAAAACCGAGGAACTGGGCACATGCCCCGCACATGCACAGCACAACATGACAACCCCAAGCACAAATACCCTAACGGACTAAAGGGAACCAACAACCAGAACTAGACACCTGAGAAAGAACAAGTCACTGAAATAGAATTAAAGACATCAGAGGGCACAAATAAAACTAACATTAGCTCAAACACAATAAGTGACAACACGCCTGGAGAGTGACCTCTCCCAGTTCGTCCACACTCAGATATGGTCAAACCCTGTTTTTTCTTTCTACATTAAGCTAAGACCATGTTTAAAAAAAAAAAAATTCTGAATGTTCTGAATAAGTTGTTTGTCTTGACACCCGTATTACTTTGTAATGTATCGGCCCGAATGGGTCCCGTTCCCTGTTATAAATAAAAATAAAAAAAAGATCAGACAACAATACAGAAGTTGACTAAAGGTGGCGGTAAAGAACAGAAAAACCAGGGCTCAAGTCCTGCGGGAACGCATGGGAACGGAGTTCCTGTACTTTTTCCACAAAAGGAACTCAGTTCCCCTTAGCAGCTGTGTCCTGCAAGACTTTTAAGTATGCGAGCTGTGTGGCAAGTGCAAGCAGCCACCGACACAGCTTGCAATAGTACTGTAAGTGACGCACACCAGGGGGGACTGACCATTAAGGCATTGCCAGTAGGGGGCCCCATGGCAGCTTCCACTTCGATCTACCTGTCAATCACATCTAGCTGATGGGTAGATCAGGTCCCTGCTGCTAAGAGATTGTGTTTAGTCAGACCTCTCATCCTCCCCCCCCCCCCCCCAGTCTCCTGCATACTAGCTCTGTGTGTCCCACTGAATCCCCCCCTCCTCTATCTTCAGTGCCATATGATGAGAGAACCCAGAGGAGGAGCACAGCTATTCTGCTCACAGGACATGCAGGGAGAGAGGTGAGCTGAGGGAGGAACATCAGTTTGGGGTGGTAAGCTGAGCACAATACCTGGCAAAGTTTAATGCCAGGAGGGAAGTTTATGTGGAAATATGTGAAGGGTTGGAATAGCAGCGAGTGTGTGTTGGAGCCCTGCAGAGTTTGCAGCCCCCCAAGCTAACATACATCTCCTAAGCAGGAACACATCACTATGTCCCCAAGCATTCTGTCCAGATAATGTGCAGTTCATTTATGACCTTTCCGTTTAACCCTGTGTTATCCAAACTCTGTTCAATGAAAAGTGTAAACTCACCACATAAACACTCTATATACAAAAAAAAATTCCCCAATAAAGATCAGAACATGATGTTCACATTTGCATGGAAGCACAATTGAATGAATGCTGATTATTCAGAGAATTACCGTATTTATGTTTATTGAGGATTGTTTTTTTTAATGTTCTAACAGTTAAGCTTCATACACACAATACAAAAATTGGATGAAAAATACCACTTTTGAAGCGTTCATGCATATGAGCGTATAATTTTTATTTTTTTTGGTGGGGGAGCGGATCTTGGGTGCGAGTTCCCACATTTTTTCCCCAGGACTTGACCCCTGAGAAAAACCACGTGATTTGGTGAAAGTTGTCTGAAAAAGTCCTTCCGTGTGTATGCAATACAAGTTCACGGCTGACGCCCTTTGTACAAAAATCCACGGGAAAGTTTGAACAAAGTCCGATCGTGTGTATGAGGCTTTTCAAGCATGCTTTACTGCATATACATTGTATATTGTGGGTTTAGTAACACTTTAATGGGTGCAGACAGTAAAAATGCAGGTCAGCCACATGTTATCAGCACCCAACAGCAAGTGTACAACGGCCCTCACATCATTTTTCTGTGAGCCCCAGGAGGTGTGTCCTTGACACTCTGGGCTCAAAGGAAGTGATGTTGGGTGTGATTCAATCTAGAAAAGGAGAAGCAGAGAGGACCAGAGAAGGATGCCAAGTGCAGTGCGGGGGCATGGAGAGGGTGAGTACAGCTTTGGACCTTTTTTTAAAAAAAACTGGGAGAGGGAATTAATTGTAAAAGATAAAAGAGGCTTCCTGCTTTAAGTAGGGGTGGTATTGTCCCTTAAAGCAGGAGGAGTATTTACTCTAACAGGATATCTAACACAAATGTATATGAATAAAAAATGAAATTATCAGACTGCAGGATGGCGAGCACATAAGAATGACGAAGTGACAACTAAAATTATTTCAAGCAAGCGTTCAATAATCAGCCAAAATGTGTACAAGTTGCTAGTTTTAAGTTAGGCTGGGGCTCTCATAGTATGACTTATGCCGCGTACACACGGCCGGACTTTCCATCCGACTAAACTCTGTCGGAAATGCATTTCCGACGCAAAAATTTAAAACATGCTCTCTACAAACGGTCGGAATATCCGATGAAAAGCTCCCATCTGACTTTTTCTGACGGAAGTCAGACCATAAGTAGGATCATTAGAGTAAATGATGAGCAGCACACGGGCCCTTCCCAGCTAATGCCTTTCATCTCCATGGCCTCGTTAAGTGGGGTGATGCCATGGCCTATCTCATGATAAACGCGCATGGAGGATTCCAGCCGGCTGGGATAAAATGTGACAAACCGGGTAATGGCATCACCCCACTTAACAAGGCCATGGAGATGAAAGGCATTAGCTGGGAAGGGACTAGGTGCTGCTCCTCATTTACTCTAATGATCCTCAGCCTTTTAGAGGTGGCGGATGGCTGGTGTAAAGGACAGTCCTGCTGCTTCCCCCTATTCATTCCCTGTATCAAAGTACAGTAAAACCTTGGATTGTGAGCGTAATTCGTTCCGGAAACATGCTTGCAATCCAAAGCACTTGTATATCAAAGCAAATTTCCCCATAAGAAATAATGGAAACTCAGATAACCGTTTATTCATAAGACTGTCAGTCTATAATCCATATAAAAAGATTATAGCAATGTGATTGTGTAACCATAAAATGTTCATCCAAAAATGGAAGCCTCCACAAGGGGATTAGAAGCAAAATCCAGCAGGAGTTACAGAGTATAAAAGAGAAGAGAGGCGCCTCTAAGTGTAGCAATATGGTTACATTTAATGAAGGTACAACATTTAGCAACTCACATGGTTGATGATTAAAACAGACCCATCCAAGTATGCAGACATCCGGGGTAAAGCTGTCCACATAGACCATCCTCCACACTGCCGTCTCTCACCGCTGTCAGTCTGACTACTCGTGACCGGGAAGACTACCCTGAAAGCGAGGCTTGAAGCGCTCATAGAGCGCAGCGTGGAAGGGATGCCGTTAGTGGAAGGAAACACGTTAGCCCCCATACACATGGGCTTCCTTCTGGGACGACAGCCATACAGATCAATTTGGTGCAGTGTGCGGCGTATAGTCTGAGCACTGACAGGCTGACCCCCCCACCCCTTCAACCTCTGCAGCAATGCTGGCAGCACTCATACATCTATTTCCAAAAGACAACCTCTGGATATGACGCTGAGCACGTGCACTTTTTTTGGTCGACCATGGCGAGGCCTGTTCTGAGTGGAACCTGTCCTGTTAAACCACTGTGGTCTTGGCCACTGTGCTGCAGCTCAGTTTCAGGGACTTGGCAATCTTCTTATAGCCTAGGCCATCTTTATGTAGAGCAACAATTCTTTTTTTCTGATCCTCAGAGAGTTATTTGCCATGAGGTGCCATGTTGAACTTCCAGTGACCAGTATTATGCCCCGTACACACGGTCGGAAATTCAGACGGAAAATGTCTGATCGGACCATGTTGGAAAATCCACCTGTGTGTGAGCTCAATCTGACTATTTCCATCTGAATTTTCGACGAAAAAAAATTGGAGAGCAGGATCTCAAATTTTCCGGCAACAAAATTCGATCAGACTTTTTCCGATCGTGTGTAGGGAATCCGACGGACAAAGTGCCACGCATGCTCAGATCGAATTACGAGACCAAAGCTATTGGCTACTAGCCTCTACGTAGTTCCGTAGTACGCAACGAACGTCACCACGTTCGGAACGATCAGATTTTCCAACAACTTTGTCCGACCGTGTGTATGCAACACCAGTTTCGGACAAAATCCGTCGGAAAAAAACGGACGGATTTTGTGGTCGGAATTCCCGACCGTGTGTACGGGGGCTTAGTGGCGGTGCGGAGGACGGTCTATGTTGACAGCTTTACCCACGGATGCCTGCATACTTAGATGTGCCTGTTTTAATCATCAACCATGTGAGTTGCTAAATGTTGTTCCTTCATTAAATGTAACCAGATTGCTACACTTAGAGGCGCCTCTCTTCTCTTTTATACTCAGTTGTGACATGACACTACTTGTATATCAAAACATCGATTGTATGTCAAGTCAAAATGTATTTAATAATTTTGCTTGTCTTGGAAAACGCTCTCAAACCAAGGTTTTACTGTAATATCACTTTAAGGAGATTTACCTTCCATACAGCATGAAAACTGTCACCATTGAAAGAATTCCCTTTGTTCTTATTTTGGTCCCAACTTCAATATTTGTGTGCCGCCCCAATGGTGCATAGAATTTATATAGACTGTTTTCCTAACCATTTTCTATGGACGTTTATATTTACTTCACATGCTGCCATCTAGTGACCTTTTGTGGTAATGCACTTGTTTCTTATGTTCTTTTCCCCCTATGTTATGACCCACTTCCTCTTATATGTAATGCTCCACCCTTCTTCCTGTGTTTGTACTTCCTGTGTCATGGATGCAGCTAATAAGCCACATGTAGCAGGGCACATGTATTCTGCATTGTTATCTACAGACAATATCATATTTTGACCACATAAATACTACAACCTATTCATCTGTATCCTGTCATCTGCTGTAACCTGATGTCCAGAATAAAAGCACTTCTGTGGATGGAATCGGTATTTGGTGAGTTCAAACTATCTGATGAGGATCGTCCTCAGTGATTATATCTTATACAGGCCAGGCATAGAGGTCTCACAAGGGATAGTCGCTTCACAACAATTGGAGTCAGAATAACTTGGGAGTCAGAGACAGAGGGTTGTCACCCTGAACAAGGACCCTCATGGCAGGATCACCGGGAATTCTCTTAATGAAAGCCGTAAATGTTCAAAAAAATATTAAAAATGACTTTTGAATGACATTCACCATTTAAAGCTCCTATGAGGTTTAAGAGATTGGGTCTACATCTGCTTCAAGTTCTGTGCTGACCTCTGTGAGAGGCAGTGAGCCGATTACAGGAGCAGGAGGGGGAGGAGGATGCTGGGAAATACCGTCTGCAGCTATATCCTGTTGACACGGATGCCTGTAAAAGAAATTAGATTTGATTGCTGGTTATAAAAAGTCAGAGATAGATATAAATTGAAAGGTAGCTTTAATAACATTTAATTGCAGCGGAGTGTGTAGTAATTATATACATCCAGTTGCAAAGAAGCTATAGTTTCTCCTCAGATGTAGGCATACCACCATTTTAAAAATTGATCTATAAGGTCCTTATACAGGTGCTCGGGTGCCTGAAATAAAAAGCGCAAGTGCAAATTAGCATGATATGTTTATGGCAGCCATTAAAAATGTTCACGGATGCTTGGCTAAGCAGCTGTCATGTCCAAATCTTCTGACAGCCTGACAAACGTCTCATTTCCGCTGCTGGCCATCCGCTACCCTTTAAAGGTTTTGGAATTTCATCCGCACCTGTCAGATTTGCATGCGCAAAACTCCCTGTCAAACTGGCACAAAAGTCTGACTTTTCAATCATCTCCGCACCTTTGTGGCACAAAGTGTGGGAGGGAAATAATTAGCAGATTCTGCATCTGTCTCTTTCACAGGTGCTGTCACATTGCTGAGAGATGGTTACTGTTCCTTCTCTCGGTGTATGAAAAATGCATTTTATTATTACGGCAAAGGCAGGCAAAAGGGAAAACTGATACTTTGTTTATAAGTAGCCTGAGTTGGCGCTCCCCTGGACTTAACCACTTCAGCCCCGGAAGATTTGGCTGCTGAATGACCAGGCGATTTTTTTGCCGAATTCGGCACTGCGGTGCTTTAACTGACAATTGCGCGGTCGTGCGACGTTGCACCCAAACAAAATTGATCTTGGTCCTTTTTTCCCCACAAATAGAGCTTTCTTTTGGTGGTATTTAATCACCTCTGCGGTTTTTATTTTTTGCACTATAAACAAAAAAAGAGCGACAATTTTGAAAAAAAAAAAACACATTGGGGGTTGTTTACGAAAGGCACTGAAAGTGCACTTGGAAGTGCAGTCGCTCTAAATCTAAGGGGTAGATCTGAAACGAGGGGAAGCTCTGCTGATTTTATCATCCAATCATGTGCAAGCTAAAATGCTTTTTTAAATTTTCCTTGCATGTCCCCCTCGGATCTGCAGCGACTTTACTTTCAAGAGCATTTGCAGTGCAAAGTGGATTTTCCTTTAGTAAATAACCCCCAATATTTTGTACTTTTTTCTATAATAAATATCCCATTTTTTTTTTTTAACCACTTGCCTACCAGGCACGAACACCCCCTTCCTGCCCAAGCCATTTTTCAGCTTTCAGCGCTGTCGCATTTTGAATGACAATTGCGCGGCCCGTGCAACGCTGTACCCAAATAAAATTTTTATCATTTTTTTTCCCACAAATAGAGCTTTATTTTGGTGGTATTTGATCATCTCTGCTTTTTTTTTTTTTTTTTGTGCTATAAACAAAAAAAGAGCGACAATTTTGAAAAAAAAAACTGTATTTTGTACTTTTTGCTATAATAAATATCCCCATTTTTTTTTTTTTTTTTTTTTAAAAGCAAATTTTTTCTCAGTTTAGGCCAATATGTATTTTTTTTTTTACAGATTTTTGGTAATACAAATCGCAATAAGCGTATATTGATTGGTTTGCTTAAAAGTTATAGCGTTTACAAAATAGGGGGTAGATTTATAGCATTTTTTATTATTATTATTTTTTTATTAGTAATGGCGGCGATCTGCGATTTTTATTGGGAATGCGACATTATGGTGAACACGTCGGACAATTTTGACACATTTTAGGGACCATTGGCATTTATACAGCGATCAGTGCTATAAAAATGGTAAAAGAATATATTCCAGCGCCAACTGAAATGAATAAGAACAGATACTGCAACATACACTGGGGGGAAATGTCTGAACCCAGAGAAAAGAATAAAAAGGAGGGTAGTGATGCGCTGTATAGATAATAAGGTGCAAAAGTGCAATAAATGCAGCACAAAGCTGGAAAGAGGCAAGTATTAAAATATCCTGATGTAGATTAACCACAAGGTATCCAGTATTACTGTCCAATAATGTGAAATTAATAACGCTGAAAAATCTCAAGTGAAGGTGATAATAATGGTGGATAAACGATCGAAATATATGATGATCATACAAAGTATATGTATAAGAAGCTATAAATGAATAGTAAAGTGCCAAAGTGCTCACGTTAAATGATCAAACCAATGTGGAAAACATGGTATCTGATAAAAAAATATGACATGAAATATTGCATAAAATTAATAAGAGGAATACGGTGATGATAAAAAAAAAATATAAATGATCAATAGTCCTTCTAATAAAAAGTATGTTCCATCCAAAACACTGGTCCTTTAAGTGAAATCAAATAGTAATAGTAAAGTGTCCGTGAAGAGTTCCTTTTCTTAGGTGAATATATGGTGCGGCATATAACGTGACTAGTATGCATAAAAAAATTTAAAGTGCGGGTGCTGGTGGAAGCTTCTTGCGATGTTATGGTAGGCCGCTTTCACACTGGGGCGGGAGCCGTGGCGGTGGTAAAGCAGCGCTATATTTAGCACTGCTTTACCGTCGTTTTAGCTGCGGTATTCGGACGCTCGCGGGACGGTTTTACCCCCCGCGAGCTTCCGAAAAAGGGTTAAAATCCCCTGGCGTCGCTTTGCGGCGGTATTGCCGCGATATTACCGCGCTGTCCCATTGAAATCAATGGGAAGGAGCGGTATAGGAGCGGTGAATACACCACTCCTATACCGATCCAAAGATGCTGCTAGCAGGACTTTTTTTACCCTCCTGCTAGCGCACCGCTCCAGTGTGAAAGCCCGCCGGCTTTCACACTGGAGTGAATGGGGCCGTTATTTTCAGGCGGTGTACAGGTGCTATTTTTAGCGCTGTACCGCCTGAAAAACGCCCCAGTGTGAAAGGGGCCTTAGTGTTGGGTGACTTATTATCTTCTGTGAAGTCTAATGTGTGGGTTTCCCCTTACCTTACAGCTGTAAGGTAACAGCGTATAAATATGGGCCTTTGGTGTGGAGATCCCTGGTGGTCGTCTTACGATTGCATCTCCAGCTCTGCTGGTGTGTGTATCTTCCTTGCAGTCAGCGTCCCCCTTTAAGTCCCTGGAGGTGTCCCTGGAGGTGTCTGCAACGTATGGGCCTCACCAGTAGGTCATGGGTAGATGTAGGAATTAGGAACAGGGATGCCCAAATAGTGTAGTATTTTGGTGTAATATATTTATTAAACATAAATAAACAGCGGTACTCACATTGCATAGTATCAGACAGGCAGATAAAATACGAGCGGCGAGCTCGTCCATGTCACTTCCGGTGTGTCAGTATTCCCGACGCGTGTTCGTCACGATCACGTGACATCATCAGTCATTAATTTTTACGTTATTGGACAGTAATACTGGATACCTTGTGTTTAATCTACATCAGGATATTTTAATACTTGCCTCTTTCCACCTTTGTGCTGCATTTATTGCACTTTTGCACCTTATTATCTATACAGCGCATCACTACCCTCCTTTTTATTCATTTAGTGCTATAAAAATGCACTCATTACTGTAAAAATTTCACTGGCAAGGAAGGGATTAACACTAGGGGGCGATCGAGGGGTTAAATATGTTCCCTATGTGTGTTTCTAACTGTGGGGGGAGGGGACTGACCTAGAGGAAATTACAGATATATTAGGAACTCATGATCTGTCTCTCCGAACAGAACAGGGATTTGTGTGTTTACCCACACACACACGTCCCTGTTGTGCCTCTCATGCCCACGTTTGTTCATGGCTGGTGGTCATCGTGACCATTGGCCACGAGCATCGGCATCCCCGCAGTGCAGCGGGCGCGTGCCCGCGCCTGCTATCCCGCTTAAAGGAGCCGACGTATAGCTACGACAGCTCGCGGGATCGGGCCAACCTGCCTACAGTATAATGATGGCGGCTGGTCGGCAAGCGGTTAACAGAGCAAGCTGTTCAAAAAATGGCAGTTAGAAGGTTTAAGGTTGAGACAATCTATTTAATTTACAATACATTTTATTGAGTTTCAAAAAATAAATACCAGTTTTAGAATATGAGAATGAGAAATAACATAACAACTGGGAAGAAGCAATACAGTATTAAATGTATCATACAATTTTATGAATAAGAACATTTAAAGTGAAATTAGACTCACCGATTGAACTGTTTTCAAAAACAGTTACATTCAAGGCACGCTGTGAATAATAACTGTCACAGTTGCTTGTGCTGTCAACCAAAATGTAAAGTCGTCAAATTGCTGGGTGTTATAGCAGATCAAATGTCATGGCACCATGACAACTGCAGATCAAAAAGAGGCTAAGATGGCAGCTTGGCTGTAAAGGATGAGATGCTTTAGTTCCGCTTTAACTGGTTCGTCAAAACGGTTACATTCAAGACATGCCATTAAAGATAACTGCTTGTGCTCTATACCAAACTGTCATCACTAATTACATGTGAAGTACCATGGCAACTACAGATCAAAAAGAGTGAAGCCCAACCAAATTTGCTAGTGCGTCTAGCAATTCCCTTTGCACGGGTTGGCAATGCTGTTGTCCAAGGGTGGGAGCCCCACCATAGAGTAGTGACACCCTAAATCATGGCCAGATCACCAGGTGATAGTAAAAAAAAAAAAAAAAAAAGAGAAAACGAATGCAGCCACCACATAAAGATTGGTAAGCTGCAATAAATTACTTTTTTTGTTTTGGGTTTAGATACATTTTAACATGTCAGTTAAAAAACACTTAACCTTAGGTGAACGTCATATGACGTCCTTAGGTTGACATGGAGATATCTGAATGATGGGTGCAGCTACAGGCATCATTTAGATATAGTTTTTTTCAGCTGGTGATTCCCTCACATGTAAAAGCAATCATAGCAGCTGTTCAGCCGCTTGATTGCATTTACAGTCGGAGAATGAATCAGCTGGCAGCAGCCATTTACCATAGAGCTGACCGTGGACCAGTTGATCCCCGCCCATCTCTGTGACCCCCGAAGGCCACAAGCGACGTCATGACTTCTGGCGTCGGCAGATGTATGCACTGCTGTTTT
The DNA here is from genome assembly GCA_028564925.1 of Lithobates sylvaticus. Lineage (NCBI taxonomy): Eukaryota > Metazoa > Chordata > Amphibia > Anura > Ranidae > Lithobates > Lithobates sylvaticus. The sequence continues at coordinate 23,422,115 of CM053037.1, forward strand.
TTTAGCTGAAAAGCCTGAGATGTTTTTTTGGGGGGTTTTGTTTTAGTTTCCAGCATAGAGAAGAGATGTGGGGACTTAAAGACCCCTGATCTTACCATAAAGAGGACCTGTCATGCCCTATTCTTTTTACAAGGTGGAGAAGAAAGAAGGGTTGGGACTTTGAGTGATGTGCATGACAAGCAGTGGGTAAACAAGGAGCAAGGCTTTTTTTTCTCAGAGAATAGGTGCAGGAACTCCCCCTTTCTGAGTCACCCCATTTTCCCTGCCCCCTACCCACCTCCGAGCACCGTTTCATGGTTCCACCCTCTACCCACCTCCCAATAACAATAGACCTCCAGCAGCAACAACAGATCTCCCAGCAGCCAGCATCAATAGATCCCTCCCTCAACAATAGATCCCTCCCAGCAACAATTGACCACCCAGCAACATAAGACCCCCCGCCCCCCCTCCCCAGCAACAACAGACCCTCCAGCAGACCCCAGCACCCCTTGCCATTACATACATTCAGTGCTGAAGGTGCCGGAACTGCGTTCCCCCACGTTCCCGCTGAAAAAAAGCCCTCACAAGGATTAAACATAAAATGAATCTATGTAGTTAGGCATAGGTGGAATCATAACATAGCACAATATGAACAACGTAAATGATGCTGAGAGGAGTTGTTTATTAAAAACACCTCATCGACAGTTGGTGAAATGTAACAGTTCTTACATGAGGTAAAACATGATTTATACAAAAAAATCATAATGCATAACAGTAAATAGACATATATTGATATGAGCATAGTGGAGAGCTGATTGTTGAAAAACAATGTAACAATAATACATGGGTAGTAGCAAATTCATAGATTGTATATACAAACATAACACGTCTCCAGACCTAAACCCTAGTGAGCATCTGTGGGGCATCCTAAAACGGAAGGTGGAGGAGAGCAAGGTCTCCAACATCCACCAGCTCTGTGATGTCATCATGGAGGAGTGGAAGAGGACTCCAGTGGCAACCAGTGAATCTCTGGTGAACTCCATGTCCAAGAGGGTTAAGGCAGTGCTGGAAAATTAATGGTGGCCACACAAAATATTGACACTTTGGGCCCAATTTGGACATTTTCACTAAGGGGTGTACTCACTTTTGCCAGTGGTTTAGACATTAATGGCTGTGTGTTGAGCTATTTTGAGGGGACAGCAAATTTACACTGTTATACAAGCTGTACACTCACTACTTTACATTGTAGCAAAGCGTCATTTCTTCAGTGTTGTCACATGAAAAGAGAGAATTCAATATTTACAGAAATGTGGGGGGTGTACTCACTTTTGTGAGCTACTGTGTATAATCTTTGGGGGGTTCTGAGTAATTTTCTAGCAAAAAAAATATGATTTTTACATGTAGGAGAGGAATTCTAGAATAGACTGTGGCTGGAAGTGGTTTAATTGCTTAAAAAGCCTTAGGGACAAATGTACTGCGTCTTGCACGTAGGCCCAGTGTTTCTAAATACTAACAATGAACAATTGCTATTTTAAATAGACTTGTGCACAGCGGAAAATTTTATTAAGTTCAGTTTCGTTGTCATTCGTAAAATACATAATTTCGTTCTGTTATATTCGTTATGTTATGTTAATTTGTTTTCGGATAATTCGTTATTTCTGTAGAGAGTCGATATTCGTTATACTGAATCTCAAATCATGTTGAATTAATTTGTTATATCCACTATAATTTCTTTCGTATTCATTGAAATGCGATATTTATGTATATATATTCATGATAATGATTCGTAGTTTGGAAAGTCGTTTGTTTATTGAATCTATTTACACACACAATGACAATATCTCTTCTCCTCTGCTCAAATACAATACAACACCCTTCTCACTCAGTCCTCAGGAATGCACTTTGCCAGTAATCCAACCTCCAGCACAAAATTAATCAGCTGATTGGACTGTAATGCCACGTACACACAAAGGGACTATCCCGCGGGATTGTCCGCTGGACTCAAGTCCACCGGACAATCCCCTCGTGTGTGGGCGCCGGCGGACTTTTTGGCACCAAAAGTCCAGCGGACTAGGTTTTAAGTTTTGTTTTAAAATTGTCCGCTGGACTTGGCAGTCCGGCGGACAATCCCGCCGTTAGTAGGCTAGTCCGCCGGACTTTTGAAATGAACGGACTTGCCGCTCATTGGAAAGTCCGTTCATTCCCGCGGACTTTTTCCAGCGGATTGTCCGCTGGAGAAGTCCGGGCGTGTGTGGGCAAGTCACACGCTCGGAAGTCCGGCGGACAAAGTCCGAACGTGTGTACGCGGCATAAGATTTACTTTGAGCTGACCTTTTGTTTCATTAGATCTTTAACAAATTACCGAATCCTGTCGAATTCATTTGTTATATCCACTATAATTTCTTTCGTATTAGTTGAAATTCGTTATTTTTTTATTCGGACATTCGGATGCATCGGAATGTCCCAAAGATGCAAAATTCGTCCGAATTTCGATTCGTTACGAAACTAATTGCACATGTCTAATTTTAAATATACAATTAAAAATGCTGTGTTATATCTGTTTGATAAGTGCAGATGATACCTGTAGATCATGCCAAAAATCCATTACTGTATTGTGTTTTGTGCGCTCCATCATCTTTTCTCAAATAATATAGTCAGTAAGACCCCTTTCACACTGAGACGCCACCGTCGTTTTAGCGGCGCTATTCGGCCGCTAGCGGGGGGCGGTTTTAAAGAGGTTGTAAAGGAGATTTTTTATTTTTTTTTAAATAACAAACATGTTATACTTGCCTCCATTGTGCAGCTCGTTTTGCACAGAGTGGCTCCGAACCTGGTCTTCTGGGGTCCCTCGGCTGCTGTCTCGGCTCCCCCGCAAGTACTGCTCACCTAAATGTGAGCTCCCTTGCATGGTGTGGACTACTTGCGGGCGCGCTCCCGTGATACAGCCGGCGGCTATAGCTGCTCGCTGTATCACTCGGCCCCTCCCCCCCGGTACGCCGCGTAATTGCATGTGATTGACAGCAGCGCGAGCCAATGGCTGCACTGCTTTCAATCTATCCACTGTAGCCAATCAACGGCCAGGGTGAGCGGCAAAGAGGATGTCGGGGGCGAGCGCGGGACTTTCGAAGGTCAGGTAAGTGGAACGGGGGGCTTGTATTGTCAGATGTCTTTTTCACCTAGAATGCATTAAGGTGAAAAAACTTTTACCTTTATAACCCCTTAAACCCCCCCCCCCCCCCCCCGCTAGCTGCCAAAACAGGGTTAAATTCACCTGAAAAAAGTAGTTCACCGCTCCAAAGAAGCTGCTGGCAGGACTTTTTCTGACACCCTGCCAGCGCACCGCTCCAGTGTGAAAGCCCCCTGGCTTTCACACTGGAGTGAATGGAGCAGCTGTTTTAGGGCGGTTTGCAGGCGCTATTTTTAACGCTATAGCGCCTGCAAAATGCCCCAGTGTGAAAGGGGTCTAAGTATATTAGGACTACAGAACACCTTCCCCCATGCTATGTAGATGAGGAATAGGGAAGGTGACAGCGCTGCTCCCCCATAAATATAGTACAGTGAGCACATGTGTGCACAGTTTATTGCATTAAAGTGGAGGGCCACCCTGAAAAAAATAAACTTTAAAAAAATGTTAATAAAAATTTAAAATGAAAAAAAAAAAAAATATTTTTTTTTTACTTACCAGAAATGGCTGTTGCTAGGCAGATCGTCCTAATCTGCCTCTTCCTGCTGTGATGTTCTCTCCTCTGCTCCGAGCGCCGTCTTCTAGTGAATGGGGTGCGGTGTGTTATGGGAACTATGTCCCACAACACATCACGTTCCCCATTCACAAATTCGACTCGCGCATGCGCAGTAGGGCGCGCGTCGACTTGCGCATGCGCAGTAGGAAACGGGCAGCGAGCGCTGCCCGTTTCCCTTACTGAGGATGGCGGCGCTGGAACCGGATCGCCGAGGGACGCCCTGGGAGGGTAAGTGTACTTATTAAAAGTCAGCAGCTACTTTTTTTTTAGCCGCTGACCTTTAAAAAATTTTTTTTTAGGTGAAACACCGCTTTAAGGTGTGCACACCAAAGCTCAAATGCATATGCTTGTGTGTGCATGTGTATATACAGTATACTGATGGTGTCAGTAGGACAGAGATTGGTGTCAGTAAGGCAGTTGACGATGCCAGTAGTTTTTTATTTTTATTATTTTTTTTTTATTTTTTTTTACAGTTTTTCAGAAGCCCAGTTAGGTGGCTTTGGTGAAATATCAGGGGGTCTAAAAGGGGGAGTCTGCATCACACAGGGTGATTAGGGTGTGCCCAGGCACACCTGGCATACCCTGTGCGCACGCCTATGACGGTGAGTGAGTGTTGCCTAAGACACGCAGTGTGTAAAGCACACAGTTCACATTTTGGCGGACTCAGCAAATGTTGGCTCCCATTTGCTCAACAAAAAATGATCTTTCAAACCCCTTTCAACTTTTTGAAGGTGACGTTCTGATGAACAGAGCCTGCATCCAGTCAGCACTGGTAAAGGTATTCAGCAACCACTGGAGCAGTCAGCGGTCATTCCTTTATCTACGCTGCTTGGAGTGGATGGCAAAATCAATCAATTTATATCATTTAGCATGGAGGGGGGATAGATCTACACAGATAGGACTGGTGTTACTGGCAGGATCACCAAATGGAAATAATGGAAAATAAGCCTGAAATAAGAGAAAAAGAATGCAGCTGCCACATCTAGGAACTGATAAGCTGCAAAATATAACATTTCTTTTCTTAAGTTCTGATTCTGACTTTAAGAATAAAATTCAATATCTTTCAATCATGTGCAGTTGTGTAATTAGTTCTCTCTATAAAGTGAGTCAGTGTATTGAACTTTTGTTTTATTCATTCGTTTTGATCATGTCTAATATCAGAACGTATTTTTCTTTTTTGACGCGTTAATGACAATTCTTCTGCTGTCATTTCTGATGGAAACTGAAGTTGATTGAACAGTAAATGAATAACTCGTTTCACATCATTTATGCTTTAAGGGTTTTTTTTGTTTTTTTTATTGAAACTAAATATATTTTTATTTTAGAATCAAATATTAGGGAATGTTACATTTACCCTGTGAAAAGCGACAAATAGTAACCAGCATTTGGCACATATTACAAACTTTCTGGGTATTATTTGTGACTTTTGCGTGAATGGTGAGTCATTTGCAAAGCTAATTTTTTTTTTTTTTCGTAATGGGGGTTATTTACTAAAGGCAAATCCACTGTGCACTTGGAAGTGCAGTCGCTGTAGATCTGAGGGGGACATGCAAGGAAAATAAAAAACAAAGCATTTTTGCTTGCACATGATTGGATGATAAAATCTGCAGAGATTCCCCTCTTTTCAGATCTTCCCCTACAGCGACTGCACTTCTAAGTGCACTTGCACCACCCGCTAGCGATAGTTTGAGATTATTCAATGCGTTAATTTTGTCCCAAAATCGGGATAGTAGGGGGTATACATTTAATGGGCAGTAGTCTGCAAGTCTGGGTGGTATTTGTATTCCTAGGTATTTGAATGAGGTCACTACTGGGATAGAGCAAGAATCAGGCAGATCCACCTCCCGATTCCCATCGAGCACCATTAAGGCCGATTTGGACCAGTTTATGGTCAGACCGGAGTAGTGCACGAAGCTGGAAATCACGGCCGTCACTTCGGCTAAAGAAGCAGTGATGTCCCCCAGGAAAAGCATCATGTCGTCAGCATACAACATAATCTTCTCATGGAGATCACCAACCCCCAACCCCGTAATCCCAGGTTTGGCCCTCACTAGTGCCGCCACTAGTTCTGGTTCTATGGAGAGAGCAAAGAGCAGGGGAGACAGGGGGAAACCCTGCCGCGAGCCCCTGCCCAGAGCAAATGCGTGAGACATTCGGCCCGACATCCTAATTGTGGCTTGTGGGGACGCATATAACAGTCTGACCCAAGCTATGAATCGATCTCCGAATCCAAATTTGGATAGCACCGCCCACAGGTATCACCAGCCAATACTGTTGATTGGGCAAAATTGTAGCAGCGCTAAAAATTAAAAAGTGACACTAGTAAATATGAAAAAAAAATTCCAAAGTGAATGAGGGACAAAAGTCTGTAATAAACATAAACTCCAAAGATGTTATTCCAATCGATGGATGGTTAACCAACAATCTTAAGAAATAATATAAAGGAATAAGTGAACACCATAAGAAGTGCGCGCTTACCGCGTGGCAAGCCAAATAGGCTTGTGACCAATAGCCCGGTCGGGGGCCTCTGTCCAGGTAGGAACGATGGTACTCCTAGTCAGGGGTCTTTATCCCAAGGCGAACCAGAAACTCTGGATATCCAGAACAAAGTAGTAAACCGGATAGGCTTGTGACCAGTGCCCGATCGGGGCTTTTATCCCAGTTGCAGACGATGATACTCTTTACCTCATAGCAATCTAAAGCCTCAAAATATCTCCAGAATGTTTGTAGGTAGGAGTAGTAACTTGTTGACTTTATGAAATACTCAACATAACAAATGCAAGCTCAGCTCCATGCCTGCCTTGTGTGCCACAAGGCAGGCATGGAGCCGAGCTTGCATTTGTTATGTTATGTTGAGTATTATAAAGCATAAAGTCAACAAGTTACTACTCCTACTTACAAACAGTCTGTAGATATTTTGAGGCTTTGGATTGCTATGAGGTAAAGATCCTGCACAAACAATAAAAAAAAAAGAGCGAGGGCACCACCATCTAAGTACAGCTATTTAACTTTCCAGTATCTGGCTTGACAAAGGGGCGTGTACAGCCTCAAAACGCGTAGTGACGCCCACCAGTGTCAACATGTGACATCACCCTCCGAGTCTGGAAATCCCAGCAGCATCACCTCCCAACTTGCGTTCCAGCATGGTTCACCTCATTGCGACTTACCATCCAGCAACTTCCTGGCGCACTTCTGCAAACACTGGCCGCTTCCCTGACAAACTCATTAGTCACTGGCAGCTTCCTTCTATAAATAACTGAAAGCTTAGAAACTAGATTTCTGTCTTCAGATTTACCAAAAATGTTATATTACGCTAGGAAATTAACCGATTGAGGTCCGACCTATAGCAGTTTTACTGCTACAGGGTGGCACCTCTGCGCCGGATCACGTGTATATATATATATATATATCTATAGATAGATATATATATCTATATATATATATCTATATCTATATATATATATATATATATATATATATATATATATATATATATATATATATATACCTAAATCTAATTGAAAATCTGTGGCAAGACTTGAAAATTGCTGTTCACAGACGTTCTCCATCCAATCTGACAGATCTTGAGATATTTTGCAAAGAAGAATGGGCAGAAATGTCCCTCTCTAGATGTGCAAAGCTGGTAGAGACATCCCCAAAAAGACTTACAGCTGTAATTGCAGTGAAAGGTGGTTCTACAAAGTATTGACTCAGGGGGGCGCTATACAAATGTACCCCCCACACTTTTCACATATTTATTTGTAAAACATTTTGAAAACCATTTATCATTTTTCTTCCGCTTCACAATTATGTGCCACTTTGTGTTGGTCTATCACATAAAATCCCAATAAAATACATTTACGTTTTTGGTTGTAACATTACAAAATGTGGAAAATTTCAAGGGGTATGAATACTTTTTCAAGGCACTGTATGTGATCCAGTTTCTCCGGGTAGGGGGTGCGCATGCGCGCCAGCGGCGGCTCCCTCCCGCTGTGTGGGTACCCCAGGCTCATTGTTCTCCGCCACATGTTGATCATCCAGCAGAGAGGCAGAACAGTGGTCTGCCTATGTAAATAAGGCAGATCGCAGTTCTGACAGAAGAGAAGACATGGATGCTGTCTCTGCAAAGCAGATACTAGGATCCACATCTTCCTCTTGTAAAAGCATCTCCTACAGTTTAGAAAAACACAGGCTAGGAACACAGTTAACCCTTTGATTGTCCCTGATGTTAACCCCTTCCCAGCCAGTGTCATTAGTACAGTGGCAGTGCATATTTTTTAGCACTGATCCCTGTATTAGTGTCACTGGCCCCGAAAAAGTGTCAGTTAGTGTCAGAATGTCCGGCCCAATATCGCAGTCCCGCTATAAGTCGCTGATCGCTGCCATTACTAGTAAAAATAAATAAATAAATAAATAAAAATATCCCATTGCTTGCAAACTGATTTTTCTTAACCAAAAACATGTAGCCAAATTTGGCCTAAATTTTTTGAAATTAGATTTTTTTTTTTTCAATTTTTTTTATTGGATATGTTTTATAGCAGAAAGTAAAAATTATTGTGTTACTTTTTTTCAAAATTGTCGGTTTTTTTTGTTTATAGCGCAAAAAATATAAAAACGCACAGGTGATCAAATACCACCAAAAGAAATCTCTATTTGTGGGGAAAAGGGACATACATTTTATTCGAGTACAGTGTCGCATGACCGCGCAATTGTCAGTTAAAGTAACATAGTGCCATATCAAAATGGCCTGGTTATGAAGGGGGGCAGTGGTGTCGCTAGGGGGTGGCTTTTGGGGCTATACCCCCGAATCTGGGGCCCATAGCCCCGAATCTCTGCAGGGGTCCCCAAGGGGAGGGGATGCTCTCTGGGGACCATGATGCAAGGGGGTGGCTCTCTGGGGACCCTGATTTAAGGGGGATGCTCTCTGGGGACCCTGATTTAAGGGGGAGGCTCTCTTGGGACCCTGATTTAAGGGGGAGGCTCTCTTGGGACCCTGATTTAAGGGGAAGGCTCTCTTGGGACCCTGATTTAAGGGGGGGGCTCTCTGGGGACCCTGATTTAAGTGGGGGGGGCTCTCTGGGGCTCTCTGGGGATATATATTTATATATATATATATATATATATATATATACACACACACACACACATTATGTGTATGTGTATGCCCGCCTCAGCGTATTACTTTCTTTACTATGCTGCTATGGGTTCTAGCCCCAGGTCTTTTGTAGACCTAGCAACGCCCCTGAAGGGGGGTAAAGCTTCCGGGGGGGGGGGCAACCCTCCACTGGCTTTTCTCTGAACCTCTGCTGTGTGCTGTGTTTGGGGTGCCATCAACAAATGATTTTTGTTGCAAGTGCAACGTGTTTTTGCACTGCAATGGTGTGAATGAAGCCTTAATTCTAACAGAGAAAGTGATATCACCCTCCTCGCTGTCCCGGAAGAGGTGTATGAATCAGAAAAGTATCTGGACAGAATTACGAATCCCGTGGTCGGTAAAACAACTCACTTGTTTATTTTAACAGTGTCTGTAGTTGTTTCCTGGGGTTTAGTTTTAACACAACAAAATCATCCCCACCAAAAAAGTTCTATAAATATTTATGATGAGGACTTTAAAAATATTTGTCTTCTGAATTATTGGCAGTAATGAAGCCCACATTGCTCAATTCCGAGGAAGACTCGCTGTGCAGGCTAATTATTAAGATGAGGCATGTTCTCACTCTGCTGCTTGTTGACAATTAAAAGTTGAAATTCCACTGATTGTGCCACTTCAATGGTAAATTAGGTGGAAGAGTGCTCTGTTGTGCTGGTACTGGCTTGCAAATTGCACCTGTCGAAGGCGATGCTAATGTTCCGTGTAAATAAATAGCCCCCGAGGGTAACGCAATGACTTCTTACTGTGCTCAGTCGAGGCAGGAGAGATGGAGAGATGTGACACAATTGTTCATAATCTCAATTTAATAGCTTCCACTCGCTGCTTGAAGTACAGAGATTTGTTCACCAGTTCTAAACAAACGCCATAGAAGAATCCAAACCTTAGCTTACAAAAGAAAGTGTGATTTCAGGTATTGCTAAAGACTGGTGACATCACTGAGAATGCAGCCTATCCACTTACTAGAGACTGATGACATCACTGAGAATGTAGCCTATACATTCACTAGAGACCAGTGACATCACTGAGAATGCAGCCTATCCATTCAGTAGAAACCGGTGACATCACTGAGAATGCAGCCTATCCATTCACTAGAGACTGGTGACATCACTGAGAATGTAGCCTATACATTCACTAGAGACTGATGACATCACTGAGAATGTAGCCTATCCATTCACTAGAGACCAGTGACATCACAGAGAATGTAGCCTATACATTCACTAGAGACCAGTGACATCACTGAGAATGCAGCCTATCCATTCACTAGAGACTGATGACATCACTGAGAATGTAGCCTATCCACTCACTAGAGACCAGTGACATCACAGAGAATGTATCTTATCCACTCGCTAGAGACCAGTGACATTACTGAGAATGCATCCTATGCATTCACTAGAGACTGGTGACATCACTGAGAATGTAGCCTATCCACTCACTAGAGACCAGTGACATCACTGAGAATGCAGCCTATACATTCACTAGAGACCAGTGACATCACTGAGAATGCAGCCTATCCATTCACTAGAGACTGATGACATCACTGAGAATGTAGCCTATCCACTCACTAGAGACCAGTGACATCACAGAGAATGTATCTTATCCACTCGCTAGAGACCAGTGACATTACTGAGAATGCATCCTATCCATTCACTAGAGACTGATGACATCACTGAGAATGCAGCCTATCCATTCACTAGAGACTGGTGACATCACTGAGAATGTAGCCTATCCATTTACTAGAGACTGATGACATCACTGAGAATGTATCTTATCCACTCGCTAGAGACCAGTGACATTACTGAGAATGCATCCTATGCATTCACTAGAGACTGGTGACATCACTGAGAATGCAGCCCATTTATTCACTAGAGACTGATGACATCACTGAGAATGCAGCCTATCCATTCACTAGAGGCCAGTGACATCACTAAGAATGCAGCCTATTCATTTACCAGAGACCGGTGACATTACTGAGAATGCATCCTACCCACTTACTTGAGGCCGGTGACATTACTGAGAATGCATCCTATCCATTCAGTAGAAACCAATGACATCACTGAAAATGCAGCCTATCCATTTACTAGAGACTGATGACATCACTGAGAATGCAGCCTATCCATTCAGTAGAGGCCGGTGACATCACTGGGAATGCAGCCTATCCATTCACTAGAGACTGATGATATCACTGAGAATGTAGCCTATTCATTCACTAGAGACCAGTGACATCACTGGGAATGCAGCCCCTCAATAGAAACCAGAAGTGAGGCTGGTGTCTAAACACCAAGATACGGGGCAGTGACCACTTCTATAAATAACTGAAAGCTTTTAAAATGATATTGCACTACTGAGGGCATAAGGCAGCTTGGCAGCACTGATAGAAACGGGTTGGCAGAGAGAATGAATGATTACAGAAAGTTAGTGGCCAAACAGCTTGAAAAATGGATTTTGTCTTTTTTTCAACAGAATTGTCCTTCATAACATAACCTTGTGCTTAACATATGAGTTTTGCCACATTATATCAGCCAACAAGTAACGATGCTGTTATGCTTACTGAAAGGAAGCCTGCTTTGTTTGGATTTTACACCAAACAGACATTTGATGAGCTCGATAAGCTTTGAATACATAATCCCATCATTTCCCTTCACCCTCCCAGATAATAATGTGAATATTTTCCGCCTGTGATAGCCCGACAAGCCTCCTGCCAACGCATTCCGTTCACCATTACTTAGGGGTCATTTGGAACTTACAATGTCTTGAAAACATCCCCTGGATTCACGCTTGTTCCAGGCGTAAACAAAATTATTGTCACCACCCATCAACTTCAAGTGTCGGCCTGCAGGCGCTATTGTTATTGCCGTTTCTTCAGGGAGGACATGAAAAATGTGACACAGAGGACAGCTCAGAGCTTGTCCCAGAGCTAGAACCATCAGTGAGAAGTACTGCACCAGCTCCCCGCTATGTCTTCCTCTTCAAGATGGTTTAGTGTTCCAAGACAGCGCAACATCGCCCCCCAGGACAAGTGCAAAGAGGACGGGGGTACTGCAGCCAGAGGCTTTTCCTTCAAAGTTTGAAAACCTTCCTATGCTAAAAATCACTGCCGTAAAATTAAAAAAGGGATTGCAGGGAATGTAAAAGCAGCTACAGAAGGCAGTGTATTATTTTGCTTGCATACATGGTGTGCATACATCTTTTTTGCTTAACCACTTGAAGGCCATTTCTGGCACTTTTTGTTTACAAGTTAAAATCAGTAATTTGTGGTATAATATTACTTATAACTAGACATGTGCACAACAAAAAAATTTGTTTATTTTCGTTTCGTTTTTTTTTTTCGTTTCCGAAAAAAAATTTGTTTATATTCGTTTAGCTTTTTTCGTTTTCCGTTGATTCGTAACGATTCGTACATTCGTAAGTCGTCGGTGTTCGTATTCGTACATTCGTAAGAGTTCTTTTTTCGTTGATTCGTTTTTCTGTTAGTTTAAATTTCGTTCATTCGTTTATTCGAAATTCGGACGCATTTGTAGTTATTTGTACATTCGTAACATTCGTAGATTCGTAATCGGAGCATAATTCATAATTTTATGTAATGTGTATGCTATTATTACATTTTAAGAGACACGGAAAATTACGAATAGAAAAAAAAGTTACGAATGTACGAATTTTTTCGTTCAATCGATTCAAAGCACGTTAAGCAACGCCATTGTAAGAGACACGGAAAATTACGAATCGAAAAAAAAAAAAAGTTACGAATGTACGAATTTTTTCGTTCAACCCATTCGAAGCACGTTAAGCAACGCCATTGTAAGAGACACGGAAAATTACGAATCGAAAAAAAAAAAAGTTACGAATGTACGAATTTTTTCGTTCAATCTATTCGAAGCATGTTAAGCAGCGCCATTGTAAGAGACACAAAAAATTACCAATTCAACAAAAAAAAAAAAAGTTATGAATGTACGAATTTTTTCGTTGATTTTCGTTGTTCCTGTTTTTGTTTTCCGGATTTTTTCCATTCGTACATTCGTTGTTTCTAGTTCGTTTTTTTCGGATTTTCGTTATTTTCGGATTTGTTCGATTCGAACGATTCGTTAAAATTTTTAGCGAATCGTTCGTTCATTCGTACGGAAACGAACGAACGAAAATAACGAAAAATGAAAAAAAAACTAAACTAATTGCACATGTCTACTTATAACCCCCAAACATAATATATTTTTTGTTTAGCAGAGACCCTAGGAAAAAAAATGGGGATCGTTGCAATTTTCTATGTCCTACGGTATTTGCGTGGTATTTTAGAAAAAAAAAATATATATATTCTTTGTATAATATGAAAGGTGATGTTACACAGAGTAAATGGATACCTAAAATGTCACGTTTTAAAATGGCGACAAACTATGGTACTTAAAAATCAGTAAAAAGCAAAGCTTTAATCGTGTTTAGAGCTACAGAGAAGGTCTAGCACTAGAATTATTGCTTTTGCTCTAACATTCGCAGCGATACCTCACATGTGTGGTGCGAACACCGTTTACATATGCATGCGCGACTTACTTATGCGTACGCTTCTGCGCGCAAGCGCGGAGGCAAGTGGTTTTAAACTATAATACAAAGAATATATACAGTGCCTTGAAAAAGTATTCATACCCCTTGAAATGTTTCACATTTTGTCATGTTACAACCAAAAAACGTAAATGTATTTTATTGGGATTGAATGTGATAGACCAACACAAAGTGACACATAATTGTGAAGTGGAAGGAAAATGATAAACGATTTTCAATTTTTTTTTACAAATAAATATGTGAAAAGTGTGTGGGGTGCATTTGTATAGCGCCCCCCCCTGAGTCAATACTCTGTAGAACCCCCTTTCGCTGAAATTACAGCTGTAAGCCCCCGTACACACGGTCGGAAATTCCGACCACAAAATCCGTCTGATTTTTTCCGACGGATTTTGTCCGAAACTGGTGTTGCATACACACGGTCGGACAAAGTTGTCGGAAAATGCGATCGCTCTGAACGTGGTGACGTTCGTTACGTACGACGGAACTACGTAGAGGCTAGTAGCCAATAGCTTTGGTCTCTTAAATTGATCTGAGCATGCGTAGCACTTTGTCTGTCGGAATTCCCTACACACGATCGGAAAAAGTCTGATCGGATTTTGTTGTCGGAAAATTTGAGATCCTGCTTGTAGGTACATCTGTACCTACAAAGTGTTCAGTGAATGGCTTCCACTGCCTAAAGCCCCATACACACGGTCGGATTATCGCATGGATTCTGTCCGATCGGACAATGTTGTCGAAAAATCCGACCGTGTGTATGCACCATCGGACAGTGTACGTCGGATTGTCCGACGGACAAAGTCCTATCTCCTGCTGGTTCGATTTTTGGACAACAAGGTCCGATCACACCAAATCCAATCGTGTGTATGGTAGTCCGACGGACAAAGTGCTACGCATGCTCAGATCACATTACAAGACCAAAGCTATTGGCTACTAGCCTCTACGTAGTCCCGTCGTAGGCAACAAACGTCACCACGTTCAGAATGATCGGATTTTCCGACAACTTTGTCCGACCGTGTGTATGCAACACCAACATCAGACATAAGTATGACGGACATGGTCCGACGGACCTGGTCCTCGGATAATCCGCGCGTGTGTATGGGGCTTTAGACTCATCTGGGGAAGCTGCATTCCATAAACATAGCTGAGGGGAACCCTCCCAATTTACACAGGTACCATTACAACCCATTAAGAGAGATACGTTTGTAACACACTGTCAGGGATATAGCGGCAGACATGATATTAGTATAACACTGCATGTTATTTGTGATTTGTGATGTTACATAATATCCACATATGTTGTTTGCAAGCAAGAAAAATAAAAAACACTTTTACATAACTGTGAATTAGTAACTAGTCATACAGAGGCTGGGGTTGCCATCTAGTGGACAGACATGGAAGTGCATGCACTAATCCCAAGCCTGCCTTCTCATCTAGCGTTTGGTAGACTGTTATTGTGTTTTTCATAAGACATGCATAGAGTAACCTATTCATTTGCATACATTTGCCATGCATTTTTAGTGTACCTGCGGTGAGTCTTTTAAAATAATTTTTTTTTATTTTTGTTTCATAAAACGCATTATTTTTAACTGTTTGCTATAATAAATATCCCCCAGAAATATATAAAAACATTTTTTTTTTTCTCAGTTTAGGCCTAGATGTATTCGTCTACATATTTTTAGTAAAAAAAATCGCAATAAGCATATATTGATTGGCTTGCGCAAAAGTTATAGCGTCTAAAAAATAGGGGATAGATTTATGCCATTTTTATTATTCGTAATGGCGGCAATTTGCGATTTTTATCGGGACTGTGACATTATGGCGGACATTTTTTACACTATTTTGGGACCATTGTCATATGTCATTGGCTATAAAAATGCACTGATTACTGTGTAAATGACACTGGCAGGGAAGGGGTTAAACACTAGGGGGCAATCAAGGGGTTAGGTGTGTCCTAGGGAGTGATGATAACTGTGGGGGGGGATGGGCTTAAACTCACATGACAGCGATCACCGCTCCCGATGACGGGGAGCGGTGATCTCTGTCATGACACAAGCCAGAACGGGGAAATGCCTTGTTTATGTAGGCCCTTCCCTGTTCTGAGGCTCCGTAAAACGATCGCCGGGAGACCGGCGGACATCAAATCCGCCGGTCCGGCGGGTACGGTCACTCTGTACGCGGGGGGCGTGCGCACCTGCTATCCCCGGCTCTTAAAGGGGACGTACAGGTACGCCCATTTGTCCACTGCTGCCATTGTGCCGACGTATATCGGCGTGCGGCGGTCGGCAACTGGTTAAACCTACTGTATCTAAAACATATCCTTTAGGGCTAATGCACACCAGCTGCTGCATTGCAGCACAGTGGCTGGTGACACAACTCAGCGCAGTGTTATCTGCTCACCTGTACATCCCGTACGGGTAAGCCGATTCTACCTGACAGGAAGACTCAGTGAACTCCCACAGCACCTAAGGATGTTGGGGCTTGTAGTTTGTTCAGACACACAGGGCTGTGTGTATGAATGACATGGCCATGCGGGCGGAGCTTTTCAAAACAGTGACAGCTAGTACGGGGAACTTCTCCCCATACTGCTGTCACGGGAGGGGGGGGGGGTAAATCAAACGGCAGCTGCAGCACTGGGAACATCTTGCATGTTCCCAATGGTGAATTATCTTTTAATTGACATTGGGCTGGTCCAGCAGGTTTGTAAATACTCTGTTTACTTTTTTACTTACCCAAACCCACAGTCACATGACTTTTGGGTCCCGATCCTTTACTTCTCTTCTGTCTTCTTCCATTAGGGTCCTCCAAGTTTCCACATCGCTGTTTGTATGATGAAGACACTTGCTATTGGCTGTCCAGCGCAGCTCATCTCAGAATCCTAAAGAGGAGTGACGCCATCGTGAGGGGACGGAAGGGGACAGCGATTGATAATCTGCACACCTGGATTGGCAGTGCCAGTGGGGGACCTGGACGGTGGACAAAAGGGTAGGAAAAAATATAAATAAATATCCATATTAGGTTAGAGGGGGTTCAGAGGGATGGGGGAATTTACATTTTCGGGTTTTAAAGAGGAACTGCAGTCTGCTCGCATAATTTGTACTAAAAACACCTTTGCCATTCTGAAGCTTCCCTCCAACCACTTTGCATATTATTTTATATATACTGTGATTCTGTACTTGCCAAATATGCTGCAGAAACCTCCCTCCACTGCAACCATTTTAACTGTGGGTGGGATATTACATGTAGATTAATGGAGGCTTCACCTCCCTCTTATTCTAAGACACAGGCTGGAGGGGCGTGACAATCCACCCACACCATGTTATTGCAAAAAAAAAAATGTTTTTTTTTTATTTCAACTATATATTTGTATGACAATTTAAAAATATTTATGTTTATTCAGATTTTTTTTGTGACCAGCACCAGAGGACTAGAAGCTCCCACTGCTTATGTTTCCCCAGACAGGATGGGAAAGATCTGGGTCATGTGACAGCTGTATATTGATTAGGAAACTGGTACTTAGATTTTTATTTAAATTACAATAATTACAGCGCCATCATTCATATACAGAAATAGAAGGGACAATGTAAATTAAACAGTGTGTGGTTAGTATCACTTTAGGTCGTAGAGGCTGTGACACTGTGACAGTGTATACAGTGGAACCTCGGATTACGAGCTTAATCCGTTCCAGGAGAATGCTCGTAATCCAAAGTACTCACATATCAAAGCGAGTTTTCCCATTGAAGTCAATGGAAACGAAAATAATTTGTTCCGCATTGACTTCAATGGGATGCAATACTGCATGCTGCCAGAGGCGGGGGGCACCGGAGAGCCTCAGAAACGGCCGAAAAGGCCCGAGCACACTTCGGCTGACCTCGGCAAACCTCGGAAAGACTCCATTCACGAGCCTTTCTGAGGTTTGCCGAGGTCAGCCGAACTGTTCTCGGGCCTTTCCGTGCATTTCCAAACGCCGACGATCGTCGCTGTTCGGCTCCAGCACCCCCCCACCTCAGGCCAAAAGCGGTACTGCACACCGCTTTTGGCCTGAATCCTGCTTGTTTTGCAACACTCGCAAACCGAGTTAGGATTTTTAAAAATACAGTGCTGGTTTTGCGAAATGCTCGTTAACCGCGTTACTCGCAAACCGAGGTTCCACTGTATATAAGTTTCTGGTGGTAAGTTTGCCCATTAACTTTGTACTCTCTCATACCTCCCAACTTTTTGAGATGGGAATGAGGGACACCTATCAGCAAAAAGTATGCAGGCATAGGACACACCCCTTGCCACACCCCCTTAAAGGAGAATTGTACAAAAAAACAAGATTGGTTAAACCCACAAGTGCTTTTTTTTTTTTAACCACTACTATTCCTTTATATTGGCTTTTGGAATTTACAAATGCAGCAATTTAGAAATCAGATGTAAGGTTTAGCACTGGGAAACACTTTTTTTATAGATAAAAAGTGCATTTTATATACAACTATATAGGGACATTGCTCCAAATCAGGGACAGTCCCTCGAAATCAGGGACAGTCCCTCGAAATCAGGGACAGTTGTGAGCTATGCTCTCTAGCTTTTGTGCTAAGAGCAACCAAAACACATTACAAGCTTGCCACCTGGTGGACATATCTGAGAATGCATGCGCCATCTTTATAATTGGTATCAACCACTTAAAGCTAAATGCTTAAAGCATTGTTGTTCAAAGCCACAAAAGATCTGCTAGTGATATAAACGGTCCTGCAGGACACTCACTGACACAATGTGAAGTCATTTTCCACAAATACCTGACAGTGGGAGAGGATTAAATCTCTATTTCAGATGGAGTTGCCTCATATAAACTACCATTTCCATTTTAATTATATGTTCTTGGAGAAGGATAAAGCTATAGAATCCCCATGGTTGCCATCCTTTTCTTATTACAAATATTCCTGCTGTTTGAAACATGAGCTGGTGCCATGTTACGACAAAGCCACTCTGGAGGAGGATAGCGGCGGAAACAGCGTGTCTGCGTTCTATCATGTAATATTGTCGATGTTGGTGCTGTGTAGTCAATTAACCTCTTGACCTCTGGAAGATTTACCACCCCCCCTTCAGGACCAGGCCATTTTTTTGCGATATGGCACTGCGTTATTTTAACTTACACGGACATGCAACGCTGTACATAAATGAAATGTATATCATTTTTCCCCACAAACAGCTTTTGGTGGTATTTGATCACCACTGGGTTTTTTATTTTTTGCACTATAAACAAAAAAAAGACCAACAATTTTGAAAAAAAAAAAACAATATTTCTAACTTTCTGCTATAAAACATATCTAATAAAAAAAATGTATTTCTTTGTTAATTTAGGCCAATTCTGCTACATACTTTTGGTTAAAAAAAGTGTATATTGATTGTTTTGTGCCAAAAGTTATAGCGTCTACAAACTATGGGATATATATACTGGAATTTTAATGACATTTTATTTTATACTAGTAATGGCGGGGATCGGTGACTTATAGCAGGACTACGATATTGTGGCAAACAATCTGACACTAGCTAACACTTTATGGGAACCAGTGACACTAATACAGTGATCAGTGCTAAAAATATAGACTGTCACGGTACTAATGACACGGCTGGGAAGGGGCTAACATCAGGGGCGATCAAAGGGTTAACTGTGTGCCTAACCAGTGTTTTTGGGGATACTGTGTGGTGCTTTCTCTAATGCCTCGTACACACGCTCGGACTTTCCGGCGGGATTGTCTGCCGGACCTAGTCCGGTGGACAAACCGCCTGACCTTCCAGCGGGGCTTCGCCGGACTTTCCGAGCGTGTGACTTGCCCACACACGCCCGGACTTCTCCGGCGGACAATCCGCAGGAAAAAGTCCGCGGGGCTTTTGAAAATGAACGGACTTGCCCACACACGGAGCAAAGTCCGTTCATTTAGAACGTAACTGCAGGTAGACGGGACTAGCGAAGGCAGTGACTGCCGCCGCACTAGCCCCGTCACCTGGCATGGATTTAAAGGGAATCCCTACGCCGAAAAAAAAAACGGCGTGGGGGTCCCCCCCAAATCCATCTCAGACCCTTATCCGAGCACGCGCCCCCCCTCCTGAGCCGTACCAGGCCCGCGTGCCCTCAACGTGGGGGGTGCCCTGGGGAAAGGAGGGGCCGTGCGGTCCCCCCCACCCCAAAGCACCTTATCCCCATGTTGATGAGGACAAGGGCCTCTTCCCGATAACCCTGACCATTGGTTGTCGGGGTCTGCAGGCGGGGGGCTTATCGGAATCCGGGAGCCCCCTTTAATAAGGGGGCCCCCAGATCCCAGCCCCCCACCCTATGTGAATGAGTATGGGGTATGATGTACCCCTACCCATTCACCTAAAGTGTAAATAAAAAAAAAATACACACAATTTTTAAAAAATATTTTATTGCACTGCTCCGGGGGTCTTCTTCCGTCTTGGGGGGTCTTCTCGCCGGACTACTCTGCTATTTTACCTAGCTCTTTTACCGGCCCGGCTTCCTTCTTCGTCGCCGCCGTCGTCTGGGGGTCTCGATCCGCCTTCGGGGGTCTTCCGGGGTCTCTTCTGTTCTTGCCGCTGTCGTCGCCTTCTGCGCCGCCGCCGCCTTATTCTTCTTCCTCTTCTTCCAATGTTGACTCGTCGCTCTCTCTGGCCGGAATGGCAGAGCCGCGCTGTGCTGGAACTTATATAGGGACAAGGAGGCAGGGTCACATGCCCCGGGACTGTGACATCATAGGGGGGCAGGGTCACCATGTGACATGAGCATGTGACCCCGCCTCCTTGTCCCTATATAAGTCCCAGCACAGCGCGGCTCTGCCATTCCGGCCAGAGAGAGCGACGAGTCAACATCGGAAGAAGAAGAAGGCGGCGGCGGCGCAGAAGGCGACGACAGCGGCAAGAACAGGCACTATGGGTGGCACTATGGGAGGTTGGGGGAGGTCACTGCAGGCTGTGGGTTCTCAGAGGGCCTCGGACACTGTGGGCCACTATGGGAGGTTGAGGACACTATGGAGTGATGGAGGCTCTGCAGCAGTTTGGGTGGCACTGTGGGAGGTTGGTGTCCACTGTGGAGGTTGAAGGCTCTCAGGGAGCTTGGGGGCACTGTGGGAAGTTGAGGGGGCACTATGGGATTCTGTTGGAAGTTGGGGGCACTATGGAGTGGTTGAAGCTCTGCAGCAGTCTGGTGGCACTGTGGGAGGTTGTGGGCACTGTGCAGGCTGTGGGCTCTCAGTGGGCCTGGGGACACTTTGGAGAGCTGGAGGCTCTGCAGCAGGCTGGGTGGCACTGTGGGAGGTTGAGGTCCACTGTGGAGGTTGAAGGCTCTCAGGGGGCTTGGAGGCACTGTGGGAAGTTGAGGGGGCACTATGGGACTCTGTTGGAGGTTTGGGGCACTATGGAGTGCTGGAGGCTGTGCAGCAGTGTAAGTGGAACTGTGGGAGGTTGGAGGCACTGTGCAGGCTGTGGGCTCTCAGGGGGCCTGGAGCCACTATGGGAGGTTGGGGGCACTATGTAGAGCTGGAGGCTCTGCAGCAGGCTGGGCAGCACTGTGGGTGGTTGGGGTGCACTGTGGAGGTTGAGGGCTCTCAGGCCTAGGGGTGCTGTGGGAAGTTGAGGGGGCACTATAGGACACTGTTGGAGATTGGGGGCACTATGGAGTGCTGGAGGCTCTGCAGCAGTCTGCGTGGCACTGTGCAGGCTGTGGGCTCTCAGGGGGCCTGGGGAAACTATGGGACACCATGGGAGGTTGTGGGCACTATGGAGAGATGGAGGCTTTGCAGCAGGTTGGACGGCACTATGGGGCACTGTGCAGACTGAGGGCTCTCAGGGGGCCTGGGGCCACTTTGGAAGGTTGAGTAGGCACTGTGGAAGCAGGGAGGCAGTATGGGAGAATAAGGTGTCTGCAGCTGTTTGGGGGCACAGGAGAGGGGAGGCTGTGGCCCGGTGGTGGGCCATGGCCTGGTGGTTGAGAAGCACTAGTCTAAAGCCTCCAAACATGCCACATTCCATATGTCAATAGGTTTTTCATCTAGAAGACACTCTTGCCCCATACACATGGTCGGACATTCCGACCACAAAATCCGTCGGATATTTTCCGACGGATTTTGTCCGAAACTGGTGTTGCCCACACACGGTCGGACAAAGTGTACATGTAAATTAATCATTTCAGATATTCTCTGCTGGCAGTCTGCAGCCTGTGTATGGGAAGACTTTCGATACTCACTAGGAAGATGGACAGAAGGCCACATCACTGCTTACATGAGCCTCTCGTACAATCTCTTCCACCCTGTCACACTCACTACATCCTTTTAGAAGCCGTCCCCACAATACAGTTTTGGCACATTGTCCTATTGTTATACATAGCCAT
This sequence comes from Lithobates sylvaticus, assembly GCA_028564925.1. Classification (NCBI taxonomy): domain Eukaryota; kingdom Metazoa; phylum Chordata; class Amphibia; order Anura; family Ranidae; genus Lithobates; species Lithobates sylvaticus. Next base: position 23,443,893 of record CM053037.1, read on the forward strand.
CTTTTTTTAGCAGAACAGGCTGCTTACAGCTGAGATGGAGGGCAGTCTGTATACACACAGCTTTAAAAATCTACAGATAAAGAATACACCACATACAATAAAACCAAATAAACTTTTTTTTTTAATAAAAAAAAAACAAAAAAAAAACATACATAATACATCTTTATACAAAATACCATAGAAGCAACATACATCCAGTGAATAAATTAAACATACACTCCGGTCACACTGAGAATGAAGCATTGAGATGCAAAGATAGGATAACATACCAGTGTTATATCAAAGCATCTGGGAACACAGGCATGTGAAATAACAGGTGTTCACTTACTATCAGCTCCTTGTTATCTCTCACACAGTAAGCCCCTGTTCACGCCGGTGCGTCTTGTCATGCGATTTGACATTTCCAAATCATATGACAAGTCACACCCTATTGCAAGCAATGGAACCGTTCAAATTGGTGCGACTCTAACTTTGCGGCGCCGCGCTGGTTTGAAAAAAGTAGTTCCTGCACTATTTTTTTTTTTTTTTTTGCGATTTCAGGTGTGACTTAGAAATCTGTACATGAAGTGGTACAGATGTCGGTCAAGTAGCACCTGAAATCGCACGGACCTGCTTCTTTGAAATCGTGCTACTTCAAGTGAAGTAGCACAATCTCAAAGTAGCATTTAATGTGAACCAGGGCTTAGAAAAGGACCTAAGTAAGGCCCACCCAGGAGCACAAGTAGCTGCAATGGATTACAAAAGCTGGGATCCTATTGGGACAGAAGTTGCCACTGCTGACTTCTTTTTAAAGTTGCAAAGTCTTGGACTGGCATCCACACCCATTCTTCACTACTTATTGATCAGGAACAAACATGCAGCCAGTGAAGTTGAGACCCCAGATCTTAGGGGGCCTATTTATACCCCAGCGGACTATCTGTCATCCATCAGACACTGCAGTGTTTACTCCATACTGTGTCAGCATTTCATTCATAAAATGTAGACCATGCAGTAGACCATTCATAAAATGTGGACCGCAGTGTCCCATGGACTTTGCTTATCATTACAGAGAGAACTCCATGATTGGAGGAGAGGCCAGACACATGACTATGACAGTTCATGTGGCTTGAGATTAATGGTGCTCCACAAATCCTAACACATTTGTAATGCAAACTGCTGTGCTTTAAGAATATGTTGGTATTTTATTTTTATAATTCTAAGCAGCAGTATGGCCATATGGCTGCTTTACCATTCAGCTGCTTTCACACCATCACACCGTTAAACGCTTTGCCAACAGATGTGTTAACTCTCTGACATGCATTGCGGTGCACTACCAAAAATGCTAGTCGGTGTGTTATTGGCAACCCATGCAATGAATGGGCTGCCTCAATGCAAAGCAGGTCAACATGTGTTGTAAGGTGCGTTAACACAGTGTGAATAAGTCCTTGGTGGCTCATTAAGAAGAGAAGCAAAAATTAGGCTGACAGCTGTGTTAGCAATTTGTTATAGTTCCCTCTGAGGTTAATTTTGTATAAGACTCGGCTCACACTGGGGCGACTTGGCCTGACAAGTCGCATTCCGTACTATGGAACCATCCTAATAGGAGCGACTCAAGTGGCTCCGACTTAGAAAAAGGTTTCTGTACTACTTTGGGGGCGACTTGAAGCGACTTGCATTGACTGCTATACAGAAGTCATTTAGCAAGTCGCCGCTGCTGTCGTGTGCAGGTCGCCAGAGGCAGCCACGCTGCAAGTCGTGCTGCCTCAGTGTGAACCGGCTCTAAGCGCAGTCGCAGTATTTCCGGGACAGTACTTGTAGTTCCCTTATTAATTTAACTTGCTGCTTAGAGTTAGGCCCCTATCACACGAGAAGACGCAGCTCCGATAAGATCACAGACCCCCCCACTGATCATAGCAGAGCGGGCAGATGACAGGTCCGTGTCCGCTCAGTTCATGCTGAGCGTAAATGGACAGAGCCCGCTCTGTTCTGTGGGCGGCCCGGGTGTAAACGGACTCCGCTGTTCGTTTACACCGACTACCTACGATCCGCCTATATGGAGAACAGATCCCCTTTAAGTTTTGTACCATAGAACTGCACGATTGTGGCCAAAATGAGATTCACGATCTTTTGGTTTAGAATAAGGATCACAATTCTCTCACGATTCTCGCGGCGTAACATCATCTTTCATATAATACAAAAAAATTGGGCTAATTTGACTGTTCTTTTTTCAATTCGTTAAAGTGTATTTTTTCCCCAAAAAATTACATTTGAAAGACCACTGTGCAAATATAGTGGGACATAAAATATTGGAACAACCTCCATTTTATTCTCTAGGGTCTCTGCTTAAAAAAATAAAAATAAATAAATAAAATGATATAGAGAGAGAGATTATATATATATATATGTTTGAGGATTCTAAGTAATTTTCTAGCAAAAAATGTAATTATGATTTTAACTTGAAACCAACAAATGTCAGAAAAAGGTTTAGTCTTTAAGTGGTTAAACTTCCCTCATTTACACACCGAAGTTCATTCCTTTGATCTTAAGGACATAGGGGGTTATTTACGAAAGGCAAATCCACTTTGCACTACAAGTACAAACTACAAGTGCAAAGTGCAGTCGCTGTAGATCCGAGGGGGACATGCAAGGAAAATAAAAAACAGCATTTTAGCTTGCACATGATTGGATAATAAAATCAGCAGCGCTTCCCCTCATTTCAGATCTACCCCTCACATTTAAAGTGACTGCTGTTCCAAGTGCACTTTCAGTGCAATTTCAAGTACACTTTACACTTGTAGTTTGCACTTGTAGTGCAAAGTGGATTTGCCTTTCGTAAATAACCCCCAAAGTTTATAGTTAGTTCCACTGAGGAATGTTATGATACTTGGCAGACTGCCTGTTTTTTTTTGTTTGTTTGTTTTTTTGACAGCTGGTGGCTTCAGCAGAGAATTCTCTGCATAGAAAGAATCGGGAAAATGCTTTGTCAAGATCACAAGGGGGGAAAAAAAATAAAAATAAAATCGCAATTTCGATTCTTAACGATTAATTGTGCAGCTCTAGCGTACCAGATCGGATTGGAGGTAGGCGGGTGTAAACGTACTTTGTTCGTCCATAGTAGTGAATGGACTGTCCGATCAGGTCCACCTGAAAAACTGACAGGTGGACCTGATGAGAACAGTCGTGTGAAAACTGTTTATGGGCCCGCTCACACTACATTAGCACATTGCAATAGTGCCCCGTACACACGAGCGGAAATTCCACCAGCAAATGTCCGATGAGAGCATTTGGTCCGAAAATGCGACCGTGTGTATGATCCATCGGACTTTTGCTGGCGGAATTCCAGGCAGCAAAAGATTGATGCCCCGTACACACGGAAATTCGGCCAGAAAAAGACAGATGAGAGCTTTTGGTTGGAAAATGCGACCGTGTGTATGCTCCATCGGACTTTTGCTGGCCGATTTCCTGCCAGCAAAAGATTGAGAGCATGTTTTCAATTTTTCGGTCGGAAAAACTTCGTCTGTAGCAATTCCGACGCGAAAAATTCCTACGCATGCTCGGAAACAATTTGACGCATGAGCGGAAGCACCGAACTAGATTTTCTCGGCTCGTCGTAGTGTTGTACGTCACCTCGGGAATTTGTAATTAGGATTTCAAGTAAAAAAAATTGTATGAACACAGTTTTAAATAAAACATTAAAAATAAATTTGATTTGCTATAAAAAACTGTTTCCTTAAATAATACACCTTACAGCTAAATCATTCACTTTTCATAACTTATCTTGGGGGGGAGGCAAGCAATGTAATTTACACATAAATATAAGGGCAATATATTACCATCTCCTCACTGGTCGTATTGCATTGCCCGTTCAAATGTTGGCAGTATTTATAGGGTCAAGATAGATAACAATAATAGGGGTTCAGTTTTTGGAGCACAACGGGAGCGTGAACCATATTTTCCAGCAATGTAGTCTCACTGGCCTCCTAGTGGATTATTCATTCGAATATATTACACCCCAGGCAAGTTCAGCTTACATCACAGCCCTGACTGCCAAGGTTGTGCTGGGGTGGTATCCCCACCAGGGTTATGTATAGCAATAAGGACGCAGTGGTCTCAGTCTTTTACTCCACCCAAAACCAGAAAACTTTTGTTGGTCATAAACATCAGCCTACGTGTGTGCCTGAGCATACTGTAGGTCTGCTTTAAATTTTCACCCAAAATTTGGCGACTTTGTAAAGTCTGAGGTCTTAACTGAAATCCATTCTCCTGAAATACAGTATATATTCGAGTATAAGCCGAGTTTTTCAACACATTTTTTTGTGTGCTGAAAATGCCCCCCCTCGGCTTATACTCGAGTCAAGCACTTTTCTGCAGCAGAGAATTACATTTTCTGACCCAGAATGCCAAATTTGGTGTGCATACCCAGTGGAACCAGCACTACAACATATCCATTTCAGGTTCCTAGCACCTGGTGGCCCCGATATTCTCTGCTGCAGAAAACTGTTCGACATTTTCTGACCCGACTTTGGGGCCCCGTAACACTACAACATATCCAAAGATGGGGTTCCTAGCTCCAAGTGGCCCCGATATACGGTTCGGTTCGGAAAATGTCATTCTCTGTTGCAGAAAAGTGCTTGACATTTTCCGAACCGAATTTCCACTGGGCTTGCGCACCAAATTTGGTGTTCCTAGCACCAAAGTGGCCCACGAGATATGGTGCCCCAAAGTCGGTCAACTGTGTCCATCTGCAGCAATGTCATTTCAAGACCCTTTTGGTCCAGAGACCCCAAATTTTGGCTGCAACTAGGGGGCATCTAGGAACCCTTAACTACCAAGTTTGAAGTTCAGGGGGCCTATGGCTGCAAATGGGCACAGTGAGGCTGCAAATGGGCATTGTTGACCCACTTTTACACTTACAGTAGCTGCGCATTTCTCACCCTAGACTTATACTCGAGTCAATAAGTTTTCCCATTTTTTTGTGGTAAAATTAGGTGCCTCTGCTTATATTTGTGTCGGCTTATACTCGAGTATATACAGTATATTGGCTGCAGAGAACCCAGCGCTGTGAGTATTTATGGTAGCATCTCCGCTACCAGCCAGTTAATTAGAACTGCTGCTTTCAGAATCGGGCTCAGACTTCACACAGCCCTCCATTCTGCACATATATTGGATAGCTCATTACAGAGGCTTAAGAGATGAGATCTGCAATTCATTGAACAAGTTACCCTGTGAATAACGGGAAGAACACTTTTAGTAACATTACATTCTAAAGCAGCCCCATAGATGATTTCTTTCTTTTCCTTTCACCACAGTTGGAAAGAAAGAAAATCTATTGATTCCCCCATCAACACAGTCAGTGTTGGAGCGGGGAGCCTTCCCAGCCAGAAGAACACAATGATTATGGCTAGCGGCTATAGCTGCTGGCAGTAGTCACATGTAAAAAAATCCAACAGGCTGGTTGTACCCAAGTTGATCAGTGAATCAACTTGGGTACAATCAGTCTGCCCATAGATGGATCAAATCTTGGCTGGTGCCTGCTGAACTGGCTGAATTTTGATCCATGTATGGCCGGCTTGAGACTCCCCCTTTGGGAACGAAGCCATTTATGAACACGTGCTTTTGAGACCAGTGAAGGTCAATAGGACAATCGTTTGTGCTTTGCTTTTATTCTACTATATACAAATCAATGTGGGACACAGGTCGAACACCCATGCACACAATCCTTGAAGAATATCTTTGCATCAAGGTCCAAATCTGCATTATATCATAGTGGCCAGTCAATGTTGTTCATTTTGTGAGTAGCCTGCAGACAATTAATTCTTTCCTAACAATGTGGTTCTAGTGAAATCTAAAAACCTTTCACATTTCTTCTCAGTTTCATAAAACAGGTGCATGCAGGGTTGCCAACTGTCAATAGATGCCATGCAGACTACATGTCTGTAATGGATAGACATGTGCACAACAAAAAAATTTGTTTATTTTCTTTTCGTTTTTTTCGTTTCCGTTGATTCGTAACGATTCGTAAATTCGTAAGTCGTCGGTGTTCGTATTCGTAAATTCGTAAGTCGTCGGTGTTCGTATTCGTAACGATTTTCGTAAGAGTTCTTTTTTCGTTAATTCGTATTTCCGTTAATTTTCGTTTATTCGAAATTCGGACGCATTCGTATTTATTCGTACATTGTAACATTCGTAGATTCGTAATCGGAGCATAATTCATAATTTTATGTAATGTGTATGCTATTATTACATTTTAAAAGACACGGAAAATTACGAATCGAAAAAAAAAGTTACGAATGTATGAATTTTTTCGTTCAATCCATTCGAAGCACGTTAAGCAGCGCCATTGTAAGAGACACTGAAAATTCCGAATGAAAAAAAAAGTTACGAATGTACGAATTTTTTCGTTCAATCCAATCGAGGCACGTTAAGCAGCGCCATTGTAAGGGACACGGAAAATTACCAATTCAACAATTTTCGTTCATTTTCATTTTCGTTGTTCCTGTTTTAGTTTTTCAGATTTTCTTCTTTCGTACATTCGTTGTTTCTAATTCGTTTTTTTCGGATTCGTTCGATTCGAACGATTCGTAAAATTTTTAGCGAATCGTTTGTTCATCCGCACGAAAACGAAAAACGAAAAAAAAAAACTAAACGAATTGCACATGTCTAGTAGTGGACATTCATGGAGAGATGAAAAAAATCATGGAGTTTACAAACTGTTTGTGAATTTACTGACAGTTGACAACCCTGGGTGCATGCTGCTTGACAACTATAGGGCAGTCGACCTGGACTCCTCCCCTTCAGTGCGGTCATAAAGCACTGCAGCCAATGAGGATGTGGTATTGATGTCTGGAGTCCTGTCAATTGCAACATGGGGGCTGATGTTAAGGGGCAGCTTTCAGTGTTAAAGCCACTCTGTTGCTATATAAATAGGTCAAAAAAGCACTCCCTACAAAGAAAAGCTGTAATACTTACCCATCTTGCCATCTCTGCCACTATCTTCACTCTCCTTAAAAGCTAAGCTAGCTGAAGAATTTACTGCATCTGACACTTTTGGGTGTGTTGGATGCCCTGTCCCCTATCTGTGGTTTCCTGTCGGCCTATACATCACTACAGTGTCCTGTAATGCCATAGGGGCTGTCAGCCTGTTGGCAGCAAACACTACAGTGCATCCAAAAAGTATTCACAGCACTTAAAGGGGTTGTAAACCCTCAAGGTTTTTCACCTTAATGAATTCTACGCATTAAGGTGAAAAACCTTTTTTAGCGATTCAGCTCCCCCGTTTTACTTACCTGGACGCTGTCATCCTCTGTCCGGGAACGAGCACACCATCTGTAGCTGGTGTTTCGTGTCCTGATTGGATAGATTGATAGCAGCACAGCCATTGGCTCCCGCTGCTGTCAAATAGATCAAATGATGTGGGGCCGAGTCCTGCAGTCTCTGTGAATGGACACAGATGCGGGACTTGGGAGTGCGCCCACACGGGTGTCCACCAAGCAGAGCGCTTCTCCAACGTGGACACTTGATGCGGGGAGGAGCCACCAGCGCTGCCGTGGGACCCCAAAAGAGGAAGATCGGGGCCATTCTGTGCAAAACGAGCTGCTCAGTGGAGGTAAGTATAACATGTTTGTTTTTTAAGAAAAAAAAAAACAGCAAGGGTTTACAACCCCTTTTACTTTTTACACATTTTGTTATATTAGAGACTTATTCCAAAATGGATTAAATTTATTATTTTCCTCAAAATTTTACAAACAATACCCCATAATGACAACGCGAAAGAAGTTTGTTTGCAATCCTTGCAAATTTATAAAAAAATAAAAAATAAACGAAAAAAAAAAGCCCCATGTACATAAGTATTCACAGCCTTTGCTCAATACTTTGTTGAAGGACCTTTGGCACCAATTACAGCCTCAAGTCTTTTTGAGTATGATGCTACAAGCTTGGCACACCTATTTTTGGGCAGTTTCTCTCATTCTTCTTTGCAGGACCTCTCAAGCTCCATCAGGTTGGATGGGGAGCGTTGGTGCACAGCCATTTTTCAGATCTCTCCAGAGATGTTCAATTGAGTTCAAGTCTGGGCCACTCAAGGACATTTACAGAGTTGTCCTGTAGCCACTTCGGTATTTGGCTGTGTGCTTAGGGTCACTGTAGGGATGGTATTGGCCAGGTAATGAGCAGTGCCTGGTTTCCTCCAGACATGACGCTTGCCATTAAGGCCAAAGAGTTCAGTCTTTGTTTCGTCAGACCAGAGAATTTTGTTTCTCATGGTCTGAGAGTCCTCCAGGTGCCTTTTCAGTAAACTCTAGGTGGGCTGTCATGGGCCTTTTTACTGAGGAGTGGCTTCTGTCTGGCCACTCTACTATACAGGCTATACTATACTATACTATACAGAAGAGTCCTGGTGGTTCCAAACTTCTTCCATTTAAGGATGATGAAGGTCACTGTGCTCATTGGGACCTTCAATGTTTCGGTACCCTTCGCCAGATCTGTGCCTCCATACAATCCTGTCTCGGAGGTCTAAAGACAATGCCTTGGACTTCATGACTTGGTTTGTGCTCTGACATGCACTGTTAGGCTGGGTTCACATAGCAGGAGACTTTGACTGGCTCCCTATGGAGCCGGTTCACATATCTACGTTGCGGCTCCTGTGCGAATTTGCACAGGGGTCCTGTGTGTCTTTTGGTCCGTTTCAGGTTCGAATTCAGCCAAAAAAAAAGTTGGCTGAAATCGGACCTGAAACCGCATGCGAAGATAGTGTGAACCCAGCCTTAACTGTGGGACCTTTTATAGACAGGTGTGTGCCTTTTCAAATGATGTCCAATCAACTGAATTTACCACAAGTGGACTCCAATGAAGTTGTAGAAACATCTCAAGGATGATCAGTGGAAACAGGAAGCACCTGAGCTCAGTTTTAAGTATCATGGCAAAGGCTGTCAATGGTATTTTTTTGTTTTTTTATTTTTAATACATTTTTAAACAAATTTCTTTCACGTTGTCATTATAGGGTATTGTTTGTAGAATTTTTAGGAAAATAGTGAATTTAATCTTTGAATAAGTCTGAAACATAAGAAAATGTGGAAAAAGTGAAGCGCTGCCCTCTACATAGTAACGTGCCTTGCCAGCCTTCAAAGGAGTCTGGAGACAACTGAGCAGCTCTGGGGCACTGGTAAAACAACTGAATAGATGGAGTTTTAAGCAGGTCATTCCAACTAGTTAGCAAGTGTAGAGAGACCTCCTCTTCCTGTAAAAGTGGAAGCCCTCTTTAAGACTGCTTTGGCCTAGCTTTGTTACGATAATAAACATACATGGACTGATAATAGAGAAGCCACCTTTAATGCATGCTGATCACTGAATAGAACACATAATGGGGGAAAAATACTAATGCCCCATACACACGGTCGGATTTTCCGACGGAAAATGTCCTATCTGACAATATTGTGTGAAATTCCAACCGTGTGTAGGCTCCATCGGACATTTTCCATCGGATTTTCCGACGGACAAAGTTTTATCTCCTGCTCCCAATTTTTCCGACAACAAAGTCCTATCAGACTTTTTCCGATCGTGTGTAGCGAATTCCGACGGACAAAGTGCCACGCATGCTCAGATCACATTACAAGACCAAAGCTATTGGCTACTAGCCTCTACGTAGTCCTGTCGTAGGCAACAAACGTCACCACGTTCAGAATGATCGGATTTTCCGACAACTTTGTCCGACCGTGTGTATGCAACACCAGTGTCGGAAAAAATCAGATGGATTTTGTGGTCGGATTTTCTGACCGTGTGTACAGGGCATAAGACTGGAGCGCTCAAAATCTGATGCAGCTGTGCATGGTAGCCAATCAGCATCTAACTTCAGCTTGTTCAATTAAACTTTGACAATAAAACCTGGAAGCTGATTGGTTTCTTCGTAGAGCTGCACCAGATTTTGAACGCTCCAGTTTTAGTAAATCCCCCACTGTGTCTATGGGTATACCTTAATGTTTTGGGACACCTTAGGGGCGCACGGTGTTTGGCATCGAAGTTTGGCACAAACAGGATTCAGCATTTTATTGAGCCCTGTAGGGAACACACCTTCCTATACCATACCAGTTTTGTAACAAACAAGCAATCCACAAACGAATGACTATCGAGTGAGACAGCGTTTCACTTGACAGGAGATTAGATAAGATAATGAAGTCCATACAGTCCCTGCAGGGCTGGAGCCCAATGGAGGTGGTATGGGCAGATGGATGGATCCACAGGTAGGCAAGGAAAACACAGTCACCGGCAGCTCAACAGGGTATGGCAATCCCTTAGGCTCGATTCACATCTATGCATGTTGCTTTTGAGTGTTTCTGCAGTGCTTTTTGCGGTGCTTGCTGCGTTTTTGGACATGCGTTTTTACCACGATTTGCCTTTTTTTTTTTACACTGCAGTTGCTTATCATGCAGCTATATACAGTGTAAAAAAAATGCAAATCGCGACAAAAATCGCGGTACTTGCGTTTTGGATGCGGGTCCATTGACTTCTATTACATGCAAAACGCTGCATTTTGCATGAAAAAAAGTCCCCGACCCTTTCCAAAAACGCAGAGGCACAAACATGCATTGATGTGAACATGTTCCATAGGAACCCATGTTAAAAAAAAATTCCCTGCATTTCTGAAAAATGCAAAATGCATCAAAAAACGCATTAGTGTGAATCAAGCCTTAGGCACCGTTCACATATGCTGCGGCCGCGGCTCACAGCATGTGGTCCAGTGCGCCCCTGTTCACCGATTCAGGTGCCAATCAGGTCCGAATATTTCGCACCCGAATCGGACTAGAAGGTGTACAGGACCCTTCTGCAATCCGGACCGCGGCTGCCCCGGACCTGTGTAAACCAGCTCCATTGAGAGACGGCCACACTCCCCTGTAATGCGAATTGGATGCAGGGAAAACCACATCCAATTTGCATATATATGAACCACGGCCACAAGAGCAAACAAGACAGCAGAAAATTCACGATGTAAGTATGAGTAAAAAACAACAATAATTTATTCCATATCCACTTCCATTACAAATTCTTGTATACTACATGCAAGGCTGGTGTGGTGTGCAGTTTGAACAAGCAGCATTCTCAATAGAATGGAGGACAGCTGCAGGCACAAGCTCAGACCCACCTTAGGCAAGCTAAGAAGGAGGTGGGCAGCAAAGTGTTTTCGAGACCATGCCCCCTTCATTAGGCAGCCTCAGAAACGTGTTGTAGCCCACCCGCTCCTTAGCTTGCCTGTCTGTTCTTGGTCTCCTGTGCACGTGTCATGAGAGCCCCTGCGGCGGGCCCGAGCTTGTGCCTGCAGCTGTCCTATATACCAGTGGTCATCAACTCCTGTCCTCAGGACCCACTAACAGGCCAGGTTTTATGTATTACCTTGGGGAGATGCAGACTAGAATACTGCAATCACTGAGCAGCAAATGATATCAGCTGTGATGTATTTCAGTTATCTTGCAAAGCCTGGCCTGTTAGTGGGCCCTGAGGACAGGGTTAATGACCACTGCTCTATACCATCGAGATTGCTGCCTGTTCAATCTGCACACCACACCAGCCCTGCATGCAGTATACAAGAATTTTTAACCACTTAAGGACCGCCTCCTGCACATTTACGTCGGCAGAATGGCACGGCTGGGCACATCAACGTACAGGTACGTTGCCCTTTAAGAGCCCAGCCGTGGGTCGCGCGCGCTCGCAACCCGGTCCTGAGCTCCGTGTCCGCGGTACCCGCGGACCCCGATCGCCGCTGGTGTCCCGCAATCGGGTCACAGAGCTGAAGGACGGGGAGAGGTAAGTGTAAACAAACCTCTCCCCGTGCTTCCTAGTGAGACTGTCACTGATCGTCTTTTCCCTGTCATCGGGAAAGACATTCAGTGATGTTGAACACCAAGCCACGCCCCCTACAGTAAAAAAAAAAAAACACACAAGTCACACTTAACCCCTCCCCGCCCCCTAGTGGTTAACTCCTTCACTGCCAGTGTCATTTACACAGGAATCAATGCATTTAAATAGCACTGATTGCTGTATAAATGACAATGGTCCCAAAAATGTGTCAAAAATGTCCGATGTATCCGCCATAATGTCGCAGTCACAATAAAAATCGCTGATCGCCACCATTACTAGTAAAAAAAAATATTAATAAAAATGCTATAAAACTATCCCTTATTTTGTAAGCGCTATAACATTTGCGCAAACCAATCAATAAATCGTTCATTGTGATTTTTTTTTTTTTTTACCAATAATATGTAGAAGAATACGTATCGGCCTAAACTGAGGAAAAAAAATGTTTTTTTATATATTTTTTGTGTATATTTATTATAGCAAAAAATAAAAAATATTGAATTTTTTTCAAAATTGTCGCTCTATTTTTGTTTATAGCGCAAAAAATAAAAACCGCAGAGGTGATCAAATACCACCAAAAGAAAGCTCTATTTGTGGGGAAAAAAAGTACGCCAATTTTGTTTGGGAGCCACGTCGCACGACCGCAACAATTGTCAGTTAAAGCGACGCAGTGCCAAATCGCAAAAAGGGGCCTGGTCCTTTGGCTGCAAATTGGTCCGGGGCTGAAGTGGTTAATGGAAGTGGATATGGAATAAATTATTGTTGTTTTTTTTTACTCATACTTACCTGGCGCCCTTTCTGCGGTCTCATATCAGTTTCATAGGAATTCAAGAAAACTTGCAGCAGGGCGATTGAGGGAGGAATGGCAAGGGTTAACAGGAAGGTGCGTATAGGGAAGTTTTTTTTGCAGAAATACTGTCACTTTTCTCTGCATGGGCAAGGTGACAGAGGGGTTTATTTACTAAAGCTGAAGAGTGCAAAATTAGAGCCGGTTCACACCAGGGCGACTCAGGATCCGACTTCAGGTCGCCCCAAGTCGCGCTGTAATGTTAATCTATGGAGCCGTCTTAATGTACACTAAAGTCGCTCCGACTTCAAAAAAGGTTCCTGTACTACTTCAATCCGACTTCTAGGTGACTTGTACCCATTGATTTCAATGGAAGTCACCTCCAAGTCGGATCTTCATCTATTTTGAAGCGACTTTACAGAAAAGAAATTTGTTTACTCAGGCAAACCCCTCCCTCCTAGAGAGCTGATTATTCTGTGATTGGCCACAGCCAAAGTCGCCTGGCCTGGGGGCGACTTGAAGTTGTGTTGTAAAAAACTCAAAGTCACGTTGAAGTTGCTTCCAAGTTGCCTTGCTAAGTCGTGCTGTAAGTAGTGTTGCCCCAGTGTGAACCGGCACTTAGGCTCACTGCTGCATAGAAACCAATCAGCTTCCAGGTTTTATTGTCAAAGCTTAATTGAACAAGCTGAGGTTAGAAGCTGATTGGCTACCATGCACAGCTGCACCACATTTTCAGTGCATCGGTTTTATTACATCTACCCCAGTATCTCTTTAATGTCTCACAGTGATCCTTTAATCATTTATACCAGTCCCTGCCTCAGAGGAACCTATGCTACAGTATAATGCCCCCAACACACACACATTAAGGCCAATTTGGTTAGAAGCCAGTTCACCTCTCGGTAAGTTTTTGGGTTGTAGAAGTAAATCGGATCACCCACAGGAAGTCCACACAAACACAGGATGAACGTACAAACACCATGTAGATAAGTGCCATTGGTAGCACCTAGGTGCTATTGAGCTACCTTGTTATTCTCCAAGCCCCTGTACTGCTCTAGGCCAGTGATGGTGAACCTTGGCACCCCAGATGTTTTGGAACTACATCTCCCATGATGCTCAACTATACTGCAGAGAGCATGAGCATCATGGGAAATGTAGCTCCAAAACATCTGGGGTGCCAAGGTTTGCCATCACTGCTCTAGGCAAACCCTCTTTCACATATTTACTGTGCTATTTTCTTAGTGCCCAGTGCAAAGTTGCCCCGGGATTTTCGAAAACAGCTATGTGCATAAACCTGAAAAAAAAGCTGAGAACTGAAATCTGATTTCACTAAAAGTCATGTAAAAATACTGTTCAAGTTGCAGGGCCTGCGATGTCTGTTGACATCTGGCAAACAGGAACTGGAATGAATATACATTTTTTCTTATGAGAAAGATGTATCCCTGTATAGTAGTACGAAAAATATTACTGATAAATTTGCAATGAATTATTAGCATAAATAAATGACATTAGGAACACGCTGCATAGACGTACATACTGAAACGGTGTACCACCGAATGTGCTTCCTGTGCCCAGAATCACAATTGAAGAACAGAGATTATTGTGCTACCTTCAGCGCGTCTTGGCATTCAGTAAAAAAAAAAAAAACGAAAGTCGCGTTCTGAATTGTATGCGGTGGGTTTCTGCAGTGCTTCGAATAGCCCTTCCTTCCTAAACAGGACGAAGTCTAAAAATCTGCAGCAGGTGATGATTGTAGGATTGTGCAATACGTCAAGGCAGCGGAAACAAGTGCAGATGTGATTGGTAGGGGGGGTGTGGGGAGCCTCAGGAAGGCGTGTCTGGTGATTTCACTGCGGCTTCCCCCTGGCAAGGTCTTTCTGAATGCTCATTGGATGCTTTGTCCACAGTAATCACTGGAGAGACCGGTGGAGGTTTATAGAGCAAGATGGCGAGCAAAAAGAACAGTAGTCCAATCACCTGCCAAAACAAGAAAAGTTTAGCATAAGTAAAGGGCAACTCCACCTTTAAACTTTGTAGTTTTTATTTTTATAGATCAAAGATCAACTTCAGAATTTCTTTTTATTTGGCTTTGGATAGAGGTGGGAAGGGTCGGGGCCTATATCAGTGATGGCAAACCTTGGCACCCCAGATGTTTTGGAACTACATTTCCCATGATGCTCATGCACTCTGCAGTGTAGTTGACCATCATGGGAAATGTAGTTCCAAAACATCTGGGGTGCCAAGGTTCGCCATCACTGGCCTATATGAAATGTTTATTGAAGTCTGTGTTCATATTGAGAAGACTTCATCTCACCCCCTGTCAGGTCAGGAAAAGGAATGAACTTGTTCTTGTGGCCAAACTAAGCAAATGGTGTCATAAGCATCCCGGGCCTTTTGTGTATGTCAGCTGTGGGACACGGAGTCCTTCACCCGCAGCTCATTGGCCAAGGAATGACAGCTGACTTCTCGGACCGAACAAATACAAGCTCATCCTTAGTCAGGAACATATGGGAAATCTTTTAAATAGGGACAAAACTAATTTTTACATCATATGTGCTTGGTAGGGGATGAGCTCAGGCTTGTTCGGATTAACACACCCAAACGGGGCAGCTGGTGGTCTTAAACCATGGGTTGCTGGAAAGAAGTTTGATTCCCCCCATCAACACAGTCAGCATTGATGGAGGAATCCCTCCTGTAGAGCTATTGTGTTCTGGGGGGGGGGGGGGGGGGCAGGAAAACACAGTAATTATAGCTAGCAGCTATAGCCGCTGGCAATGATCACATGTAAAAATCCGACATGCTGGTTGTACCCAAGTTGAACGATGGAGCAACTTGGGTGCAATCAGCCTGCCCATGGATAGTTCAAATCTGAGCCAGTCCCTTTAGTATTGATGGAGGAATCCCTCCCGTAGTGCTGTTATGTTCTGCCAGCGCACGGGGGGGGGGGCAGGAAAACACAGTAATTATTGATAGCAGCTATAGCCGCTGGCAATAATCGCATGTAAAAATCCGACATGCTGGTTGTACCCAAGTTGATCGAGGGAGCGACTTGGGTGCAATCAGCCTGCCCATAGATAGTTCAAATCTGAGCCAGCCCCTGAGATTTGAACCACCTATGGCTGGATTACGGGCCATTTGTTCTGGACATAAGGGCAGCTCACATTAACCCTTCACTCACCTTGTAAACCAGACCAGCGATGAGCATGTAGCTGCTCATGGCTGAGTTTTGGTACATGTAACAGGAGCCCTTTTCTCCACTTTGGTTCTGCCAGAGCAGGCAGGAAATGTCAATCATCGAGCCAAAGGCAATTGGTCCAGGGATCCCACCTGAAAAAGAAAAGGAAATTATTGCAAAAAGTAACTGCTTGTATGTACTTTATTGCTGAAGTCATTGGCCTTTACCTGATCTAACACAAGTGTATTACTGATGCTAACCACTGTGTGGTGGTTTTGTGGTTAGCCGTGTTGCCTGGCCGGTCTAGGGTCCTGGCTTCTATATCCACCAAGAACTATCTGCATGGAGGCTATATATCAGGGATATGCAATTAGCGGACCTCCAGCTGTTGCAGAACTACAAGTCCCATGAGGCATAGCAAGATTCTGACAGCCACAAGCATGACACCCAGAGGCAGAGGCATGATGGGACTTGTAGTTCTGCAACAGCTGGAGGTCCACTGATTGCAAATCCCTGCTATATAGCATCTCCACACTCTCTTAGTGTAGAGTAAATTGACTCTTTCCTAATTTACCCTAAACTGCATGCATGACTACGGTAGGGACATTTCTTTGTAATCTCGTCAGGGGCCGGGACTAATAATTATTTTTTAGGCTGGGTTCCCACCATTGCGAATTGGATGCGGGATCACTGCATCCAATTCACAATAGCAGGAGATTTTGACCAGCTCTCTGTGGAGACGGTTCACATATCTCCGTAGCAGGTCCAGTGCGTTTTGCACAAAAACGCTGTGCATCTTTTGGTCCGTTTCAGGTCCGAATTCAGCCCAAAATTCGGGCTGAAATTGGACCTGAACCGGTGAACCAGCACGCACCGGACCCCCTGCTGTGAGCCACATGCGGCTCATATGTGAACCGAGCCTGACTCTAAAGTAAAACACTTTAGAAGATGTGAGCGTTGTACAACTGTGGGTAAATAAAATAATGAAGTGATGGAACTATGGCATTAGCAGGGGGACCTGTCAAGATGAATGTTACCTATCAAAGCCAAAGCTACTATGCTGTGCAAGAGCCTGCCGTTTCCTGACCCCTGATATACTGCTAATACTGAGGTTGTTTGACCGGCTCAGCTGTCATTTAGGATTTAAGAACATAACTGGTCTATATCTTGACGTCATAGCACCAGCCACTCTGGCACCAGACAAGCTATAAACAATGCACGGTGGTGTTATTAAGAAAAGAGCTCCTGGAGATGCTTCAGCTAATTTACTAGCTTAAAGCGGAGCTCCACCCTAAAGTGGAACTTCCGCTCATCGGAACCCTCCCCCCCTCCGGTGCCACAATTGGCACCTTTCAGGGGGAGGGGGGTGCAGATACCTGTATAATACAAGTATCTGCACCCACTTCCGTGAATAGACTCCCGCTGGAGTCACGCCCCTTCCCGCACCCCCCCGCTGTCTCCTGGGAAACACACAGGTCCCAGGATATAGCGGGGACCACTTACGACGTGCAGCGCGACTCGCGCATGCGCACTAGGGAACCGGGAAGTGAAGCCGCAACGCTTCACTTCCTGATTCCCTCGATGAGAATGGCGGCGGCAGCAGCCGAGAACCGAGCGATTGCTCGGCTTCAGCTGCCGACAACGCTGGACCCTGGGACAGGTAAGTATCCATTTATTAAAAGTCAGCATCTGCAGTATTTGTAGCTGCTGGCCTCAGTCCCCAAACCCCCCCCCCCCCCAAATTTTTTTTTTTTAAAGTGAGCAGCTACAAATATTGTAGCTGCTGACTTTTAATATAAGCACACTCACCTGTCCAGGGATCCAGCGATGTCCGCACCCCCGAGCTGATTCTTCAATCGGCTTCGGGTGCAGGCATCTTAGATAAGGGAAACCAGAAGTGAAGCCTTCCAGGAGGATGGGGCGACCATCCTCATACAGTAGATCACAGGCGATCTGAGCTGGAAGTGGGAGTAGGTACCTGTCAAACCCAGGTACCCGCTCAGCCCAAAAAAGGTGCCAAATATGGCAGTGGAGGGGGGGCGGGTATGCAAACAAGCCAAACTTCTCCTTTTTGGTGAAGTTACACTTTAAGTAGCAAGTTTTTGACAGTTTTGGGCAGAGTAGGGAAGGGTTAAAACCCCTGTCAGTTTTTTTTCTGCCCTCACTTCCTGTCATGGTGACAGAACAGGAGGTTAGAAAACTTGACAAATGAGCCACCTTTCCCACTGCATCTAAAACTAGAAAAGCCTGGAGTTTGGCTTTAAACAAAAGGCTTCCAATCCCCCCCCCCCCCAACGGGCCGCTGGCAATATGAATGCAATATGAATGTAAGAGGTAAACGCGATTTGTGCGTTGTTAATCACCACTAGAATGCCATAATTTTACCTCCCATCTGAACAGATCTACTTTAAAATTGGGAGCTATAGGAAAGCTTAAAAGAATATATATAAAAAGCCATAAATCTTGTCCCATCCAAAGCCCACTTTACCAGTTAAGCTGTAGCCATTAATGGTGTTTTATAGGGAAAGCTGGTTACTTAGTGAACAGCAGAGATGGGAGATAATG
The DNA here is from genome assembly GCA_028564925.1 of Lithobates sylvaticus. NCBI lineage: Eukaryota > Metazoa > Chordata > Amphibia > Anura > Ranidae > Lithobates > Lithobates sylvaticus. The sequence continues at coordinate 23,462,240 of CM053037.1, forward strand.
AAATGCAGGAAGCCTATCAGTGAGGTTATTGAATCCATTAGCTAAGTGCTTCTTGTCATAGCATACCTAATGTTCGGACTAACATCCACTGAATCCCAAGTGCAAAGGAACGCTGACTGTCCGGTACACACCTACAACAACACGGAGCCCACAGGGAAGAATATGAAGAACACATATAGAAAAACTCCAACCTACACAACAAACTCTTAAGTAAAATTCCATTAGTACAGCTGTCCTTACATACATTTTAATTCACCATACAAGACTATACAGTGGCAAAAATAATGATTTGATCCCCTGCAGATTTTGTAAATTTGCCCACTTGACAAAGAAATGAAGGGTCTATAATTTCTATCATAGGTGTATTTTAAATGATGGAGACAGAATATCAACCAAAAATCACATTGAGTTGCAGTTCAGTGAGTAAAATAAGTATTTGATCCCCAAAGAAAAACACGACTCACTACTACTACTACTGGAGAAATCTTTGTTGGCAAGCACAGAGGTAAGACGTTTCTTGTAGTTGGTGACCAGGTTTTCACACATCTCAGGAGGGATTTTGGTCCACTTTTCTTTACAGATCTTCTCTAAATCCTTAAGGTTTCTTGGCTGTCGCTTGGCAACTCGAAGTTTCAGCTTCCTCCATAAATTTTCTATAGGATTTGTTGCAACTCATTTGTTGCCTTTCCAGTATGTTTTGGGTCATTCTCATACTGGAAGACCCATCTACGACCTGTTCTGGCTGAGGAAAGAAGGTTCTCATCCAAGACTTTACAATACATGGCCCCGTCCATTGGCCCCTCAATGCGGCAAAGTTGGCCTGTACTTTTAGCAGAGAAACTGCTCCAAAGCATAATGCTTTCACCTCTGTGCTTGACTGTAGGGATGGTGTTTTTGCTGTAGCCAGCATTTTTCTTCTTCCAAAGGCGAGTCACGTTAATGCCAAAGAGCTCAATTTTGGTCTCATCTGACCACAGCACTTTCTCCTAATCCTTCTCTGAATCATTTAAATGTTCACTGGCAAACTTCAGATAAGGCCTGTACATGTGCCTTCTTGAGAAGGGGGACCTTGCGGACACTGCAGGATTTCAATCCATGGCGGTGTATTGTTTTACCAATGGTTTGTTTGGTGACGGTGGTCCCAACTGCCTTGAGATCATTCACAATCTCCTCCCATGTAGTTCTGGGCTGATCTCTCACTTTTCTCATGATCATCCTCACCCCATGAGGCCAAATCTTGCATGGAGCTCCAGACCGAGAGCGATTGATGGTTATTTTGTATTTCTTCCATTTTCCGAATAATCGCTCCAACAATTGTCTTCTTCTCACTGATGGTCTTGTAGTCCATTCCAGCCTTGTGCAGGTCTATAATCTTGTCCCTGATGTCCTTTGACAGCTCTTTGGTCTTGCCCATGATGGTGAGGTTTGAATGGAAGAAAGAGATTCTGTGGACAGGTGACTTTTATACACATAACGAGTTGTCGTTATGACAAGGCTAATCTGTGTACCACATGTGCACATACTGTAGCCAGTCTGTGGGAGCCAGAATTATTGTTGGTTGGTAGGGGATCAAATGCTTATTCTACTCACTGAACTGCAACTCAATTTATAGCATTTGTATCGTGTTTTTTGTGGATTTTTGGTTAATATTCTGTCTCTATCATTTAAAATACACCTATGATAACAATTATAGACCCTTCATTTCTTTGTAAGGGATCAAATAATTATTTTTCCCACTGTATATTTTAATATTTTTTCAATTTTTTTGTATATTGTAAAATTATTTTATGTATTTTAGGGCATGGCAGCCCACTTCTATTGACCAAAACAGAAAGTTCACATAAACATCAGTTGCCCGCGCAGGGGTTCCTCGTCATCAACATGAACAGACAGCTGACAATGCCGAGCCACCTGGCTCCCTTGCCTGCAGCTCCACTGCTCTTCTTACCAGTCCCTTTGTGTCAGGGAAATGGGCGTGGAAGAACTGGCAATTGTGCCAATACCAGAGATGGGCGCCATCGGCGCATTCCCATTGGCGGTAGATTGGCAGATCGGCGTGTGCGTATAACGTGACAGATGGGATCTCTTGCTAGCCTATAAACGGCTGCTGTTTCCTCCAAATTGCTGGATTGTCGTCAGCTTCCATGTGCTTCCGAACCTTTGTATCTATTCCTTGGATTTCCCATTGTGACTCGGCTTGTTCCAGACCTGTTTGATCGCTTCTCCTGGCTTTTCCCTTGGCTTGTTCTACGGACCTTCCTCCTGCTTGATCACCTGTGTATGACCCCGGCTTGCCTCATGGGCTTTGTTACCTCTTACTGGCTTGCCCACCTGTGTGTGACCCGCGGCCTGACTTCTACTTCTGTCTCCTGAGTGCACAGATTGCCCAAAGAACAGCTGGAGTTCCTAAGAGACATTGATCTTGCTATCCACTCTGCAATGCTCCACAGTCTCTGGGTGATCATCAGCTCTTCTCGTCCAGACCCTGCCAGCATCCTGTGCTTCTTTGGGTACTATACCTCCTGTTCCACTTTCAGGGGTATACTGCACTTAGCTGCAAGGGGAGCCCCTCTCAGCACATTGGCCTCGTATCAGGTACGTGAAACTCTGGCTGTGCAGCTCTTCTGGTTCACTTGGCTCACTTAGCCTTTAGTTGCAGCATCCTGCTGCATGGCCCACCCTAGGATAAGGGTTCTCCTGACACCCTGATAGGACTGTTTTCTGGCTGCTGGCTAAGGCCCCTCTGACCCGTGGGTGAGACCGCCTGTCTCCAAACTGGAAGCTCTGAACTATCCTCAGGCTTGAGTATATACAAGTATGTAACAACCCTGCACACCTGTGTACTCACACAGGCTGCCGGCACCCAGTAAAAACCGCACACAGGATTGAAAGTTCCGTCCCACCCAATACACTTTGGAACCTTAAAATTCCCAATCAGGGACTAGAGAATCTGTAGAAAACCACAACAACACAGCTTTTTCCGCTCAGAAACAGCAGTCTGGAACTTTACATTAAAGAAGTACAGCCAAAGCTTGTTTGGCTGTACTTCTTCTTCTGTGGATCAGAGGAGTGCAGTTAGTTCTGCACTTCTGTGACCTGTTTTCAGCAGACAGCAGGCTGAAGCCCACTGTCAGCTGATGTCACAGAGCCTGTCCAGGCTTGGGAGGGATCGCGACCATATGGTCAGAATCCGCCCACATGCCTGGACCGGCACCCGGCTTAGCCTCCCAGTGAGCGCCTGAGCCGGCCGCTCCCACCCCCTCCACATCCCAGCGCTCCAGTGAGGGGGGGGGGGGGGGTGTCAGAGCAAAGCGCAAAGAGCCGGTGACTGACAGCTCTCTGCTCAGGAAGCTCTGTGTTAGAGCACTCAGTTCTCAGTGTTAGAGGCGCCGGGGGACAGTTGCATGTATGATTCTTAAATAAAAAGGAAACCCACACTTCTCTTTTAAGCCTTAATGCGAATCTTGTGTCATTTTTCCTACATTTTCACAGTGGCAGGGCATTGCATCACATAACCTAATACTATATATCAGGGTTCTTCAAACGATGGCCCTCCAGTTGTTCAGGAACTACAATTCCCATCATGCCTAGTCACGTCTGTGAATGTCAGTGTTTTACAATGCCTCATGGGATGTGTAGATCCGCAATAGCTGGAGGGCAGTAGTTTCAAGATCCCTGCTATACATTAATGGTATAATCAAATATATATACAGTGTATTATATGTGTATATATAATAACCAGCCAGCAGGTGGAGTGCAAGGCTTTTTTTCACCACACGTCCTTTTGTTACCCCCCCTTCCTTTGTATGGCTGTGTCCGAGCTTGCAATCAGATAGAGGGAGCCTGAAGGCAGGTAGATTATGACTGTGCTGTCTATCTATTCTAGACAACCCATAATGGTTTGGGAAGCCTGTATAATGTATTAAAACTTGTAACCTTATTATGCCAAAACCATGATGATGATGGCCACTTATAGGCAGATCCCTTCTATGAGCCCTGCTTTCAAGCCATATTAAAGGATAAGTTCACTTTTTGAAAAAAAATAAAAAGAATAAATTCACATTTTTTTTGCAAGTAATAAATAAGGTACATTTACTATTTATCTTTTTTATTTATTTTTTTAGGAGTCTCAAACTGGTGGCCCTCCAGCTGTTGCAAAACTACAAGTCCCATGAGGCATTGCAAGGCTGACAGTTACAAGCATGACTCCCACAGGCAGAGGCATGATGGGACTTGTAGTTTTAAAACAGCCAGTTTGAGACCCCTGCTATAAAGCACTACACCCCTGATCAGCAGATCGCTGGTGCCATGCAGGTCTCCTGCAGACTGTCAGTGGGAGCTGTCTGCCCGTACATCGTACAGAGAGCCAGTCTCACACTGACAGGAACAATCAATGAACTAATACAGTGCTGTGGTAGTTCACTGAGAACTACAAGCCGACAACTGCAAAGGATGTCGGGACTTGTAGTTCATTCAGTCCCAAAACTCTGTGAATGGATGATGCGGCCGTGTGGGCCACGCTGTTTTCAAAAAGTGACAGCTACTACGATGGTCCAATCCATGGAAGCCCCACCTCACCACTTACAGGATTTGAAGGATCTGGTACTGACAGCTTGGTGCCAGATACCACGGCATACCTTCACAGGTCTAGTGGAGTCCATGCCTCAATGGGTCAGGACCTGCAAAAGTGGGACCTACTCAATATTAGGCGAGTGATCATAATGTTATGGCTGATCGGTCTATGTCTCTGCCACATGAACCAGGACCTGGATAAATTCAATGAATAAGGTTCAAATTAATAAATTGATAAATTGAATGATAAGGTTCATACCGTAACGTTGCAGTGAGTGCAGGAATGCTGCACAGGAATGTAAACAGTATAATGGAGAATGTAAACACCAGGAGCAGCGACTTCTTATTGCAAGAGGAAGAGCATTTTCCCGCTACAGCCTGCGCCCCCATCACAGAGATATTGGAGGCCACACAACTGCAGTTTTCATACACCTAAAAGAATAAAAAAAAAAAAAGATTGCCAACTTCAGTATAATAAGTATAATATAATACAGCATATATCATAATATAGTTCGGTATAATAAAAAAATGTAATTAGATTATATCCTCTGACAGCCACAAATATATAGTAGAATATACAGAAAATAATTAACCAACGCTGGGTATATATTAATAGGATTTAGAATCGTTAGTGGAGTCAAATCTGAGGTCGTTTTCAATAGGGGGTCGACCGATATCATTTTTTCAGGGCAGATACCGATTTTTCGGCTGCCTTTCAGGCTGATAGCCGACATCAAGTGCCGATATTCTGTAGATTTAAACTTTTTATTTTACACTGTCCTTTTAACCACTTTCAGACCGGACCAATTTGCAGCCAAAGGACCAGGCCCCTTTTTGCGATTCGGCACTGCGTCGCTTTAACTGACAATTGCGCGGTCGTGCGACGTGGCTCCCAAACAAAATTTACGTCCTTTTTTTCCCACAAATAGAGCTTTCTTTTGGTGGCATTTGATCGCCCCTGCGGTTTTTATTTTTTTTGCGCTATAAACAAAAAAGAGCGACAATTTTGAAAAAAAAACACATTATTTTTTATTTTTTGCTATAATAAATATCCCCCAAAAAATATTTTTTTCCTCAGTTTAGGCCGATACGTATTCTTCTACATATTTTTGGTAAAAAAAAATCGCAATAGGCGATTATTGATCAGTTTGCGCAGAAGTTATAGCGTTTACAAGATAGGGGATAGTTTTATAGCATTTTTATTAATAATTTTTTTTTTTCATTAGTAATGGCGGCGATCTGCGATTTTTTTTTTTGTGACTGCGACATTATGGCGGACACATCGGACATTTTTGACACATTTTTGGGACCATTGTCATTTATACAGCAATCAATGCTATTTAAATGCATTGATTCCTGTATAAATGACACTGGCAGTGAAGGGGTTAACCACAAGGGGGCAGTGTAGGGGTTAAGTATGCTTAGGGGTGTGTTTCTTACTGTGGGGGGGCGTGGCTGTCAGCTAGTGAATGCGGATCTCTGCTCCAATCACAGGGAGCAGAGATCGGCGTCACTAGTTGCTAGGCAGAACGGGGAGATGCTGTTTATCTCGGCATCTCCCCGTTCAGCCTTCCCGTGAGACGATCGCGGGGGTCCCCGCGGCGATCGAGTCCGCGGGGACCGCGACCGGACTCACGGGGGTCCCGACCGGCGCGGGAGCGCGCCGCTCCCGGCGCGCTCCCGATGGCACGGACAGGCATTAAGGAGGGACTTATATATACGCCCTCCTGCCTGTACGTGCCATTCTGCCGACGTATATCGTCGTGCGCCGGTCGGCAAGTGGTTAAATTACATTTTTTTATCACTTTTATTGCTGTTGGAAGGAATGTAAACATCCCTTGTGACAGTAAAAGGCAGTGACAGGCACTCTTTATGGAGAGATCGGGGGTCTATAAGACCCCCAAACCCCTCCTCTGCACTTGAAAGTATTCAAAACTTCAAGATCGTCTTTTTTCCCAGAAGTTTTTATTGAAAAGTAAAGAATGTATATTTTAACACAACAATGCAAAGCTATTTTGCGGACGCAGCCGCTGTATAGAATGCTAGAAAAAACAACAGCTGTAGAATCAATACATTCATTAAATTTTGTACACGGATAAGATCGGCATTTTTTAATACATTCTATTTTTTAAAACTGGCACCTTTAAGATGCCAGTAATCAGGAAGTGATGTCATGGCATCGCTTCCGGGTTACTAGACCCGAAAAAAACAACAACTGGCTTTGTTCGGGCCGTCGGCCAGCCGGCGGACGTGCTGGATGGTTGCTCGGGCCTCCTGGTGGGACGGGAGACCCGGGCGCAGCGACGGGAGGCGGCTGCTGAGCTGCTTCAGTTGTTATTACAATAAAACTGACCATCCGCTCTAAACTAGAACGGTACCGGGGTGATGCCTGCAGCTGCATACATCACCCTAGTATAACCCCTTGAAGCAATATCGGTAAGATCGGTAAGTTTGTGACGAATGCTTCAAAAAAAGTGAATAATAGGCCCCCGATAATCGGCCGTACCGACAAATCGATCGACCCCTAGTTTTCAACCACAGTGACGAGAAAATTTGTAGGAACAGGATGGGAATTTTTTCTCATACAAATGAATTTCTAACAGTGTATGTGGTTTTCATTTGGTAAAGTCCATCCACTCCAAAAATCGAATGTTAAACGCAAACAAAATGTTCAACTATTTTCAAACATTCATCAAGCAGTCGAATGTACTGAGAATTTTCTAATGAAATTTCATACGAATTTTCAATCTAAAATCTACCAGTATATACCCAGCTTTAGGGCCCATTCACACCACAATTTCTGCATTTTTCCCCCTCTTTTTTTATTCATCTCAATTCATCTCAATGTGTGTTTTTGATGCCTTTTGCCACATGCCATAAAAAAAAATGCAGCATGTCCTACTTTTGTTGACTGCACTGGTATTGGAATACATGGAAAAGACTGTGCATGCATTTTTTATGTAGATTAAAAAACACACTGGACTGCATCTAGTGGGAACCAGCCCACCTAAAGGCAAATAGACTGTGCACTTTGCAAGTGCCGTTACTCCAAAGCTTAGTAAATGAGCAGAAGCTCTACTGACTTCCATCATCCAATCATGTGCAAGCAAAAATGCAGTTTTTTTTTTATATTTTCCTTACACCTATGCGGGTATGAAATTGTGCGAGTTCAGCTGAACGATTTCTAACCCACAGTCAGTGTGAACCTAGGCTAAATATTCCCAAAGGGGAATCAGCGCTAAAATCCCTACAGATTAACCTCAGTGGGCTAATTTCACAACCACAGTTTCCAAACCATAAAAAATGTTTTGCTTATTTTAAATGCATGCAGTCAAAATGCTGTCTACCTGTCAATTTACGTTACATATGTGGGGGGAGGGGATTTACTAAAACTGGAGCATGCAAAATCTGGAAACCAATCAGCTGCCAGGTTTTATTGACAAAGCTTAACCGCTTGCTGACCGCCGCACACAGATGTAAGTCGGCAGAATGGCACAGGCAGGCAAATGGGCGTACCTGTACGTCCCTTTAAATGTACTGCCTATCGGGCACGCACGCTGGCAGCGGCCCGCGATTGCAGTGTGGAGAGGCAGAACGGGGAGATGCCTTTGTAAACAAGGCATTTCCCCGTTATGCCTTGTGACATGACAAAGATCCACTGCTCCCTGTCATCGGGAGCAGTGATCGCTGTCATGTCAGTGGTAGCCCATCCCCCCCACAGTTAGAATCACTCCCTATGACACACTTAACCCCTTGATTGCCCCCTAGTGTTTAACCCCTTCCCTGCCAGTGTCATTCACACAGTAATCACTGCCTTTTTATAGCACTGATCGCTGTATAAATGTGAATGGTCCCAAAATAGTGTCAAAAGTGTCCGATGTGTTCGCAATAATGTCGCAGCTCTGGTCAGGAAGGGGGTGAAATTATCCGGGGCTGAAGCGGTTAATTGAACAAGCTAGAGTTAGAAGCTGATTGGCTACCATGCACAGCTGCACCGGATTCGGAGTGCACCAATTTTAGTGACTCTCCCCCTTTATGTCTTCTGTTTTTTAATCTCTAAACGCTATGAGAAGTCAGTGGGTACTTCTTCTCATTATCAGCCACTCATAACTTTGTATGGACTGAGCTGCATGTCAGTTTCTTCTATACATATAAAAACGACATAATTACCTTTCTGTCATTACCATGGTCCACGTAACGTCCTGAGCAGCCTGCATAGCAAGCAGAGTAGTACATGACATTATCGGATCCGCAGACAGGACTGTAAAGATCCTGTGAGCAGCGGCACCCGGCATTACAGACAGAGGAGAGGTTGAGGCCGCTCCCTAAGAGGACACTGCAGAGAAAGCACAGAGGACAATGAGATTACACCTGTAAAGCTGCCCATACAATGATCATTTTTCTTATTTTTTTGTTCAGCCTGCAAGCTGAACGAAAAAAAAAAACACTAACAGATTCCTCCATTGACGTCTTCTGCTTGGATGAACCCCTAAGCAGCAGTAAATCTTTAGGCTGTAAACATTGCTAGTAATAGAGAGCAACTGAGCATGTGCAGAGTGGGGTGAGACAGTGTATTACTGGATTTTAAACTGTATAGGCCTCTTATTTTTAATTTTTTTTTACATTTACAGCTATATCATCCCTAAGGTGTTCTATCGGGTTGAGGTCAGGACTCTGTGCAGGCCAGTCAAGTTCCTCCATCCCAAACTCGCTCACCCGTGTCTTTATGGACCTTGCTTTGTGCACTGGTGCGCAGTCATGTTGGAACAGGAAGGGGCCGTCCCCAAACTGTTCCCACAAAGTTGGGAGCATGAAATTGTCCAAAATGTCTTGTTATGCTGACGCCTTAAGAGTTCCCATCACTGGAACTAAGGGGCCAAGCCCAACCCATGAAAACCAACCCACCATCATATTCCCCCCTCCACCAAATGATTGGACCAGTGCACAAAGCAAGGTCCATAAAAACATGGCTGAGCGAGTTTGGGGTGGAGGAACTTAACTGGCCTGAACAGAGTCCTGACCTCATTCCGATAGAACACATTTGGGATGAATTAGAGCTGAGACTGCGAGCCAGGCCTTCTCGTCCAACATCAGTGCCTGACCTCACAAATGCTCTTCTGGAAGAATAGTCAAACATTCCCATAGACACACTCCTAAACCTTGTGGACGGCCTTCCCAGAAGAGTTGGAGCTGTTTATAGCTGCAAAGGGTGGGCCAACTCAATATTGAACCCTACGGACTGGGATGCCATTAAAGTCTATGTGCGTGTAAGAAGTGTCCCAATACTTTTGGTAATATAGTGTATAGGCTTTTACCATTCACCACTCCATCCAAAACGAAAAAAAAAGAAAATGCCTGGAGTAAAGCTCGCCATACACTGATGGAAATTCAGTCGGTTCAGCAGGAACCAGCAGTTCAGCAGGAATCGGTGTGTGTGGCAGCGACACGTTGATCACTTGATTGACTTCTTTTGAAAGGACATTCTATTGACGATCAGCAGGAGCCGATTGTCCTGACAGGTGAGATTTATCCATCCACCTTGTTCGTGTGGATAAAAGAATCTTTTTTTTTTTTGTATTCAGCCCAATAAAAAAAAAATAAAAAATTAATAAAAAAAAAACCTCCCCTTCTATGGCGTCTTAACACTGTAAATTCAGTTAGAAATGATGGCACTAAAAACCAATTTCAAAGACATATACTGTACACATAAGTTCATCAATACAAAACGGAAGCAAGTTGTAGGAGTGACATTGGGGTTGATTTACTAAAGGCAAATAGATTTTGCAAAGTGCAGTTGCTCCAGAGCTTAGTAAATTAGGTAAATCTTCACTTTGCAAAGCATGTCCAATCAGATGCAAGGAAAAAAAAAAAAAACAGCATTTTTGCTTGTACATGATTGGATGATGGGATCTGCTCATTTACTAAGTTCTGGAGCACCTGCACATTGCAAAATGCACAGTCTATTTGCCTTTAGTCAATCACTGTTTAGCAGGATTAGTCATGACTAATAACAAAGAGTACCTGTCAGGGTAGGGAGCGGTGACTCCAGCCATGGGCAAGTTAGGACAGCTGACGAGGAAGATGAAGACTGACATAAGACTGAGTACAGTACACAGGACACAGAACCTGATGATCCCTGAGCAGTGCAATTTCAGTTTGTTCACTATGAATCCCCCCAGGAAGGTTCCGCCACCCCCAGCAGGAACCACCAAGTAACCTGTATGAGAGAAGGAAACAAAATCATCAGCCTTTGCTACTACACAGGAAATCATCACTGTGTACAGACTAGGAATACATACAGGGAACACAGCTTTGTCACGGACCCGGCCACCACACTATCACCTAGAGCTGCACGATTCCGGGCAAAATGAGAATCGCAATTCTTTTGCTTAGACTAAAGATCACGATTCTCTCACGATTCTTTAAAATGGCAATTTTAAAAAGAAAAATCGGCTGTAGACGGCGCATGCGCAATCAACACGCCACTTGCTCCCGATGCTCAGGGATGGTTATTAATTTAATACAGCAAGGGGCGGATGTACTACTTATAATGCTTATGCATTATAATCTGGAAGACTATAAAACAAATTGCATAGATCACAGTCCGACTGGGTGTATATGGGATATGAGGTGTGTATATAGGACTGGGTGTATATGGGATATGAGGTGTGTGTATATATAGGACTGGGTGTATATGGGATATGAGGTGTGTATATAGGACTGGGTGTATATGGGATATGAGGTGTGTCTATATAGGACTGTGTGTATATGGTATATGAGGTGTGTATATGGGATATGAGGTGTGTGTGTGTATATATAGGACTGGGTGTATATGGGACATGAGGTGTGTGTGTGTGTGTGCATAGGACTGGGTGTATATGGGATATGAGGTGTGTGTGTGTGTGTGCATAGGACTGGGTGTATATGGGATATGAGGTGTGTGTGTGTATATATAGGACTCTGTGTATATGGTATATTAGGTGTGTATATAGGACTGTGTGTGTGTTTGTGTGTATATAGGACTGGGTGTATATGGGACATGAGGTGTGTGTGTGTGCATATAGGACTGGGTGTATATGGGATATGAGGTGTGTGTGTGCATATAGGACTGGGTGTATATGGGACATGAGGTGTGTGTGTGTGCATATAGGACTGGGTGTATATGGGATATGAGGTGTGTGTGTGCATATAGGACTGGGTGTATATGGGACATGAGGTGTGTGTGTGTGTGTGTGTGTGTGTGTGTGCATATAGGACTGGGTGTATATGGGACATGAGGTGTGTGTGTGTGTGTGTGCATATAGGACTGGGTGTATATGGATATGAGGTGTGTGTGTGTGCATATAGGACTGGGTGTATATGGGACATGAGGTGTGTGTGTGTGTGTGTGTGTGCATATAGGACTGGGTGTATATGGGACATGAGGTGTGTGTGTGTGTGTGCATATAGGACTGGGTGTATATGGATATGAGGTGTGTGTGTGTGCATATAGGACTGGGTGTATATGGATATGAGGTGTGTGTGTGTGCATATAGGACTGGGTGTATATGGGACATGAGGTGTGTGTGTGTGTGTGCATATAGGACTGGGTGTATATGGATATGAGGTGTGTGTGTGTGCATATAGGACTGGGTGTATATGGGACATGAGGTGTGTGTGTGTGTGTGCATATAGGACTGGGTGTATATGGGACATGAGGTGTGTGTGTGTGTGTGCATATAGGACTGGGTGTATATGGATATGAGGTGTGTGTGTGTGCATATAGGACTGGGTGTATATGGGACATGAGGTGTGTGTGTGTGTGTGTGTGTGTGTGGGGGGAAATAAAAATTGTCTAACATAGTGCATTTGAAGCTTTTTGGTGAATGGGGGGGGGGGTACAATGTACCCCATAATCCTGCATATGGGGGAGCTGGGAGCCCCCCTGCCTCAAAGAACCCCCCTATATTGAGGTGTGTGTGTTATATAGGACTGGGTGTACCTGGTTATGCGGCCCCACAGCTGGGAGCATTGCTCAAACTTCCTCCACCGGAAGTAGCTCCAGGCCTGCAGCAGAGGCTCCAGCCCCATCCCGGGACTCGGCGCAGGACAGTCCGGGGATCAGCGAAGCTGTAGGCCCCGTCTCCATGGAAACGGCTTTACCTCGCTGTGTTAGTGTCCCGGCCATGTCATCCAGCGGCGAGGCGCGGCGCGCCGCATCACGCGCTCCGATGACTGACGTCATTTGCGTTCCACGCTGGTTACGTGGAACCGGCGGCAATGAACGAGAATTGCGGGTTATCCAGCCTAGAGATCGCGTGGGGGGGGGGGGGGGGTGAATCGAGATCGCGATCCTTTCTCGATTAATCGTGCAGCTCTACTATCACCTACCTGGGAACACCTAATTCCAAGCCAATGCGAAGGGGATTCCCAACTCCACCCACTAGGATGTGTAGACAAGACCCAACTGCTGAAAGAAATCTTGCCATTTTTCAGAGCTTTACTTTAAAAAGTGTTACTAAACCCACAAAAGTAAAGTCTGTATATGCAGCATAGCATGCTAGTTATACTCACTGTGGAACTTAAGAGGTTAATCCTCTGCATTGTGGGAAAAAGGCTGTTTGATCCTGTATGCACAGATCCTCCCCCTCCTGCACTGTCTACCTGGGGAAGGCCAGCTAACACAGGCAGGGTAACCGACCTGCACATGCTCAGTTGTGTCTTTTATGCTGGAGAGAACATTTCCTTGTTCTCAGAGCTAGCCAGGTTACATGATATTAACATCACACATGTGGGCGTGTATTCAGGCTGAAGTGGAAATCTCCTCCTACCTTAACCATGGTATACCAAAACAAATAAAAAAAATATGTATATAGTGGTAGCATTTTAATGTAAAAAGAAGACTTATAAGCTGTGGGTACTGTGGGGGGGATGCAGATGAACTATGTTCATAATTCTGGGTTTAGTACTACTCTACGCTGACCACATTTACACAGTTAGAAAATATATTTCCCTTTAATTACATTCTTTTACCCCTTCGTGATATTATGCAGTTTAATAAATGAAATGGGACAAGTTGATAAGATTCCATGCGGAGCTCCTGGGCCGTCAGATGAAGACACAAGTGCAGAAACAGGCGTCAGCCTCCTGCCTTTCCCCATCTGTTCATTCTTCTAAAAACCATCGCACTGCGTTTGACCTCAAACGGATCTGAGTTTCACTTTTAGGCAGCACAATGCTCTGACAATGATCCCGCGTGATGAATTCTCACCGAATTGCACCTATAGCGCGACTAAAGAGATTTTAAAAGGTTCTCACAGAGAATCTTTCCATCAGCCCACCAAACAATGGCACGCCGGGTGTTTTGCAGGTTTCTTTTTTACATAAGCCAAGGCCCTGCATCACAGTTTTTGGACAGACGTCCAGTTTTTAGTATGACAGTCTGTAAACGCGAACTGACATTTCTTTTTGCTAAAGCGCTGTGTAAGATAAACAACTGCCATTTATTAACCACTTGACTTCTGGAAGGTTCTACCCCCTTCATAACCAACCAGGGCATTTTTTGCTATTCAGCACTGTGCTATTTTAACTGACAATTACTCTGTCGTGTAACACCATACCCAAATGTAACACTGCGCCCAAATGTAACACTGCGCCCAAATGTAACACTGCGCCCAAATGAAATTTAAAGAATTTTTGAGAATTTGATCACCGCTGTTTTCTTTTAATTTTTGATTCACTGTTTTTCTTTTCTTTTGTTTTTTTGATTCTTGAGTATTTGATCGCCACAGTTTTTTTCCCTCATTTTTAATTTTTGATTTATGAGTATTTGATCACCACTTTTTTTTTTCATTTTTGATTCTTGAGTATTTGATCACTACTGTTTTCTTTTAATTTTTTTTTCCCTGTTTTTTTTTTTTTTTTTTCATTTTTGATGAGTATTTGATCACCACATTTTTTTTAATTTTTCATTTTTGATCACCACTGTTTTTTTTTTTTTTTAAATCTTGAGTATTTGATCACTATTGTTTTCTTTTAAGTTTTGATTCTTGAGTATTTGATCACCACTCTTCTAAAGATGATGCACAAGAAAGTCTGCAGTTTGCTGAAGACAAGCAGACTAAGGACATGGATTACTGGAACCATGTCCTGTGGTCTGATGAGACCATGATAAACTTATTTGGTGTCAGATGGTGACAAGCGTGTGTGGGGACAACCAGGTGAGGAGTACAAAGACAAGTGTGTCTTCCTACAGTCAAGCATGGTGGTGGGAGTGTCATGGTCTGGGGATGCATGAGTGCTGCCGTCACTGGGGAGCTACAGATCATTGAGGGAACCATGAATGCCAACATGTACTGTGACATACAGAAGCACAGCATGATCCCCTCCCTTCGGAGACTGGGCCGCAGGGCAGTATTCCAACATGATATTGACCCCAAACACACCTCCAAGACGACCACTGCCTTGCTAAAGAAGCTGAGAGTAAAGGTGATGGACTGGCCAAGCATGTCTCCAGACCTAAACCCTATTGAGCATCTGTGGGACATCCTCAAACGGAAGGTGGAGGAGCGCAAGGTCTCTAACATCTACCAGCTCCGTGATGTCCTCATAGAGGAGTGGAAGAGGACTCCAGTGGTAACCTGTGAGGCTCTGGTGAGCTCCATGCCCAAGAGGGTTGAGGCAGTGCTGGAAAATAATGGTGGCCACACAAAATATTGACACTTTGGGCCCAATTTGGACATTTTCACTTAGGGGTGTACTCACTTTTGTTGCCAGCGGTTTAGACATTAATGGCTGTGTGTTGAGTTATTTTGAGGGGACAGCAAATTTACACTGTTATACAAGCTGTACACTCACTACTTTACATTGTAGACAAGTGTCATTTCTTCAGTGTTGTCACATGAAAAGATAGAGGAAAATATTTACAAAAATGTGAGGGGTGTACTCACTTTTGTGAGCTACTGTATGTGTAATATATATATATATAGCAGTAGGGCAGTGAACGATGTCAGTAGAGCAGAGATTGGTATCATTGATTTATTTTTATCATTTTATTTTTTTATTTTATTTTTTACAATTTTATTGTAATTATTATTTTAGGAACCCCATTGGCTTTGGTGTAATATCAGGTGTCTAAACAGACCCCTGATGTCTCCCTTTTGAGACAGAAAGGTGCTGAGAACAGAGATGCCCCAGTCCCTTTCTCCGCAGCCCGGCAGCAGGGGGAATCTACGCAGCACAGGGTGATAAGGATGTGCCCAGTCACACCCCGTGTGCGCGCCTATGATAATAGCACTAGAAGAGTCAGTTATTTTATCTTTCTATTGCAGGCAAATAGAACCAACAATTTACGCAGTTCTTTACATATTGTACATCAGTTCCTATCCTCGAGGAGCTTACAATCTAAGGTCTATGGCTCACATGCATACATACACACAAAAATACTAGGGCCAATTTTGAGAAGAACCAATCAGCCTACCGGCCATGTCTTTGCAGTATGGGAGGAAACCAGACCACTTGGAGGAAATCCATGCAAGCACAGGGAGAACATACAAACACACGGGCCAGGCTTCTGTCTGAGGACCCCAGTGCTGCAAGGTAACCACTAAATCTGTCCATACATGACTCAAAATTTCAGCCTATTCCTGTGCAAATTCAAGATGTGGCTGGCCCTGTTGGTACCACCTGGCTCAACAAAAGTGGATTCAAAAATTGAAGGAGCTGAATGGAAATCAGCACAGCAGGACAGTGACTGCGTCCAATCTGATGCAGCCGCTGTGCCGGTATTCAGACAGCTACATCTGCTTGAATACAATAGCCAGCAGTGCGGATTCCTTCATGCATGCTGTTTAGCACAGATGGAGGAATCTACTGGTTCTCTCTCATTCAGCCCACTAGTGTATTGCAGTTATTTTAAGAAATTCCTTAAAAAAAAGTCATTTGACGCATAGTAATACCTTCACATACTCATTTCCTCCTTTCCGGTTTCCAACCACAAATGTGCTGCTACTGCTGATGGGGTTTTCACATCTCACAGCGACCTCATTATATGACTTTAGCATGATTTTTAAGAAAAACCCACAAATAGTTCATCACATATTACTTGAAATGTACAATCTTCCCTACAATGTATTTGACCTTCATTAAAAGGTAATATGTAAAGCCCAAAGCCACCTAAAGAAATATTCTTCGTTTTGAGCTGAATGCGGAAGTATAAGAACATCTGTCAGCTTTTGCTGCTGTCTGCTGTGCTTCTTGGGGTGATTTCCCATCACTTCATGTCTGTGTGACAAGGAGTAACGGAACAAGAACGGAAATCCCCCCTCAACAGGGACACAGATTGCACTCAAAAAATGATTGCAGACGTAGAAAGGATTAGAACTTATGTGGATTGTATTGCAGACTGGGAGGGGGGGGGGGGATTAACAAAAACTAGAAAGTGCAAAATCTGGTGCAGCTACGGTTGCCACCTGTCTGGGATTCACCCGGACAGCCCGGGTTTTGGATCATGTGTCCGTGTTTCAAGTAGACTGAAACCCGGAAACATTATTCAGACCGGGCTGTGGCTTCCCAAGTAACTTAGATAGTTACACACAAATCTGTTGCCGTCCGGGAGCTGCGGGTGGCTGTCTGGGGGGAGGCTCGGCATCACTAGAGTGGGAGGGAGTGGGCAGGGCAATGATGTCAGCAAGAGCAATTTGGCCACACCCACTGTTCACTGCAGCACGCTATGTGCACCGTATTACTACTTTCCTTGGGGCACCCAAAGGTGTCCAAGGCCGCTAAAGTGTTCGGGTTTAGCTTGAAGAAAAAGTGGCAACCCACAAAATACAAAACATGTATAAAAAAAACAAAACAAAATGGGGAGACTCGATGGAGTACCGTATATACTCGAGTATAAGCCAATATTTTCAGCCCTTTTTTTAGGCTGAAAGTGCCCCCTCGGCTTATACTCGAGTCGCCGCCATCTGCCTACCTGATCAGCGTGTTATAAAATCATACGGCGGCCATTCCAGTGTTCAAAAGCCGCGCCTCCTCGTCTGTGATAGGCGGAACACTCAATTTCCCAGCAGTCAGTGTTCCGCCTATCACGGACATCCGCTCATCCTCGTCCGTGGTATGAGGATAAGCGGATGTCCATGATAGGCAGAACACTGACTGCTGGGAAATTGAGTGTTCAGCCTATCACAGACGAGGAGGCGGTGTGGCTTTTGAATACTGGAATGGGCGCCGTAAGTTTTTATGACACGCTGATCGGTGCAAAATGGCACACGGGGCTGCAGGTGGGCAGAGCTGCAGATGGGCACAGAGGCTGCAGATGGACACACGGAGGCATGCACAGGACACAGGGAGGTAGGCAGATCTGCACAGGTAGGCATGCACAGGACACAGGGAGGTATGCAGCTGCAGATGGGCATTGTTGACCCTCTTTTCCACTTACAGTAGCTGCTGCATTTGTCACCCTAGGCTTATACACGAAACAATACGTTTTCCCAGTTTTTTTTTGTGGTAAATTAGGGGCCTCGGCTTATATTCGGGTGGACCTATACTCGAGTATATACTGACGTCTCTTTTCTGCATTTCTATGCAAACCTTGATTGAACAAGCTGAAGTTAGAAGCTGATTGGCTACCATCAGATAACACCAGATTCTATGTGCACCAGTTTTAGTAAATCTACCCCCGTGTCTCCATTCAGTAGATTTTCCCTTGTGTTCTGTCCAGGTGACACAGGCCAGACAAAACTAGGACAAAGACAGGTTATAAATACTAACACTTCCCAGCTCCATACCGCCCAACTTTTTGAGATGGGAATGAGGGACACCTATCAGCAAAAGTATGTAGGCATAGGACACACCCCTTGCCACACACCCCTTAAAGGAGAATTGTACAAAAAAAAAAAAACAAGATTGGTTAAACCCACAAGTGCTTTTTTTTTACCACTACTATTCCTTTATATTAGCTTTTGGAATTTACAGATGCAGCAATTTAGAAATCAGATGAAAGGTTTAGCGCTGGAAAACCCTTTTTGATAGATAAAAAGTGCATTTTATATACAATTATATCAGACCAAAATGAGGGACAGAGGGGCAGTGTTACAGGTGTCTGGGACTCCAGTAGTGAAATAATTCCACAAGTATTCCCAGTTACATCAAACTGCTGAGGCCATGACAAAGTCAAATTATGGTGTCTTCCCCTCCATGGAAAAGTCGGGGAGACCAGCTGTAAGAGACACACCTCTTATTTGTTTTAATATTTTATTTTATTTATTTCAGGTACTTATATAGCGCCGTCAATTTACACATCGCTTTACATATACATTGTACATTCACATCAGTCCCTACCCTCAAGAAGCTTACAACCCAAGGTCCCTAACACAGGGCTCAAAATTTCAAGTCCTGAGCTACTAGCCAGGCCTCAAGGGTTACTCGCCACCAGTTGCCCCGCCTAACCGATACCCTGCCCCGCCCACCCCTAATTCCACCCCTAAACACGCCCTCATAAATTATCTTATGAAATTACAATTAAATGTTTTATGCAGAATTAAGTTATGAAAATAAATATTAACAACAACTTTATACGTGCCCAAAAATGCAGCCTATGCCCGCCAGTGCAGCCCGTGCCCCCCCGTGCAGCCTACCTGTGTCCCCAGTGCAGCCTACCTGTGTCCCCAGTGCAGCCTACCTGTGTCCCCAGTGCAGCCTACCTGTGTCCCCAGTGCAGCGGAACAGAGAGGAGAGCCACCGCCGCCTGGTTTATCAGAGCGCCGGGGAACATAAACAGCTTTAATTTCTATAGCTGTGTCTTCCCCACCGCGCGACGTCATATACAGCCCCTCCCCCTTGTCCAGGGAACTTTGATAGACAGATCACCCATCCCAGGATTGGAAGGGTGATCTGTCTATCAAAGTGTCCGGACAAAGAGGAGGGGCTGTATTCGACAGCTGCAGTCACTGTTCTGTGCTGGGAGCACACACATACTTAGCTCCCCAAGCACTGTAACCCAGTCACATGATCACTGTGACAACCAATGACAGTGATCACATGAACTTTTAAAGAGCTAAATCCTTCTGGCTGGAATTGCATTCTGCTGTATGGCCGGTAATCAGACTGACTGCACTGTCCTCTGCCACGACTGCACTGTCCATATTACCCTGACTAGGACCCATCTACTGTCCAAGGAAGAAAAGGGCACGGAGAACCTCACCAGACCATTGCCCCCTGGAACAAAAGATGTATACAGATTTTATTTTTTAAAGCGTACAGGTTTTCCTCAAGGAAGCCTGAGCCCGGTGTTTGGCTTTAGCTTCCTCTACACCCCTCGGATATACCCGTACCGATAAATCATGGCCTTTCCATGTTAGCCAAAATGGTCATTGAGTTTTACTGGAAGCAAAAACTTACCAAAAAAAGTAGCAGCTTCTGAAGCACTCAAACTAAACTGAGATTCTAAAAACTTTGGTCCAAACGTCGACACTCCCGTAATGAGGGTCGCCTCTGTTGCTCCGGCCAGGCACAGGAAAATAAAAGTGGGATTTTTCAGAAGCATCAACACCGACCTGCACAGGAAACAATATAGAAGAGGCTTTTTATAGGGAGGGCATTTTTGAAGGACCAAATGACTTCCAATCAGGTAGACCCTTATACTACTTTGTTGGTCAATTTTGTTGATGAAAAAGATTACATTTGAAAAAAATAAAAATAAATCACTTACCATGGGTTTATCGCCAGGATATGGACATTCAAGTACCGTATTTATCGGCGTATAACACACGCCGGCGTATAACACGCACCCCAAGTTTAGAAGGGAATATTAAGGAAAAAAAACTTTTAGGAGGGAAGTTTAAGGGAAAAAAACTTACATTTAAATGCCCATCATTGCAGCTATGTCCAGTGTCCATCTGCAGCCTTGTCCATCATTGCAGCCTTGCCAAGTGCAGCCTTGTCCAGTGTCCATCTGCAGCCTTGTCCAGTGTCCATCATTGCAGCCTTGCCCAGTGCAGACTTGCCCAGTGCCTTTGCAGCCTTGCCCAGTGCAGCCTTGATTTAAAATTGGCGCCGAGTGGAGAGGACGAGCGCCACATGACAACATACCGAAAGCCGCGTGTATTTTCGGCTAGTCTCGGCTCCTCTCGCAGTCCCGCCCACCTCCACTGATTGCGAGAGGAGCCGAGCGCCGACAACATACAGAAATCCGAGCTCGGCTAGTCCCGGCTCTGCTCGCAGTCAGGGGCAGGACTGCCAGAGGAGCCGAAAATAGCCGAACTCGGATTTCTTTATGTTGTCGGCACTCGGCTCCTCTCGCAATCAGTGGAGGTGGGCGGGACTGCGAGAGGAGCCGAGACTAGCCGAAAATACACGCAGCTTTCGGTATATCGGCTCCGCTCGCTCCCTTAAAAAAAAAATCAGCTGGAGATTGGTGGGGATCGCGTATAACACGCATCCACGATTTTTCCATGATTTTAAGGGGAAAAAAGTGCGTGTTATACGCCGATAAATACGGTATATACATATACCTAACAAACTCCTCACTAACCTTCACAGCAGAGGTACTGAAGTCATTCAAGCCATTCGCTTTTAGCAGTTCCGTTCACCCTGCTCCACCCTTCCACCCAAAGATTCTGCTTTGTGCTTACATTGACGATTAGAAAGATAGAAGGCTGCTGAGTCACTGCTGGGAGGGGGGAGCAGCATGAGCTGTACTGCAAAAGAGGAACAGGGTGAGTTGGGTTGTAAGCTTCAAACACATAGGGCATGTGTGGAATTCTGCTTTGATGAAAACATTTTTTCTAAAGCTGTGTATATGACAAGCGTGACAAACTCTCACAAGACTGATCTGGACTCCTTTACAATAGGAGTCCATATCAGTCAGTGAGTAAGTGGGGACATTAGAGTGGAGCACAATTTGCACTTCATATAAAGAGACAGCACCTTGCACTGTTAAAGATTGCACGATCAATTGTCAAAATTTGAATTGTGACATCCACGAGGATGTGGACTAATTTCACGTTTAATTTTATTTAAATTGTTTATTGCATTTTACATTGCACATTTATCTTATTTTGCACAATTGTATTTATATTGGTATTTGTATGATACTCAAGATACTAGGCAGGGCTTAAACCAGTATTATTATTTTAGATTTTTAATGCTGTCTGTCCTTAGTGCACATTTTCCCTCACTTCCTGTCTGCCATGATGGTGCTACCCAGCCATTGGACTTAAACAGCCAGACATCTCGCTCCTGAGGGCGAAGGGCATATAGAAACGTCCTCCCGACACTCATGCACGCCATGTGATCGCTGTGTGCTTCAGACACACCAGATCATAGAGAAGAGTACAGGAAAATGAAATTGGCCCTGTACCATGTGATCACTGTGACCAATCATACAAAAAACACTGTTGCAGCCAGTGCTGTTTTCTTTCACAGAAATCAACACTGTAGGAAACACTGCGTTTTTTGTTTTTTACACTGTCACCAGACCTCCTGTCCCTGACAACTAGCCAGCCTTACTATGATGGCACTGTATATTGGGATGGCTAGTGATGAGAGACACTGGATGCTCTGGTGACACTGTATGCAAGTGCAGCTAGCCAGTGTCCCTGATCACCAGCCACACCTGTAGAGTGTCACCATACCGGTGCAGCCAGCCACACTGTCCCTGATCACCGACACACCAGTCACAGGGTCACCCCCAACAGCAGTAAAAATCTCACTGGGGTTCCAATTCTACCCCACTCTGTCTAGAACTAGCAAAAAATATTTGGGCTGGATATCAGTGGCGGCTGGTGCTCAAAATTTTGGAGGGGGGGGGGGGCGCAAACAAACTAAAAAATTCTGAAAAAAACCCCATCAATTGCAGCCACTGGCCCCATAAAACGCAGCCACTGGGCCCCATAAAACGCAGCCACTGGGCCCCATAAAACGCAGCCACTGGGCCCCATAAAATGCAGCCACTGTGCCCTATAAAACGCAGCCACTGTGCCCATCAATTGCCACAACTGTGCTATCAAACACAGCCACTGTGCCCATCAATTGCTGCCACTGTGCCCATCAATTTCTCCCACTGTGCCCATCAATTTCTCCCACTGTGCCCCATCAATTTCTCCCACAGTGCCCCATCAAACGCAGCCACTGTGCCATATCAAATGCTGCCAGTGTGCCCCACCGCTGGCCCGCCGTCTGCACTTACTTGTCTCGTGGGACAGCGCCTCAATGTCTTCTTGCGTCCTCTCTTCCTGTCCTCTGCTATGATTGGACACCTGGCATCCAATCATAGCGCCTGTCGTTTCAGCCAGTCAGGTGACAGGTAACAGATCCGAGCACCTGATTGGCGGAGAGGTGGTTTAGTGTTAGGAAAGCGAATATTAATTCGCTTTTCTAACACAGCTGAGTGACCTGCGAGCGGCCAGGTCACCTTTTTTGATGCCTATTAGAGCCTATGGCTGTAATCTGGTGCTTCAAAACCACCCCCCGCAGCTGTAATTCAGGTGTCCTGCACCCGGCCGCGTGCCTGAATAGGGGGTGGCAGCGGCGGCCATAGATAGATTCATGAAATGCATGAATCTATTGGTGCTAGAGGGGGCGGCAGGAGAGAGGGGCGGCGCCCGTGCGCCCTTAATGCACAGGCCGCCACTGCTGGATATACATTTTAAAGTTATTACATTCAAACCATTCTTACTTTGGAAGATCTTTAATTTTCTTCCCAAAATCAGGGTCTGGCTTGTAGTCCCCATCCTTTATCTGATGAGCTTCAGACACTCTCATCACCACGTAACGTTGGGAACCTGGAATAAAATGTAAATGTAATATTAACACACAAAACCGCTCACACATACATAACACACTCCCGATATTTTCTCCCGGTGTGCAGGGGATTATGGGAATTTATTACCAAGACATATCATTGTGCTCGCGTATTTAGGAGCCAGTTCACTCAAACGTGACATTTTATTTTTAGGTGGAACCTGGTGTTCTGAGTCAGCCCCTGGCCATAATTCCATAATTGACTCCTGTTCCTGTTCCTGTCCGCCTGGGGCTTGGGTTGTCCCGATGTGCAGGGGATTTTGGGAATTTATTACCCAGACAAATGTCATTGTGCTAGCGTACTTAGGAGCCAGTCCACTCAAAGGTGACATTTTATTTTTAGGTGGAACCTGTTGTTCCGAGTCAGCCCCTGGCCATAATTCCATAATTGACTCCTGTTCCTGTTCCTGTCCGCCTGGGGCTTGGGTTGTGCCCATCCACCTTCGTGTGTCCCAGCACCTCCTGTGTTATAAAAATAAATACAAACCTAGCAGGAATGATGGGAGCCCTTCATAATATAGCAGGTGATCAGAACCTTTACATATTAAAGTGGAACTCAACCCTCAATTGCAAAACCTGCATACAGGAAAGATTTTTATTACAGGGGATAAATACTTTGTCTCTTCTGCAACAAAGACATCTTACTTTCTTTCTCACAAGAGATGCTTAAAAACAGGGGTGTCAAACGAGCAGCCCCTGGGGATGACATGTGGCTCCAGAGTGTTTGGCGTGTGGCTGGGGGAACGTCTGGAGTGATGCTGGGGAGTAAATGCTGCATGGCCAGATCTAGGAGGGTGCAGGGGTGGGCTGCGCCTTCCCAGATTTCAATTACACCCCCCCAAAAGCTCCCCCCGCCAACAACCACCCAGCCTCTCCTGCCCTACACAGCACATACATAGGCTACATTCAAACCAGCAATTAGGACCGGTGCGAATTGTAGAGGCAGTTCCTCCTGTTACTCTTTGCAGGTAGGTGCGGCTGTGGCCCCGTTCACTATAATGACAGGTCGCCGATAGCTGCACCTTTTGTGATCGCTGCTGGATGCACTTCATCTGCATCCAGCAGCAATCACTGCAGGTAATCGATGGCTGTGTAGAGAGCCGTGAACAGGTGCGGCCATCGGCAACCTGTTATTATAGTGAACGGGGGCCAGTGGCCGCGCCTGTTCGCCAAGAGCCACAGGAGGAACTGCTCAACAGCTATCCTTTATTGTTGTTTATCAAAAACAGTGTCAAATATCGCACTAGTTTTAGGTTGCCCTGTTTTGCAATAAAAAATATTACAAAAAATTCCGTTTTATAACTCAGATAGGTACAGATCAGTGATCATTAAACTGGCGATTTGCCCGAGTTTCTCTGCTCATTAGCTATCCTTATTGTTATGCCGCGTACACACAATCGGAAATTCCGCCAGCAAAAGTCTGATGAGAGCTTTTGGTCGGAAAATGCGACCGTGTGTATGCTTCATCGGACTTTTGCTGGCAGAATTCCAGCCAGCAAAAGACTGAGAGCAGGTTCTCAATTTTTTCGGTCGGAAAAAGTTCCGATCGGAAATTCCGATCGTCTGTATGCAATTCCGACACGCAAAATTCCTACGCATGCTCGGAAACAATTTGACGCATGCTCGGAAGCATTGAACTTAATTTTCTCAGCTCGTCGTAGTGTTGTACGTCACCGCGTTCTTGGCGGTCGAAAGTTCAGCAAACTTTTGTGTGACCGTGTGTATGCAAGCCAAGCTTGAGCGGAATTCCGACTGAAAAACCATCCAAGATTTTTCCAACGAAAAATCCGCTCGTGTGTACGGGGCATAGAGTTCCTCTTTTTCCAATGTGGCCCAGGAAGGTGAAAAGGTTGGACACTTCTGCTTTAGAATGTAGACTCTATACAGCTCTACATTCTAGGCACACCGGTGTTGGGATGTATGGGCTCCAATGTGCATGTGTAGATGCTACCTCATCCCAGCTTGGCCAATCAAGATGGCCAAAGACCTGAACCTGGAAAAAGCCGGGGAGAAGAAGATGTTGACAGCAGGTAATGAGACAGCGGACATTGCATTGCTGTAGAGAAGTTCAGTACTACAGAGTTTAGTTCCACTTTTAATTAAAGTGTATATAAACCTCAGACATGAAATATGAACAAAACATATCTCTCTATATTGTGTCATTTCTGTCTGCTGCCTCGTTCCTCCACTATCCTGACATGCTTTCCTGACACCAAGAGATAAAAAGGTGACAGGGGAGGGAGCTCCAGCACACAGCCTGTGATTGACAGCCACGGGTGGAAGGAGAGAAAATCACTCGATTCGCTCATCAGTTAGTGTTGATGGTAAATGCCTCCAGCTGGTCTACTGTATTCTGCCAACGGGGTGGGGGTGCAGGCTGCCATCCCGGTTGGCAAATTACAATGATTACTGATAGTGGCTAAAGCTAAGAGAAATCTGACAGGCTGGTTGTACCAGTCAATTTTAACCTGTCCATACATGGATCGAAATTTGTATGGTCCTTGCTGATCTGGCCGAGTTTTGATCCATGTATGGCTGGATTAAGTCATGATTCAACTGGTGAAAAACATCTCCAACAATGAAAGTAATACCACCTGGATTATATACTTCATTTATTTGCTCACGGTTTCCCAGTAATTCTCATCAGTAATTGTATCATACGGGAAGATTCATTAGTTTATTTATAGTCTGTTTATTCAGGGAGGAGATGGGTATTAATCACTGATTATATTACAGTAATAAGAGACGGTACCTGGCAGCTGTTGAGGATAGCCTAGAATAGGAATGGAAATGAGAAAGGCAGCTACTCCAGCCCCCAGGAAGCCAATCCACCAGGCTCCGACCCACAGAGGGTTCTCCGGTGTCAGATGGGTTCTGCAATAAGACATAAAGACATTGAGTTTGATCAAAGGCTGTTAAAGCAGACCCAGCAAGTAAAAGGCAACACCTATTTTTGCTGGTTGTTTACCTGAGCTTAATGTACACGGGACGTTTTTACAACTTTTCCTGAACAATTTAACTTGACTGATAATAACCCAAGGTTAAAACGTCTTGCTGCGTTTACATGCCGCGTTTAGCTGCGTTTGAAAAAAATAAATAATTTATTTTTTTTGAAAAATAGCCAAAAATAAAAAACACCTGTAAACGAAATGTGGCTAAACGCAAGTTACCACGTTTAGCCGCGTTTAGCGTTTGAAACGTCGGAAACTTCGGCGTCTGAACACATTTTTTTGCCTTCAAAGAAAAGCCTCTAAACGCAACTGCCTAAAAACAACATTAAACAAACCTGTGTGCATGTACACATAAGATAACATTGGATGAGTTCAGGGGCAGCTGAAAAAAGCAGCCAACTGCCACTGAACGTTAGTTTACCAGCAGCCGTGTACATGAGGTCTTAGGCCCCTTTCACATGGACGGACCGTTCAGATCCGCCTGTCAGTTTTGACGGCGGATCTGAACGGGCGCTCCATGTTAGTCTATGGAGCGTCGGATGTCAGCGGAGACATGTTCGCTGACATCCGACCCGGTCCGATCCGCCAAAAGCAGACGTATGGCTCTACGTCCAGATCCGTCGCTGGCGGATCGGATCGGGTGAGATCTGATGAAAACGGACACACTGTCCGTTTTCATCCGATCTCTCCATAGAGACCAGCGGCGCTCGCAAGCCCCTCCCCGCTCAGTGAGCAGAGAGGGACTTGTCATCCGCCGGCTCAGCGGAGATCAGCGGAGAGATCTCCCGCTGAGCCGGCGGACAGAGGCGGACTCCGTGGAAGCGGAGTCCGCCTCGTGTGAAAGGGGCCTAAGGGATATTCAATCCTTCTATTTGTCCTGGTGACCATCATCACAGAAGGGGAAAGAAAATCCCAAGTTTTGAGTGGTCTCTTCCAAACCGGGACATTAGGTCTGGTGACCCTGGTGACTACCAGGAATTTTCCTCACTTTGGTGTGCGTTTATCAGAGAAGATCCTGATGATCACGGCGGATCTCTCAGGTGTGCCAGTATATGAAGCTGAGACGAGGAGCGGAAAACATCTTCTTCATTTCTCATCACAGGACTCACACTTCTGTCATTCACTTTTACACAGATGACCAGTTTTTGAAGGTGAGATCTGAAGATCTCGCTGGTCATCTCTGTAAAATATCTCTAGTACAGAAACAAATTTTTTTAATCGCACCGATTAGGACGGTGCCATTGACGGCAATTGCCACCGATTTGACATATCAAATCACATGTCAAAACGCTCCAGTGTGAACCAGGGCTTACCCACAAACATGATATATTTTCTGAAAGCAGACACCCTGGAAAATAAAATGGTGGCAATTCTATTTTTTTTATGCCACATAATATTTGCGCAACGGTTTATCAAGCACAAACATTCAGTATAAAAATGCACTAAACTTAATTTTAAGGCATAGAAGAGAAATATATTACCAAATTTCTGGTAAGGTTTAAAAGATGAGGTTGTGCCGAGTAAATAGATACCCAACATGTCAAGCTTTAAGTTTGTGTGCATCTGCAAAACGAGAACAAATGCAGGTACCCAATATTTTCCAAAGGGAATGGAAGTCCCTATGGTTAATCAGTTAAGAGTTAACCGTGATAAATGGCCTAGAATTATTACTCTCACTCAAGCGTGTGCTGTGATATGTAACATGAGTATTGCAAGCAACATTTTTGTATGTAGGCACCCTACATAACACGGGTGTATTTACATTTATGTGTGCGCATACAAAGGGGCCAAAAAACTTTATTTGGGGGGGAGGGGTTAAGTGCTTGGGTGTAACTTTATTTTTTTAAACTTTTTTTTTTTATTTTCTCTAAAACTTTATCGCAAAAGGGACAAAAAGACCCCTATGTGATATAATATTTTCTAACATAGGTTCTCTTTAACGAGACATCAGTGGTCTTTCAGACCTCTGATGTCTCACCTGCCTTCTATTGAAGCTAATAGAGCGCAGATAGTGCTCCATTAGCTTCTTCCCTGGCGCGTGACAACAGAAACTGGAAGTAACATTTTATACGTTGCTTCCTGTAACATTTTAGCCCGGGGAGATCAGCGAATGGATGTTCTCCAGTCTCCCTGTCATCCACCCTGTGACACCAGGGACACTCCCGGGGGTCACAGAAAATGGCTGCATAGTCTTCGAATAGCTTTCATTAGAAAGCCAACAGTCAACTTGTAGAATGTAAAGACACTTACAGCGGGTGCAGCCACTGGGAGCGCGTGTAACCCCCCCCCCCCCCCCCCCCCCCCCCCAGTGGTAAAACATAAGGAGGTAGAAGTAAAAGGGTTAAAGCAAATCTCATGTCAAAATCTGTGTCCCCTTGAGCAGGTTTCCCTTCATTTCCTGACCTGTAGATACAACAGGAAGTGAGAAGAAATCTCTCCAAAGTGAGGGAGAGCCAGCTGTCACCTGATAGGTTCCCTATTGGAAGATTTCCCCTCTATTCCTGCTCAGGTGCCAAATTAAAATTTTGGCATATCCCTCACTTTTAGTTATAGGTAATACACACGATCCGAATATCGTACGACAGACTTTTTTCGCTCAATAGTCGCAAGTAGAAATTGATTAGGTTACTAAAGTCACGAAAATTTTCGTACGACAGAAAAAAAAAAAAAAAACACGGAAGTGATGTCATTTATTTGTATTTTCGGACAACAACTGTACTGACTAATTAAAAATCGCCCGATCTGGTATCGTACGAGGAAAATTTTCGCGCTTCTCCGATCTAATAAAATTGTCGTGATCGGCCCTCGAAAGCTCTGTACTAACGATCTGATTATCATACGCTCGCATCGAAAGCGGTATTTTTTGTCCGATTTTCGGATTGTGTGTACGGGTCATGACAGTGGTCACCAGTTAACCGTTGTGATGTTATAATATATAGTATCCGGTTTCTCAATATTGCGGGGCTCTGCGCAGCCGACACTGTAGACATTATTTCGGTTTAGATGGCGATCGCTCTGCTTTGTTTTGTAAGTAAAAAAATAAATAAAAAAACTGTGGTCACCAGGACAAATGGAGAGGGAATTTCCCCAGTAGGGGGCACAGACAGCTATAAAACCTAATAGAGGTTCTAACCCCTCGCCACTCAAGATGGAAGACAGCCGTTTTTGACTTTCGCTCTTTTCTCCCGTTGTATAGAGAACATGAGTTATTTTTGTACGATGAGATTAATCCATTTGTATGGCTTTGGGTGTGGATACATTTCTTATTCACGCGTTAAATATCTGTACACACTCTCTGTTGACAGAAAATGTGACGACGAGGTTATTTCCATACCGCATGCAAATATGTGTCATGCAAAAATCCTCCTGCACAGTCACATGCTTTGTCATAAACGACATTTGCAGCACATTTTATTCAGCAGAGCTGATAGATAAAACCTGGAGAGTCTTTTTTGCTTTTGGCAACCAATCAGATTCCAGCTGTCATTTGTGTGGCATCAAAAATGGCGCCCCTTCATTTTGTATGGATGCAAATCACTCCGCAAAGTATTGGTTTCGGGTATCAGAAGCATTTTCCCCGAGTATGAGTACTCGTGCAAATACTCAATATCGATGCATCCCTACCTTCCACATTAATAATTATGCTACCAAAATCAGTGTATGCTCTAAAATTGCACAAGCCGCAGCCGCTGATGTCCACGGTCGGATCGGGAGCTGGTGAAAACCCATCATGCCAAGAGGTTCCCCCGCTACTGTGTGAACTCGGGCTCAAAATCACCATGACAAGCCTGGGTCCACACAAGAGCAGTGGGGAAACCGCGTGCGATTCAGGCAGTGTTCAAATCGCATGTGATTCTTTGCAGTGCGATTTGCGACCATTCCTTTTGTAAGGACGCAAATCGCATTGCAAAGTATCGGTACTCAGTACTGGCGAGTACATGACCGAAAGTATCGGGACTCCTACTCGCCAATAAAAAAAGGGTACCGGTGCTTACCTGGTGGAAGGTACGTTCCTTGCTAAAGCACATTATTTTTATCAGGCTATTATGGGGAAAGTTCTGTTTTAGGTAAAGACTACAGCCTAATGGAGAATGTGTGTTTGTCTCTGTTGCCTCTGATACATCATACTGGCTAATAGGATCATTTTAACAATGCAAAACTGCCAGTCTTAAGCCTCATACACACGGTCGGAAAATCCGACCACCAAATCCATCGGATTTGGTCCGACGGATTTAGTCCGACACTGGTGTTGCATACACACGGTCGGACAAAGTTGTCGGAAAATCTGATCATTCTGAACGTGGTGACGTTTGTTGCCTACGATGGGACTACGTAGAGGCTAGTAGCCAATAGCTTTGGTCTTGTAATGTGATCTGAGCATGCGTGGCACTTTGACCGTTTCGCTACACACGATCGGAATTGGTGTGATCGGACTTTGTTGTCGGAAAATTTTTAGAGCAGGAGATACAACTTTGTCTGTCGGACAATCCGATGGAAAATGTCCGATGGAGCCTACACACGGTCGGAATTTCCGACAACATTGTCCGATAGGACAGAATCCATCGGAAAATCCGACCGTGTGTATGGGGCTTAACTCTAAGTAGGGGTCACACACAGAAACTAAAATTCAATGACAGCTAGAGACAGGGACACCAAAATATAAGTCTGTTTAACCGGAAAGATTGACGTTTTTCTAATATAATTCCCATATCACTGTAAATGCAAGTAGAGTTTATCTTTTCTTTAAACATTAATAAACCTAATAATTAGTAGTGGCTGAAAATTCTTGCAGGTATCATATACAAAACATACAGATAGAAAAGATGTAGCGAGTTCATTAACCTACAGCAGCCATAGCAAATCAGAAATAATCCTTTCATTTATAGGAACTCTAATTGGAGGCTAAAAGGTTAATGAACTGCCTGACAACGTAAAAACAAACAAAAAGCTACTTACGGAGTGGTGATCTCGGTGTACATGTTCAGGAAGAACCCTCCAAGCAGGTACCCTACAGCTGGGCCAACAATGGCCGCAGTGTAAAATATTCCTAAACGAAGAGGACACGGTGAGAAGTTAGTTGATGTTCTGCAACTGCAAAGAAGAAAACTTGGTTGTGGACTTATAAAGGAACTCAGCGAGATCAACCTAAGGCGTGTCTCTTGTTTACCTGGCCCATAAACAGTTAGATTTTTTTGCAGCCAAGCATGCATACACCATATTGGCAAAAGTATGGGGACAACTGACTCTCACGTCCAACCACTTCAAAGTACAGGTTCAGGTGAGCGAAGGATACTGTTGATGCTTCACCACACTGAGACGTTTTATACAATTGTGCGCTTCCAACCTTGTGATAGTTTGAGGAAGGCCCCATTTATCCCGGAACGACTATGCCCCTGTGTACAAAGCCAGCTCTATAAAGACATGGTTTGATGAGTTTGGTGTGAAGGAACTCGAGTGTCCTACACAGAGCCCTGACCTCCACCCTATGAAAACCTCTGGGGTGAATTGTAAAGCCTCGTACACACGATTGGGTTGTTGGCCAACAAAACCGTAGAATTTTGTCTGAAGGGCGTTGGCCCAAACTTGTCTTGCATACACACGGCCACACAATTGTTGGCCAACAGTTACGAGCGTAGTGACGTACTACGTTGTTTTTCAGCTCTTTGGCGCCACCCTTTAGGCTCCTTCTGCTAATTTTGTGTTAGAAGTTTGGTGAGTGTTGATTCGCGCTTTTCAGTTTGTTTCTAAACGGCCGTTCGTCAACCAGACATGTTGCAGAATCGGAGGAGATAACAAGTTATTTATTATTGGCCTTGGGGTTATTGCTTTGACATTATTTTTTTGGTTGAATAATGATTTGATTTGGTATATTTTCTATATTTTTGGATGCATAGAATGCACTTTTTGGTTAAAGTGGGGTGCCCCCAAAAAATTTTTTTTAAAAAGTCAGCAGCTACAAATACTGCAGCTGCTGACTTTTAATAAATCGGACACTTACCTGTCCCAGGGTCCAGCGATGCGGGGGGGTCGAAGCCCCCCCCCCTCCCCCGCGCCAGCATTCTTAAGCCCCATACACACGGTCGGACAATCCGCGGACCAGGTCCGTCGGACCATGTCCGTCATACTTTGTCCGATGTTGGTTTTGCGTACACACGGTCGGACAAAGTTGTCGGAAAATCCGATCATTCTGAACGTGGTGACGTTTGTTGCCTACGACGGGACTACGTAGAGGCTAGTAGCCAATAGCTTTGGTCTTGTAATGTGATCTGAGCATGCGTAGCACTTTGTCCGGTCGGACAACCGTACACACGATCGGATTTGGTGTGATCGGACCGTGTTGACGGCAAATCTTTCCAGCAGGAGATAAGACTTTGTCCGTCGGTCAAACCGACGAACACTGTCCGATGGTGCATACACACGGTCTGATTTTTCAACAACCTTGTCCGATCGGACAGAATCCATGAAAAAGTCCGACCGTGTGTATGGGGCTTTACTGTGGGCACCCGGCTGTGCCTTCAGTTATCTGGGACATCACGTGTCCCAGATGACTGACTGCGCCGAGGGGAAGTAATGTCAGTGCCCGGGCACTGAAGGAGGCAGACTAGAGGTGGCATTTAGAGGCGAGTAAAAAAAAAAAATTTCCAATTATTTTTATTTATTCATGAATTTTAAGCTATTTTTTAAATTTTTTTGGGGTGGAAACACCACTTTAAAGTTCTATTGGCAGATAGCTTTTCTAATTGTATTTATTTTCTTTTTTTAATGCACAATAAAAAAAAATTGTGTAGAATAATACTTGGCGATGTGTTTTACTTCAAATGACAGTTTGGGAGTCGGCAGTTACATTTTTTAAAAAAAATATATAAAAAATTGACAAGGGACACCAACATAGTTGTATCTTTGATCTTAAAAACTACTGGATAATGGTGTTGTGGTAACCTGGCCAAAAAAAAAAGCATAATAATATTATTCTTAATATCACTAAAAAAAAAAAAAGCCTTTGAAAATTAGTTTGCAATAACTCCATCGGTATCACCAGCAAAGCAGCTTCATTATTATCCCATTAAAGAAGAAGAGAATTGTGCGCTGCATTTGGAGATTTCATAATTTGCCGAGTCACGAATGTTAATTCTCCATTACGAACGCTAGTTTACAAGACCGACCGCTTCTGCTCAGAAAATCCGACAACACACATTTGTCCAGAAAGGAGGAAGCGAGAAAAACTCTGGATAGCCGAACACCGACAAGAATTATTTTCTTGTACTTTTTCGCTTCCTCCTATCTGTGCATGTATTAGCCAGCACCTGGGGCTCTCTGACTGGAAGACAAGCACTTGCCTTGGCAGACCGACCTAGAGCAGTGGTTCCCTTCCTCCAACACACATTTGTCCACGGAAAATTTGAAAACCTGCTAGCCAACATTTGTTCACGGAAAATCCGACAACAATTGTCCGATTTGTTGTCCGATGTTCGGATTTACCGCCAACATCGAACACTTCCCGTCGGAAAGTCTGATCATGTGTACGGGGCTTTACACCGACTGTGAACCAGGTCTTCTCCTCCAACATCAGTACCCAACTTCAGAAATGCTCATTCTCACAGACACAATTCAAAATCTTGTGAAAGATCTTTCAAGAACAGTGCAAGCTGTTCTAACCACAAAGGAAGGGCCAACGCCATTAATGTCTATGGTTTTAAAATGGGATGACCACAAAAGTTTGTCTATATAGTGTACATATGTCTGTCTATAAAGCAGATGATGAGGTAGGGGAAGCCACAGTTTCCTGAAACTTAACTGAGTAGAAAGAAGAGAAACCTGACAACTTTTTTTAAACCTATCTGCAGTAGTTGTCCTTTAACAACTGTGTCAGGACTACGCAGGGCTCAAGTCCTGCGGGAACGCATGGGAACGGAGTTCCTGTACTTTTTCCACAACAGGCACTCAGTTCCCGTTAGTAGTCGTGTCCTGCAAGACTTTGAAGTATGCGAGCTGTGTTGCAGGTGCTACACCAGCAGCTGCCAACACAGCTCGCAATAGTAAGTGCCGCACACCTGACCATTCAGGTATTGCCAGTAGCCATGACAGCTTCCGCTTCGATCTACCTGTCAATCACAGCTAGCTGACGGGTAGATCAGGTCCCTGCTGCTAAAAGATTGTATTTAGTCAGACCTCTCGTGATGTGCTCCTCCCCGCCGGTCCCTCCTGATTTTCTGTCTCCTCATCTCCCCCCAGTCTCCTGCATACTTGCTCTGTGTGTCCCGCTGAATCCCCCCTCCTCTATCTTCAGTGCCATATGATGAGAGAACCCAGAGGAGGAGCACAGCTGTTCTGCTCACAGGACATGCAGGGAGAGAGGTGAGCTGAGGGAGGAACATCAGTTTGGGGTGGTAAGCTGAGCACAATACCTGGCAAAGTTTAATGCCAGGAGGGAAGTTTACGTGGAAATATGTGAAGGGTTGGAATAGCAGCGAGTGTGTGTTGGAGCCCTGCAGAGTTTGCAGCCCCCCCCAAACTAACATACATCTCCTAAGCAGGAACACATCACTATCTCCCCAAGCATTCTGTCCAGATAATGTGCAGTTAATTTATGAACTTTCCGTTTAACCCTGTGTTATCCAAACTCTGTTCACTGAAGTGTAAACTCACCACATAAACACTCTATATACAAAATAAAATTCCCCAATAAAGATCAGAACATAATGTTCACATTTGCATGGAAGCACAATTGAATGAATGCTGATTATTCAGAGAATTACCGTATTTGTGTTTATTGAGGATGTTTTTTTTATGTACTAACAGTTAAGCTTCATACAAACAATACGAAAATTGGATGAAAAATACCACTTTTGAAGCGTTCGTGCATAATATATATATTTTTTTTTTTTGCTGGTGGGCGAGTGGATCTTGGGTGGGAGTTCCCACACTTTTTTGCCCAGGACTTGACCCCTGGAACTACGACAGTGACACATTTTTGGTGTAAAATGGATTCTGAAAGGGTTGCTCTGGCATTCCAATAATGTCATATTCAAGATAACAAAGCACTACATTCTTTTTATGTCCCGAGAGAGAATGTCAGATGTATAATGAATGTGAAATGTTGGCACGGAAAGAATATGGAGGCGTTATAAGTCAAAGCATGCAAGGAATGTAAAGTGAACCTGTTTGACTGGCATAACAGTAGCGTCAAACTGCAGGCATCAAGAGTATGTTTGGTAGTTCCCGAATACCTCTGGGACTTGGAAACCCCCATGTACCTGGGGGGTACATGCTATACACAGGACCTCAACTTCTAAGCCTGGCCAACTTAGAGGTAGGTTACAACCCTGCAATCAGCAGATCCAATAGAGAAAGTCTACTGGCCACAGAGGGTCTCACACCACACTGTTGAACAGCAGGGCAACTGTTATCTTTGGAGTGGGTGGGACTCATTAGTAACTCAGAGTCTAGAAGGTCTTTCATAAGGCCCATACACACAATCAGACTTTTTGACAACAAACATGCAAATTAGCTGTTTTGACCAACTTCCGACCGCGTGTACGCTCCACCGGACCAACTTTTTCAGTTTTCATCTGACTTTTGTTGGCTGTGCGAACGGACCAACTTTCTGCCAACAAAAGTCTGATGGAGCAAAGTCCGATCGTGTGTACAGAAAACCATCGGACTTTTGTACAAAGTACAAACACCCATGCTCAGAACCAATGCAAAAGATCAGACAACAATACAGAAGTTGACCAAAGGTGGCGGTAAAGAGCAGAAAAACCACGTGATTTGGTGAAAGTTGGCTGAAAAAGTCCTGCTGTGTGTATGCAATCCAAGTTCAGGGCCGACGCCCTTTGGACAGAAATCCACGGGAAAGTTTGTACAAAGTCCGATCGTGTGTATGAGGCTTTAGTCTTAGATCCAGGGGCTTCCAAGATGCACTAAAAACCAACTGAGGATTAACAAATGTATACTGTGCTTGCAGGTGGATACTACTATCCATTCTAAAATCTGAACAGGTGGACTTTAAAGTGGAAACTCCAGCCAACGTTAAAAGGTGCAGGTACACAAATGTTATAGTGACCCCAGTTTCTCCGCTACCAAGGTGGCCACAGGTGGATTGAAATTTGTCCGGTTCAGCAGGGACTGGCCAAATTTCGGACCATGTGTGGCCACTGCAGTCGAAAGAAGTCGATCTACTGATCAACTTCTGTTGAATGGCCTTGTCGGATAAAAGTTGCTCGATCAGCACTGCAGGCAACAGGCTGCAGCCCGGATCTGTGTATTCTGCCCCTCTGGGCCCTCTGCGCTGTTAGAATACAATAGAACAGTGGAAAGGATTCCCCTATCCACCTCAAATTGGTTCCTTTTTTTTTCCTAAGCCCGCTGACTAAATGAAATAAAAATTCGAACCATGTTTGTCCACCTGTTTTGTGGGATTCCTCCCATTGTAGTCTTACTGTTTTATATGAAACCTCTAATAGAAATGATTGCACCAGAAAAAATTGAACCATGTATAGCCAACTTGAGGCTAGCTATACAAGGTTCGATTTTTATCATTCAATCCCATGAACAAGAGAAATCAATAGTTTTCTTTAGCCATGATATACAGCGTGGGTGGAAGAATCACCTCTGCCAGATGCTGTATTCAGACAGCACCTGCGCTGTCAGTATACTGATATGATGCAGTTGCTGTTTGTCCTACAATTTTCTACCTGGCTCCTTTGATTTTTCAGGGGAGTTCTCTCGTGCCAGGTTGTTCCAATGGGGCCATCCATGGCTCAAATTTTGGCTGATTCAGCAAAACCTGGCCAAAATTCGAAATTTTTGGTCAGCTTTATACTCAGCTTTCCCTGATTCAATAAAGCCTCGTACACACCCGATCGGATTGTTGGGCAACAAAACCGTGGACTTTTGTCCGAAGGGCGTTGGCCCAAACTCGTCTTGCATACACATGGCACACAATTGTTGGCCAACAAACATGAACGTAGTGATGTACTACATTGTTTTTCAGCTCTTTAGCGCCACCCTTTGGGCTCCTTCTGCTAATTTCGTGTTAGTAGAAGTTTGAGTGTTGATTCGCGCTTTTCATTTCACGCTTTTCAGTTAGTTTCTGAACGGCCGTTCGTCAACCAGCCATGTTGCGGAATCGGAGAAGATAACGTGTTATTTATTATTGGCCTTGGGGTTATTGCTTTGACATCATTTTTTTGGTTGAATAATGATTTGATTTGTTATAGTTTATATATTTTTGGATGCATAGAATTCACTTTTTGGTTAAGTTCTATTGGCAGATAGCATGTCTAATTTTATTTTTGTTTTCTTTTTTTAATGCACAATAAAAAAATTGTGTAGAATAAATACTTGGCTGTGTGTTTTACTTCAAATGACAGTTTGAGAGTAGACAGTTACATTTAAAAAAATACAATGTAAAATTGACAAGGGACACCAACATAGTTGTATCTTTGATCTTATAAACTACGGGATAATGGTGTTGTGGTAACTCGCCCAAATAATAAAAAAAAAAAAAAAAAACATAATAATATTATTCTTGATATCACTAGAAAAAAAAAGCCTTTGAAAATTAGTTTGCAATAACTCCATCAGTATCACCAGCAAAGCAGCTTCATTATTATCCCATTAAAGAAGAACAGAATTGTGCACTGCATTTCCAGATTTCATAATTTGCCACGTCACGAATGTGAATTCTCCATTACAAACGCTAGTTTACAAGACCGACCGCTTCCGAGCATGCACGTTTGTACTTTGGACTTTTGTCTGATGGACTTGTGTACACACGCTCGGAAAATCCGACAACAGACATTTGTCCATGGAAAATGTTAAAACCTACCATCCAACATTTGTCCGTGGAAAATCTGACAACAATTGTCCGATGGAGCGTACACACGGTCGGATTTACCGCCAACAGCCTGTCATTGAACGTTTCCCGTCGGAAAGTCTGATCCTGTGTACAGGGCTTTAGTAATTGGATGGATAGCGTATAACCGCAGCCAGCCGCGTGTCATAACCTTATGTGGCTGGCCCATGCATGCACGCTGCACTCCCAATTCAATCCTATAGAAAGATCTTAGGCCGGGTTCACATTTGTCTGGCTGCGGTTCCCAGCATGGGGTGTGGTGCGTCCCTATTCACCGGTTCAGGTCCAAATTTTTGCCTGAATTTGCACCTGAATCGGACCCAAAGACGCAGAGGACCCTTTTTGAATGTGGACCGCGGCCGCCCCTGACCCGTGTCAACCGCCACCATTGAGAGCCACACTCGCCTGTCATGCCAATTGGATGCAGGGAAACCCACATTCAATTTGCATATATACATATATATATGAACCCAGCCTTGCTCTGTGCTCCAGCAGAGTACCAACTCTCCAAAGAACTGTTGGCACTATATAAATCCTGTATTATAAATAATAATAATAATGAGGACATTATGGGACATCAGCTTGCAGGTAAGTGTACAATATGCCTAAAGTGCTAAAGGTACACTTATCCTTATTACATTCTCAAAGGTAATAAACTTGCTGATATTGCGCTATATATCTACTATACTTTGTTTGAAGTAGAGATATTTTTTATAGTTTTACTTATATGTTATAATCATGTGAGGGGAACGTTTATCAGGATAAAGTCCAAGGCTGTCATAAAAAAAAAAAGTGTCATACATACTATCATTAAAAAGGAAATGAGACTTCATAGCCTGATCCACCACACACTGTACTATGACAAAGAGGAACTCTGCAAATTTTCAGCAAATACATCCATGGCTTTATTGGATGATGATGTATAATGTATATGTAAGAAGAAGAGCGAAAATGCAGATAAAATAATCTGCATGAGATATATTTATATACGTCTAAGATCTCAGGAGTCTGGTAGCCAACTTGGCTTTCATGGCCGCTTACAGACAGATTGACAGGTTCAGCAGTCTCACATCTATGGCAGCAGCCGCTGTCTGTTGGCCAACTGCTGTCAGAGAACACCATCAATGTAAAAAGTTGAAATGCCTCATCAAATCTATTTAGCTCCCCTAGACTCCCCTTCCAACGGATAAAAATCACTAAGGCTCCATTAACACCTGATTAGGAATCACAGGCAGAAATCGCAGTAAAATGCGGGATATGTTTGCGATACCATTATTTTTTGCCAACAAAACGCATGAAAAAAAAACGCTGAAAATCCGCAAACGTGCCTGGCTCTGTGCCCAAATTTTGGTATACAAGTATTTTTGGAGCGGAGGGAGGCCCATCCAATCGAATGGTGCCACTCCAAAAACACGCTCAAAAAAAGGTTTTAACTTCTTGCCGACCGCCCACTGTCAATTGACGGCGGATCGGTGCGGCTCTTGTGGCGGGACGCCGTCATATGACGGCGCTACCATTCTGGCCACTAGGGGGGCGCGCGCGCGTGCCCGCCACGTCGCTGGGGACCTGATGCCCGTGCCCGGCAGCCGCAATGTCCGCCGGGCACCCGTGATTGCCCAGTAACTAAGCAGGACGTGGATCTGTGTATGTAAACACACAGATCCACGTCCTGTCACTGGAGAGGAGACCGATGGTGTGTCCCTTGTACATAGGGACACCGATCGGTCCCCTCCCCCAGTCAGTCCCCTCCCCCCACAGTTAGAATCACTAACATAGGGAACATATTAACCCCTGTAGCGCCCCCTAGTGTTAACCCCTTCCCTGCCAGTCACATTTATACAGTAATCAATGCATTTTTTATAGCATGGATCGCTGTATAAATGTGAATGGTCCCAAAAATGTGTCAAAAGTGTCCGATATGTCCGCCGCAATGTCGCAGTCATGATAAAAATCGCAGATCGCCACCATTACTAGTAAAAAAAAAATAATAATAAAAATGTCATAAATCTATCCCCTATTTTGTAGACGCTATAACTTTTGCGCAAACCAATCAATATACGCTTATTGCGATTTTTTTTTTTTACCAAAAATATGTACAAGAATACGTATCGGCCTAAACTGAGGAAAAAAATTGTTAAAAAAGAAAAAGAAAAAATTGGATATTTATTATAATAAAAAGTAAAAAATATTATGTTTTTTCAAACTTGTCCCTCTTCTTTTGTTTATAGCGCAAGAAATAAAAACCGCAGAGGTGATCAAATACCACCAAAATAAAGCTCTATCTGTGGGGAAAAAAATGATACATTTTATTTGTGTACAGCGTTGCATGACCGCGCAATTGTCATTCAAAATGCGACAGCGCTGAAAGCTGAAAAATGGCTTGGTCAGGAAGAAGGTGTTCGTGCCTGGTAGGCAAGTGGTTAATGGAGCCTTATGCCTGGATACTTCTTCCTTCTAATTACTGAACCTGCAGCCAAGCCAAGCACATACACTCTATTGTCAAGTATTGGCACGCACATGAACATAACTTTAATGGCATCCCAGTAAAGCCTCGTACACACGGTACGATTGTTGGCCAACCGAGCGTCTGATGTTTGTCAAAAGGACGTGTGCCAGGATCTTGCCTTGCATACTAACGGTACACAATTGTCGTGCAACAAACACGAACTTAGTGATGTACTACGAGGAATTTCAGCTCTTGAGCACCACCCTTTGGGTGCCTTCTGCTAATTTCGTGTTTGTTGAGCTATGGTTCAGAGCATGCGTGCTTGTACTTTCGACTTTTGTGTACTGACCATACGAAAATCAAACCGTTGTCTGCCAAAAATTTACTAGCCTGCCATCCAACATTTGTTGGCCGAAAGTTGGACAACAATTGTCAAAAGGAGTGTACTAACAGTAATATTTTAGGACAACAGTCTGTCAACAGACAATCCCGTGCCAACAATCGTACCGTGTGTTCGAGGCTTTAGTCCGTAGGGTTCAATAATGAGTTGGCCCGCCCTTTGCAGCTGTAACAGCTTCAACTCTTCTGGGAAGGCTGTCCACAAGGTTTAGGAGGGTGTCTATGGGAATGTCTGACCATTCTTCCAGAAGCACATTTGTGAGGTCAGGCACTGATGTTGGACTCTGCTCTAATTCATCTTAAATGTGTTCTATCAGGTTGAGGTCAGGACCTTGCTTTGTTCACTGGTCCAAATCATTTGGTGGAGGGGGGATTATGGTGTGGGGTTGTTTTTCCGGGGTTGGGCTTGGCCCCTTAGTTCCTTTATTCTTAAGGCATCAGCATACCAAGACATTTTGGCCAATTTCACGCTCCCAACTTTGTGGGAACAGTTTGGGGACGGCCTCTTCCAGTTCCAACATGACTGCACACCAGTGCACAAAGCAAGGTCCATAAAGACATGGATAACAGAGTTTGGGGTGGAGGAACTTGAATGTCCTGCACAGAGTCCCAACCTCAACCTGATAGAACACCTTTGGGGTGAATTAAAGTGGAGACTGAGAGCCAGTCCTCCTCATCCTACACCAGTGCTTGACCTCACAACTGCACTTCTGAAAGAATGGTTAGTGCCATAACAATCAACGGAAATTCTGCCATGTGGTTAGATCTTGCCTGGATGACTGACCATCCCAGGGTGTCCAAAACCAAATGCAAGTTGTCCACGTGCCTTCCAGTCCAAGAGATCAGTAATTAGCTTGTTTTAATATCCCAACTCTAGCCTAAATAGAGCATATGTAGCAATTCCTCTGATGGCTACACATGCCTTTTTATTTGGTCTCATCAGATAGGTTGGAAATATTGTATCTCTTCATTACAATGTGGTATGACTATACTTGCTATTTTCTTTGCATGTGATTGGGTATTCTTCTAAAAAGAGACGCTTCACCTGATTCACTAAGCTCTGGAGCAACTGCACTTGCAAAGTGCACAGTCTATTTGTCTTTAGTAAATCCACCCCTATGAGTGTAGCTTCATTGAGAAAAATATCTGCCAATACATCCAAAAATGTAAATATCACATTTCAAGATGCAAAATTGATGAGTTTGTGTAGCTGGAATAAGACTATAGGTAAGGACTCTAGATTGTAAGTTCCTTCAGGAAGTAATGTGGTTACTTCTACAGTATGT
The DNA here is from genome assembly GCA_028564925.1 of Lithobates sylvaticus. Taxonomy (NCBI): domain Eukaryota; kingdom Metazoa; phylum Chordata; class Amphibia; order Anura; family Ranidae; genus Lithobates; species Lithobates sylvaticus. The sequence continues at coordinate 23,504,534 of CM053037.1, forward strand.
GGTCTGTAAACGGTTATGGAACTCGATGGCTCTGTGAATAGCAACTCTAAACAGGCTGAAACCTCTACAGCATCTGGCACACTTTTGTGCGTATCGGATGCCTGGTCCCCCTCTTCATGTTGTGGTTGTTTCCTCTAGACTCTATCACTAGACGTTACAGTAGTGACACAGGGGCCGGAAGAAGAAACCACAAAGTGCAACAGGGGACCAAGTATACGACACACACGGATGTGTGCCAGATGTTGAAGATGTTTCAGCCAGTGGAGCTCATGATGGCAGTGGAGATCAGCAGCACGGTGGCAGGACGGTAAGTACATAGGTGTAAGCAGCCTATTGCATTAGGATGTGCACCCCAGAGCTCAAACACACATGCCTTTCTCTGCAGCCTCCACTGCACTGGACAGTGAATGAATGGAAAAGGCTCTACGTTTGTTATGAATGAACACAGTAAATGAGTGTGTTCCCGGTATTCATTTCAAAAAGGGAAAGGGGTCGGTAAATGGCATGTTGATTAGCCCTAAATGGCATGTTGACTAGAGAGAAGAGGAGGGAAGCCAGCAGCAATGTGTGGGGGCAACACGGGGGGGGGCGGCCAAGCAGTAGGGGGGAGTCGGCACCCCACACTGAGTGATTAAGGTGTGCCCGGGCACACCCCCTGCGCACGCCTATGGGTAAGTATTAACCCTTTACTTTGAAGAGAGGGATTTGATTGAGCCATTAAGGCCAGGTTCACACCTGTGCGAATTAGATGCGGGTTTTACCGCATCCAATTCGCATAGCAGGAGAATGTGACTGGCTCCCTATGGAGCCAGTTCACATATCTCCGTTGCGGTTGCGGAGCGCACTGCACCGCACCACGCGTCTTTGGCTCCGTTTCAGGGACAAATTCAGGCATAGATTAGGCCTTGATTTGTCCCTGAAATGGGGAACAGGGACGCACATCGCTCCTGTGCGATCCGCAGCCGGTTCCAGTGTGAACCCGGCCCAAAAGAAAATAAAAAAGTGACAGTAGCTTAAAAAAAAAAAAAACTTAAAAGAAGGGGGCAGCTACTGATGTCTTCCTAGTTGCCTGGCTGTTATGCTGACCCAATGGCTTCAATTTCTGCTGTGCCCCTAGTCCTGAAACAAGCATACAGACCAGGACATTTAGTAGCCCTTATCTGCATACTTGTTCTGCATCACTTGAAGCCCTTGGATCAGTATAGCTGCCAGGCAAGTTGTATTTTCATAAGAAGCAGTGACATATTTCCTTTTTATAACATAAGTAAATATACTGGTGTAAGCTTCTTGGTGAAAGAAATGCACAGAGACTGAAGCACAGCCACAGGCACATCTTTGCTAATTATTGAGCACTTGCATACATTATGCATGTATACTTTTTAGCTAATTATTGGAAATAGCTTAGACAAATGGCAAAAGCAATGCCGTGGAAGGCTATAGCATTAAAAGACTACTCATAACACACAAACACTGAGAAACCTATACGCACCAATATACACTGGGGAATAGCTTGACTTGACGTTCTCATCTAGATAAGTGACTCCCAGTGTGTAGAGTGGTGTAGCTCCAATCCCATGAAGGAACTGTCCCAACATGAAGACATAGCGGTAGTAGGACAGCCTGGAGGTGTGTTGAGAGACCCCATAAGTGTGATTGGAAGGGCACAGTCCTGTATCTTCAGCAAAGTTCACCTCGTATTCTCCAGTGCTGAAGTGCGGCAAAGCAAAGACTAAGGAACCAATGCCCATTATTAATACTCCCCAGCCCAACCAGCGAGGCTTGTGACCATTCCCCCCAAAGTAGCTAACAAATGTCAAGCACACGCAAGCTGCTATGTCATAGGAGCTGGCGATCAGTCCGCTATGATAGCTGTGCAGGTCAAACCTCCGTTCTATAGAGGTGATAACAGTGTTGATGAAACCGTTGACCACCACGCCCTGGAGAAAGGAGGCTATGCAGAGGAAAAAGAGCACCCCTTTAGATGTGTTGAACACTTGCAAGAAGGAGGGCTTGAAAGCACCCCACCCACACAAGTTCTCACTTTCGGAAGGTATAAAGTTAATTTCACAAGGATCGTCCCCGTAGAGTGCTCTCTTAGCACAGGTTTCGTCATACAGACTTTCATCGTAGGAATCCGGAGTCCTGTCTGCATTGGAATGCAGCAGTGTCTTCGAGAGCAGGGCGTCCGCTTGTTCACCGCCATCCGGACTGGCCAAGCTGTATTCGCTGACGCTTCGGGAGGGTTCGACAAAGGAGAGTAGCTCTTGTTTGGAATTGAAAGGACTTTCTGGGGATAGATGATGGGGCATTTTTCACAGGAAAATGGATGGAGTGGTGGCTTCAGTTTCCTTGGGGTTGGAAAAGTTCTGTGGACCCAAGAACAACAAATGTCCCTGTACAAGACACAAAAAAAAAAACAGTCAATGTTATGCCAACGCAGGAATAAGCAGCAGAAATGTGTAATATATTGGAACTCTTGCAATCTAAGTGAGTGAACATCTTTCTAGATACACATTGAGGAAACTTGGCTGCTTTAGTCCGCACATCTGCTCAGCATAGTTACATAGTAGGTGAGGTTAAAAAAAGGACACAAGTCCATCAAGTCCAACCTATGTGTGTGATTATAGGTCACATTATATATCCCTGTATGTTGCGGTCGTTCAGGTGCTTATCTAAACGTTTTTTGAAACCATCAATGCCCCCTGCTGAGACCACCGCCTGTGGAAGGGAATTCCACATCCTGGCCGCTCTTATAGTAAAGAACCCTCTACGCAGTTTAAGGTTAAACATCTTTTCTTCTAATTTTAATGAGTGGCCACGAGTCTTATTAAACTCCATTCCGCAAAAAAGTTTTCTCCCTATTGTGGCATCACCAGTATGGTATTTGTAAATTGAAATCATATCCCCACTCATGCGTCTCTTCTCCAGAGATATAATAAGTTCAATGCTCGCAACCTTTCTTCATAAATAATATCCTCCTGACCCTTTATTAGCTTTGTTGCCTTTCTTTGTACTCGCTCCATTTCCAGTACATCCTTCCTGAGGACTGGTGCCCAGAACTGGACAGCATACTCCAGGTGCGGCCAGACCAGAGTCTTGTAGAGCGGGAGAATTATTGCTTTATCCCTGGAGTTAAGCCCCTTTTTAATGCATGCCAATATTCTGTTTGCTTTGTTAGCAGCAGCTTGGCGTTGCATGCTATTGCTGAGCCTATCATCTACTAGGACCCCCAGGTCCTTTTCCATCCTAGATTCCATGAGAGCTGTTGAACCAGGTCTCTGAAATTCCCACAAAATCAAAATCTTCCTGGTTCAACAGTATCTCTAGTTCACCCATCTTGTCTGCCAGGCTCCTGGCATTGGTGAACATGTCACGTAGTTTAGACCAGTCGCACACTGTCCTTTTATTGGATGTTCCGAGATTGCAAATAGGACTTGTTACTATACTTACCTCGGGTTTATGTGCTTTAGTCAACCTACCACTAATGCCCCCCAATACTACCCTCTGGAATATGTTCATCGCTGAATATCTCTATCTCTGGACCCCCCGTCGCCTAGTTTAAAAACCCCTCTAACTTTTTGGCCATCTTCACTCCCAGCAGATCTGCACCCTCCTCATTTAGGTGCAGTCCGTCCCTTCTATAGAACTGGTGACCGACTGAGAAGTCAGCCCAGTTCTCCAGGAACCCAAACCCCTCCTTACTACACCAGATCCTCAGCCACTTGTTTACTTCCCTAAGCTCCCTCTGCCTTGTTGGTGTGCCTCGATGTACCGGTAGTATTCCTGAGAATACTACCTTGGAGGTCCTTTTCCTCAATTTAGCTCCCAAGTCCCTAAAATCGTTCTTTAGGACACTCCATCTGCCTCTGACTTTGTCATTGTGGTCCCCATCAGAAGCCCATATGAAAGGGTGACAATTCTTTTGACCAAATGGGAAACAGGGACAGGATGTTGTCACCCTATAACAGGAAGTGCCTGAACAAAGCCCTTCATGGCAGGACCACCAGGTATTAATTTCATAAAAGTTTTAAAAGCATTGCAAAATTACTTCTAAAATTACATTAACGTGTTAAAGCTTATATGGGACTTTGGTGACTGGGTTCATTTCCACCTTAGAACCTACATTTATGCTTCACCTAGCATGATGACTGCCTTCCTTTGTGAGCCTACGTTTCCTTTTTGACCATCAGCCTGCTTTATTTTTCTAGCAAAATAATAAATCCTGTCATTCTGATTACATCACAGAAAAGCACATGCATTTTAAACTAATGCAATTTCCGATTTCCAAAGTATCAAGGCAAAAGCGCAGAGCAGGAGAGATGGCAGGAGTCTGACCGGCAGTAACCTCAAACAATGCGGCTTACCCTTACAGGCGGAGGCTGTCTAGCATGACCGTACACTGAATGGCAGCCTGGGAACAGTTCATCATCAGGTCGAAATTCCCATGGCACGTCCACCAGTCAGAGCAAATTATTTTAATGTGCATCAGCAGCTGAGAAAGGGACAGAGAGAATCCCATATCTGCAGACAATACGGATGGGGGAGGGGCACAATAATTCTGCATTACATAGACATCACAGTGCTGCACCCAACGTATGATTGCATGGAGAGAGTCAGATGCTGAGCCTTGCCCTATCATGTTATTCTTGCAGCTGTATTTAAAGGGACATGCCAATGAAATGTCTAAACGTTGTGTTTAAAAGGAAAGCCTACCATTGCTGACTTCATCATTTGAAAATGTTACACAGTGCTTGTGCTGTGTCATTTGTCCCTCTCTATGTTCTAAAAAAACCTGCTTGATCCTGCCTGTTCCTGTGTCCCCCTTATGCCGCGTACACACGATCGCACATTCCGACAACAAAATCCATGTTTTTTTTTCCCCGACGGATGTTGGCTCAAACTTGTCTTGCATACACACGGTCACACAAAGTTGGTCGGAAATTGCGAACGCCAAGAACGCGGTGACGTACAAGTATGACAAGCCGAGAAAAATGAAGTTCAATAGCCAGTGCGGCACTTCTGCTTGATTTTGAGCATGCGTGGCATTTTGTGCGTCGGAATTGTGTACACACGATCAGGATTTACGACAACGGATTTTGTTGTTGGAAAATTTGAGATCCAGATCTCAAGTTTTGTGTGTCGGAAATTCCGATGGAAAAAGTCAGATGGAGCCCACACACAGAATTTCCAACAACAAGATCCCATTGAACATTTGCCGTTGGAAAGTCCAACCGTGTGCACGGGGCATTAGTGTGCTGATCACGGTAATCATGGCTGCTGATCCCTGATTAAACCCTATACACACGGGCATAATGTCGGGAGACATTTGCCGGTTCCAAATAAACCGGCCGACATTATGCCCGTGTGTATGTCAGTCTGACAAGGAAACAGTAGAAAATGTAAGGAAGTGGGCATTTCCCTGATGATATAGCACACACATACATTCGTAAAAACAAACGTTTACTGAAATATACATAGAAGATACATATCCAAATACATAAAGGGGGCTAACAAAGAGTCCCTTACATCTATAAAATTACCACATGTCTAACAAAACATCAAATGGTATAATATAAAAACTTGTCACATCATAATGTCAAATGGCTGTTGTATGGAGCTTGCCAACATATTTCCCGGAACAACGGCCGCTTCCTCAGGGCTTCATTCCATGGCGTATAACTCCACACCTATGCTCAAAATTGTCTGGCACGCCCAAGCTAAGGGGAGACCAAAGAAAAAAAAAAATGTCCGGTCAGCCACCAACATACAGGAAAGAAAACCCAGCTATATCAGATGATACATGGTATTTACACTCAAACCTGGATATGATGAGCCACTCAAAATTCAATCAGAGGTTAGGTAACCCCTGCAACAAGTGCATATCATCCAATGGCTCAGTCAGTCAATCAAAGGATCCTTATTCCTTTTCTGTATGTTGGTGGTTGACTGCAAGTTTTTTTCTTTGGTCTCCCCTTACCTCGGATGCTCCAGACAATTTTGAGTAAAAAACATTAATTAAAAAATAGTCTGCGGCAAATGTTTATCAACATTTCTTAGCGCTGAGAGATGACTACAAACATTTGAACATTAAGTTCTTTTAGATTAAAGGAATGAACTTCGGTCTGTAAATGAGGTCAGTTTAACCACTTTTAAGCCCCATACACACGGTCGGACAATCCGCGGACCAGGTCCGTCGGACCATGTCCGTCATACTTTGTCCGATGTTGGTTTTGCGTACACACGGTCGGACAAAGTTGTCGGAAAATCCGATCATTCTGAACGTGGTGACGTTTGTTGCCTACGACGGGACTACGTAGAGGCTAGTAGCCAATAGCTTTGGTCTTGTAATGTGATCTGAGCATGCGTAGCACTTTGTCCGGTCGGACAACCGTACACACGATCGGATTTGGTGTGATCGGACCGTGTTGACGGCAAATCTTTCCAGCAGGAGATAAGACTTTGTCCGTCGGTCAAACCGACGAACACTGTCCGATGGTGCATACACACGGTCTGATTTTTCAACAACCTTGTCCGATCGGACAGAATCCATGAAAAAGTCCGACCGTGTGTATGGGGCTTAAGAGGAAGTAAACCCTGATGAGTTTTACTTCCTTTCTTTTACCCTGCAAAGTAAAAGCATAACGTGCTAGCATGACACTTACCTGCAAACGAAGCCTGCGCTGTCCCCGCTGCAGGCCGCATCCATCTTTGCCCCTCTTCCTTCCGGGGGGGGCCCGGACTCCGGCTCTGTGACTGGCCCGAGCCACGTGACGTCACTCCCACACATGCGTGTGGGTGTCGCCAGGCACGGCACTCGCTCGTGAAGAAGCGGTAGAGGGGGGCCGTTTCTTCACAGCGCATGCGCTGATGACATCATCCGTGCAGTATACAGTGCACGTTTAGGAGATATTTACAGTACCTATAGGTAAGCCTTATAGGTACAACTTGCAAAGGGAGGTTTACAACCTCTTTAAAGACCAGGCCTTTTTATGACAGGTGTTGCTTACAAGTTAAAAATCTGTATTTTCTGCTAGAAAATTACTTAGAACCGCCAAACATTATATATATATATATATATATATATATATATATATATATATATATATATATATATATATATATATATATATATATATATATATATTTTTTTTTTTTTTTTTTTTTTAGCACAGACCGTATAGAATAAAATGCTGGTTGTTGCAACATTTTATGTCACACTGTATTTGCGCAGTGGTCTTTCAAATGCAATTTTTGGGGAAAAAATACATTACAATGAATTAAAAAAATAAAAACAGTAAATTTAGCCCAGTTTTTTCTATAATGTGAAAGATGATGTTACGCCGAGAATCGTAATCTATATTCTAAGCAAAAAATTCAAATTTTTTCCAGAATCGTGCAGCTCTAATGTGCAGTATCTGTGTTTTAAAAAAAAGTATTCCACAAAATAAATAAAAAAACATTTTTTACAGGAAGATTTACTGTGCAGTATCATTTTTTTGTTTTATTTTTATTATTATTCCGCAAAATACCTTATTTACAGTGCAGCTGGGCGCTCACGTGACCTCCCGACACTCTCCTCCTCTCCTTCGGGCTGATGTCAGAGGAGAATCTCAGCCCCTCCCGCTGTAGTGCTCGGACCAGGGAAAGAGAGCACCAGCAGGTCACGTGAGCGCCCAGCAACACTGTTAAATAAGGTATTTTGCGGAATAATAATTAAAAAAATAACTGATACTGCACAGTAAATCTTCCTGTAAAAGAGATTACAGGATTTATTAGTAGTGATTTTACAACCACTTTAAATAAGGCAGTGCAAAGAGCAATGATGATTTGAGTTTGGTAGTTGTAGCTGTAGCACTTTCACTTTTGATCTAAAACAAGCATTCAGATAAGAAATGTTGATGATACTTGGACTTTTATATAATAGGCTCCAACCACAAAACTAACACACCCAGATAAGGATATTTTCAAAAAAGTGTCATTTATTTTCCGTTGTTCAAATGAGATTTGAACATTACAGCCACACGGCTAAAATTATATCTAAAGCGCTACTGAAGTTTAAAAGTTAAAAGTTACAAACAGGTAAGACCCCATACACACTATTAGATTTTCTGCAGATTTTTGACTTAAGATTTACCAAAACCATATAATATGGAGGTCAAACCTTAAAGTGGATGTAAACCCATTGTCATCCTTTCTAAACGACTGCCATAGGGGTTATCTATAAGGATATACATGCCTCCTGCATGTATCTTTAACTATCAAATGTCTGTTATGAGACCCGAAAAACTGCAGATTCTGTGGGCGGGTCTGTTGTCTGGAGCTCGGTGGGTGGAGTCGTGATGTCAGTAGACTCCCCGCCCACCTCTACACTCCCCTTGTCAATATGCATTTTCTCCTGTGTATTTCTTACACTGAGCTTCTGCTATGATCTCGAACATCCAGTGAAAAGACAGGAAAGTAACCACATGACTTCAGCATGCCCAATTATGCTGAGGTGTGGAACATCCAATCCTGGCAGAGCAGCAGAAAAGGAGTGGGAGGGAATTAAAAAATAATGCATGTCTCTTAGGCTAGTGCACGATATATGTAAATCACCTGTCACTCACAGCAAATGGGGAGGATTTGACAAAGTTTTTCTCTGTTTGTCAAGATTTATCTCACTGAACAATAAAAGAGGATTGCTCAGAGCTGGATTAACTCTTTGTGGCAAGACTGGGCTCAAATGATAGGAAATCTTATACTCTACATTATGAAATTAAAAAAAAAAAAAAATTCAGGTTTACCTCCACTGTTATGCCGCGTACACACTATCGGAATTCTCGTCGGAAAAAACTCGTTTTTCCGACGGAATTCCGCTCAAGCTGTGTTGCCTACACACGATCACACCAAATTCCGATGGTTAGTAACACAGCGGCATAAAACACGTTTGACAGCACTATAAAAGGGAAGTTTAATGCTTCCGAGCATGCGTCGAATTGTTTCCGAGCATGCGTCAGAATTTTGCGTGTCGAAATTGCATACACACGATCGGAAAATGCGATAGAAAGGTTTTCCTTCGGAAAAATTGAGAACAGGTTCTCAATTCAAAGTCCGTCGGAAAAAGACCGTTGGGCATACACACGGTCGGAAAATCCGATGAAAAGCTCCCATCGGACTGTTTCCATCGGAAATTCCGACCGTGTGTACGCCGCATTAGAGTTTCAATTTGTATGCAATCAGGCAGACCATTGGCACTACATGATTTTGGTAAATCTGAAGACAAAAATCTGCAGAAAATCGAATAGTTTGTATGGGGTCTAAGTGTACATTCTTCACATGTTTTAGCGATGGGATGAAGAAACTCCTGTGCACATGTGTTAGGTCATCCTGTGTCGGTCAAAACAGCTGAAGACCCTGCACCCAGAGGAGGCCAGAGATGTGGAAGGACACTGCATTGCTGGAGCCGAAGTGAGTATTTGTGCACTTTGAGCTTGCTTTTTATGAACTGAGCCTAATGCAGGCTTATTCTGTTCACTACTTAAATCCCCAGCTTGTGTATCTTACAACATAAGGAGCCGGCCCGTGACACCCATGGGACCAACTGGGACGGCTGTTTTAGGAAAAACTCATGGAGACGCGGTGGGGGTCGGCTCTCAGGCCAGAGTGTCCAGTATGCAGTAAATGTTCAGCCCTGTGTAGGTTGACCCCACGGGCAGCTACCTGCATCATAAAAACCAATGACACTGTGCAGCCTGCCCACCTGCATCCTAGTATCAAGGATGCTATGCCAGCCTAGCAACCAGTACACTGGCAAATAATGCCAGGGGGAGGAGTGGCAGACTACTAGTCCTGCATTGTACTCAGTGATGTCAGCATGTGACTGCAAAACAGAAGAGGCTTTGGGGGGCTAGTTGAACAGCCAGAGTGGGGAATAAGGTAAACAGAAGGAACTACCACACAATTACAATTTTTTTTAATTCTTCCACATGTACATGGCGGTGGCATGGGTACCCTAAAGGCATTTCTTCTCATGAAAGGTTATGTTTCTAGAACAATACTGGGGTCCTGTCACTTAACCAATTTGGATTTAAATTCTGCTTAGCAGAAAACATCATTGGCGACTCTTGAGTATGAAGGAGCAAAAGGTAATTCCCTAACAGATAATCCCCTTATTGCCTTACAATACACAGTCAGCGAGACTTAATCATCCCAGCATGACTAGCACCTTAAACTGATTCGGCACAACTATTGACTGTAAATGACATGCCTCTGAGTGTACACTAAAACCTCTGCCTACAAGAAAAGAGCTTAATGCCTGGTACACACAATAAGATTTTTAGACGAATGATCGTCCATTTTTTTTTTTTTTTGCATGCTAGTCTCATACGTTGGGGGTACTTGAGGACTGAGGTTGAGAACTGACCTATATCACATCAATGTCTGAACAGAGACAACCTACAGATAAATGTATTCCGCTGACTGTGTTAAAGCTGTATAGCTCTTTCTGTATTCACTTTTTCACATGACTGTGTGAAGATCCCATTGTATACACAGGTCAGGGCCATCTAAAAAGGCAAGGCAAAAGGGGCAGCTACCCTGGGCCCCATCATTGTTGTGGGGCCCAAAGCAGTGGCCTCATACTTGCCAACTATCCCAGTTTAAATTCCCTTGAAGTTTTAGTCCCGTGCTGTATCCCGATATCTCAGTGTAATGTTCTGTTACTAATGCTGCCCAGCTCTGCCCTATTGCTGTGTACAGGTGACTCACCTGCAGACCCTGTGTTTACATGGAAATAACCAGCATTGATATGTAAATAAAAGCAGCATTAATATGTCAATAGCCGCAGATCGACTGCATTGATATGTAAATAGAGGCTGCATTCATATGTATATCATGCCTCCTGAGGTCATATCTACCATCATCTCTGCTGAATACTGCCCACTGGGAGGTAAAGGGACATGCTTGAAAGTCCTGCCTACAACTGCAGTCATTAAACCTAACATCAGCCTGTTCTGCAACGGTAAGCAAATTGGAGGTGGAACCTTTTTTCAAAATGACATGGTGCCACAGAACCGTGAATTTTAGTGCATGTAAATACGCACATCTCAGCCGATGCATGAGGGTGTCATTAACAATTAATGGCACTGCTGTGTATCTGCTAAAGGGAAGCACATTTCTGTGGTGTCAGGAAAGTGATTTTGCATGCGTTCCCGACACACACAAATGTGAACACAGGCTAAATGTCTCAGTTACACTGGTGGTCAGTGTAAATCTTCTCCTTACATCGGGGGGTTGGTGTACGATCAATTTATTCAAACTAGTGGCCACTATGAAGGTCCCCCTTACATTGGTGGTCAGTTTAAATCCCTCCTTACATTTGTGGTTACTGTGAATGCCCCTATTACATTAACAGTCAGTGTAAATCCCCATTACAGTAGTGGTCAGAGTAAATCCCCACTACATTGGTGGCCAGTGTAGAAACTCCTCTTTATATTGGTAATCTGTAAAAAAAAAAAAAACTTGCATTTATGGTCAGTTTCGAATCCTCCCTTACATTGGTGGTCCATGTATAAGCCCCCTTTAAATTGGTTGTGAATGTAAATCTCCGTTACATTGGTGGCCAGTGTAGAAATCCCAGTGAGTTCACCGCTCCTAATGCGCTCCAAAGAAGCTGCTGGCAGGACTTTTTCTGACGCCCTGCCAGCTCACCACTCCAGTGTGAAAGTCCTCGGGCTTTCACACTGGAGCGAATGGAGCAGCTGTTTCAGGGCGCTTTGCAGGCGCTAGTTTTAACGCTATAGCGCCTGCAAAGCGCCTCAGTGTAACAGGGGTCTGACATATAGTTAAAAAGATCATTGGTGTCAGTGGTTCAGTGGTGGAGACAGAAATCTCCTATTGCTCAAGGTACCTCTAGCTACCTCTGAAGGAACTCTGGTTGGGAAACCTTGTACTAGACAGTCACCTCTGCATATCTGTGAAACAAACAGCTGTAAATGTTCAATAAGAAATGATTAGATATCTGATATTCTAGATATTGGAATGCAGGAATGTAAGACTTCTCCAACCCTTGTACATCTAAACCAGCATGGTAGTGACATGGCCTCTTGATAAGGTGAATAGGGGGTAGGGGGCACTTGCACATTTTCCTTAAGAATTGCAAGGCTTTTAATGAACCTAACTCACCAATGGTGGCCATCACAGCTTGGATAGTGTTACAGCACTTTGAAGAAACATCTAAATCAGAGAACAATTGTATGTATAATTCAGTTCAATTTAGGTAACATCGAGGACTTTAACTGGGGCTTCCAATGACAACAGAAAACCCTGAAAAAAGTTAGATACTTGCTGCAAGTTTGTATACATGCTGGCTACCTGGGCCCAAAGATTTGGCTAGTTCTACCCTAGGAAATGTAGATCTAAGCCCCCGTACACACGGTCGGAAATTCCGACCACAAAATCCCTCTGATTTTTTCCGACACTGGTGTTGCATACACCCGGTCGGACAATGTTGTCGGAAAATTTGATCATTCTGAATGTGGTGATGTTCGTTGCCTACGTAGAGGCTAGCAGCCAATAGCGTTGGTCTCATAATTTGATCTGAGCATGCGTGGCACTTTGTCCGTCGGAATTCTCGACACACGATCGGAAAAAGTCAGATCGGATTTTGTTGTCAGAAAATTGGAGATCCTGCTCTCAAAAAAGACCGATGGAGCCCACACACATGGGCGGATTTTCCGTCAACATGGTTCGGAATTTCTGACCGCGTGTACGGGGCATAAGACTATCTGTATCAGAAGGTGACACAAGTACAAAGTCAGATTAGCAGAACATCTAAGATCAGAGCTAAATGGATTGGGTTAGACAAGGATCAGGCCACAGCAGTTGAAGCACAATAGCTACGGCATCTGAAGAGCCTTCCTGACCACAAGCTGCATTACAATCTGTTTGAGATGCAGCAGTGGTAATCAGCTTACCAGCCATTAATACTATAAAGATGTGTACTACCTCTGAGATCTGATCTCTGTTCCCAGGAAGGAATGTCACCACATTGGCCATGTCAAGAGGTTTGGCGGCCCACTTGGAAAACAGGCTTGAATTCCTGATACCCAACACGTGGGCCAAGCCCCCATATTCAACTGTGTATGACAATATACCGTACAAACACAGAGAAATAAGTTGTATATGGTGGTCTTCATTTTCTTTATGCTCCATGTGTTCCCCCTGCAGAGCCATGTGTACAGTCACATACCCACGTACTGTGATTCAGTAGAAGGGCCCTGTACTACGTGACAGCCATAGCCACTGCTATTCAATTCTAGAACTGAAATAGAAACTGGAGACCTTGAAGTCATCACATAAAGTGAGTCATAATGTGGTCTTATTTGTTGCTGTTGTTGGGTGGATGAGGAAGTGTATGCTCAAATATGTATCTTTCAAGATATATATTCTTTTATTTTTATAGTTCAACCAAATAAAAAAATAAAAATAAAAAAATAAAACAAACACACACACGGAAAACCTCCTTATATACTATCCTTTACCCGTAGCTGATCCAGAGGAAGGCTAAAAGGCTTAAACTGTTTAAAAATGGTTTATGAATGGTTATACAAAATTTCCTAGTGCCAGTATGCAAAAAAAATTAAATATACAGCTATTGCATAACTTTTTTTAACCACTTCAGCCCCGGACCAATTTGCAGCTAAAGGACCAGGCCCCTTTTTGCAATTCGGCACTGCGTCGCTTTAACTAACAATTGCGCGGTCATGCGACGTGGCTCCAAAACAAAATTGGCGTCCTTTTTTTCCCACAAATAGAGCTTTCTTTTGGTGGTATTTGATCGCCCCTGCGGTTTTTATTTTTTGCGCTATAAACAAAAATAGAGCGACAATTTTGAAAAAAATGCAATATTTTTTACTTTTTGCTATAATAAATATCCCCAAAAAATATATAAAAAAACATTTTTTTTCCTCAGTTTAGGCCGATACGTATTCTTCTACATATTTTTGGTAAAAAAAATCGCAATTAGCGATTATTGATTAGTTTGCGCAAAAGTTATAGCGTTTACAAAATAGGGGATAGTTTTATAGCATTTTTATTAATATTTTTTTTTTATTAGTAATGGCGGCGATCAGCGATTTTTATTGTGACTGCGACATTTTGGCGGACACATCGGACATTTTTGACACATTTTTGGGACATTTGTCATTTATATAGAATTCAGTGCTATTTAAATAGCACTGATTCCTATGTAAATGACAGTTGTAGTGAAGGGGTTAACCACTAGGGGGCGGGGATGAGTCAGTGTGACGTGTTGTGTTTATTTTACTGTAGGGGGGCGTGGCTGTACGTGTGACGTCATTGATCGGCGTTCCCGATGACAGGGAACCGCCGATCACTGACAGTCAGTGTAGGAAGCGCGGGGAGAGGTTTGTTTACATAGACCTCTCCCCGTTCTTCAGCTTCGTAACCCGATCGCGGGATACCAGCGGCGATCGGGTCCGCTGGTCCCGCGGCCGGGGTCACGGAGCTCCCGACCGGGTCGCGAGCGCGCCGCTAGCGGCGCGCGCGCGACCCACGGGCAGGCACATGCACGATCACGTACAGGTACGTGATTCTGCCTGCCCGTGCCATTCTGCTGACGTATATCTGCAGTGGCCGGTCGGGAAGCGGTTAAAGCATCAATGATATATGGATATTTTTGCATTTATATATTGGGACGCCTGTCTTTACACACACATGAACTTTAATGGCATCCCAGTCTTAGTCTGTAGGGTTGCAGGCAGTGATGTAAGTAACTGAGTTAAAATAAACTGAGTTACCTAACGCAGTTACTTTAGAGGGTAACGAGTACTCTAACTGATTACTTTTCCCCTCATGGTAACCCAGTTCCCATTACTTTGGCTTAGTTACCCCAATTACATCTACCGCCACTAGATGGCAGTAGTGTAATTCCGGTGTCCTGCCGAAAAAGTTCCCCCCGCCTGATAAGGACCCCCTGTACTGCGCAGGCGCAGGGCTTGCGCAGTACGAAGGACTACGGAGCTTCCGAAAATTGCCGGACCTAAACAGCTCTGAGTGAACTCTACACCGCGCAGGCGCAGTTAACATGTAATTGTACGAGGCGATGCCGCACGCTCCTGATGCTCGTGCTACTCTGCAAGGGGCGTCTATCGTGTAACTAAGGGGCGGGTCTAATATTACTGTAACCAAGGGGCGCATTTATTATTATTGTTATATATCGAGCTCTGCCAATTAATTTAACATTCGCCCTCTTCTGTAGCCATCCGCCCCTTACACGATATAATAATAATAGACCCGCCCCCTTGCTTACACGTTATAACAGATCTGCCCCTTGGTTAGAGTAATAATAGAGCAGCCCCTTCGTTACACAATATATAACAATAATAATAAACCCGCCCCTTAGTTACACGTATAGAATATTAAAAAAAAAGTCAGTTACTTTGCTGTGTAACTAATTACTTTTCCAATGTAGTAACTAAGTTACTAACGCAATTACTTTTTGGGAGAAGTAATTTGTAACTTAACTAATTACTTTTTTAAAGTAAGATGACCAACACTGGTTGCAGGCCAGTCAAGTTCCTCTACCCTAAACTGACTCATCCATGTCTTTATGGACCTTGCTTTATGCACTGGTCCAAATCATTTGGTGGAGGGGGATTATGGTGTGGGGTTGTTTTTCAGGGGTTGGGCTTGGCCCCTTTGTTCCAGTGAGGGGAGCTCTTAAGGCATCAGCATACCATAACAATTTCATGCTCCCAACTTTGGCCCCTTCTTGTACAAACATGACTGCGCACCAGTGCACAAAGCAAGGTCCAAAAAAAGATATGGACGAGCTAGTCTGGGGTGGATGAACTGGTCTGGCCTGCACAGAGTCCTGACCTCAACCGATAGAACACCTTTGGGATAAATTAGTACGGAGACTGCGGGCCAGACCTTCTCGTCCAACATCAGTGCCTGACCTCACAAATGCACTTCTGGAAGAATGGTCAAACATTCCCATAGACGCACTCCTAAACCTTGTGGACGGCCTTCCCAGAAGAGTTGAAGCTGTTATAGCTGCAAAGGGTGGGCCAACTCAATATTTAACCCTATGGACTTATGCCCCGTACACACGATCGGACTTTCCGACAGCAAAACCGTGGATTTTTGTTCGAAGGATGTTGGCTACAACTTGTCTTGCATACACACGGTCACACTAATGTTGGCCAACAATTACGACCGTGAGAACGCGGTGACGTACAAGACATACGACGAGCCAAGAAAATAAGTCCAATAGCCAGTGCGGCTCCTTCTGCTTGATTCTGAGCATGCGTGAACTATTGTGCGTCGGACTTGCATACACACGGTCGGAAATTCCGACAACAAAGTTTTGTTGGCGGAAAAATTTGAGAACCTGCTAGCCAACATTTGTTGGCGGAAAGTCAGACAACAAATGTTCGATGGAGCGTACACACAGTCAGACTTTCAGCCAACAAGCTCACATCCAACA
>CM053037.1:23528522-23628522 GCA_028564925.1 Lithobates sylvaticus
TGCACGTAGTCACAGGGCAGACCCATGGACCCACATTAGTCACATTCAGCTGCATGCAGTCGCAGGGCAGACTCATGGACCCGCATTAGTCACATTCAGCTGCACGCAGTCGCAGGACAGACCCATGGACCCGCATTAGTCACATTCAGCTGCACGCAGTCGCAGGACAGACCCATGGACCCACATTAGTCACATTCAGCTGCATGCAGTCGCAGGGCAGACTCATGGACCCGCATTAGTCACATTCAGCTGCAGGGCAGACCCATGGACCCGCTTTAGTCCCATTCAGCTGCACGCAGTCACAGGGCAGACCCATGGACCCGCATTAGTCACATTCAGCTGCACGCAGTCGCAGGGCAGACCCATGGACCCGCATTAGTCACATTCAGCTGCATGCAGTCGCAGGGCAGACTCATGGACCCGCATTAGTCACATTCAGCTGCAGGGCAGACCCATGGACCCGCTTTAGTCCCATTCAGCTGCACGCAGTCACAGGGCAGACCCATGGACCCACATTAGTCACATTCAGCTGCACGCAGTCGCAGGGCAGACCCATGGACCCCGCATTAGTCACATTCAGCTGCACGCAGTCGCAGGACAGACCCATGGACCCGCATTAGTCACATTCAGCTGCACGCAGTCGCAGGACAGACCCATGGACCCACATTAGTCACATTCAGCTGCATGCAGTCGCAGGGCAGACTCATGGACCCGCATTAGTCACATTCAGCTGCACGTAGTCACAGGGCAGACCCATGGACCCACATTAGTCACATTCAGCTGCACGCAGTCGCAGGGCAGACCCATGGACCCGCATTAGTCACATTCAGCTGCACGCAGTCGCAGGACAGACCCATGGACCCGCATTAGTCACATTCAGCTGCACGCAGTCGCAGGACAGACCCATGGACCCACATTAGTCACATTCAGCTGCATGCAGTCGCAGGGCAGACTCATGGACCCGCATTAGTCACATTCAGCTGCACGTAGTCACAGGGCAGACCCATGGACCCACATTAGTCACATTCAGCTGCATGCAGTCGCAGGGCAGACTCATGGACCCGCATTAGTCACATTCAGCTGCACGCAGTCGCAGGACAGACCCATGGACCCGCATTAGTCACATTCAGCTGCACGCAGTCGCAGAACAGACCCATGGACCCACATTAGTCACATTCAGCTGCACGCAGTCGCAGGGCAGACTCATGGACCCGCATTAGTCACATTCAGCTGCACGTAGTCACAGGGCAGACCCATGGACCCACATTAGTCACATTCAGCTGCATGCAGTCGCAGGGCAGACTCATGGACCCGCATTAGTCACATTCAGCTGCACGCAGTCGCAGGACAGACCCATGGACCCGCATTAGTCACATTCAGCTGCACGCAGTCGCAGGACAGACCCATGGACCCACATTAGTCACATTCAGCTGCATGCAGTCGCAGGGCAGACTCATGGACCCGCATTAGTCACATTCAGCTGCAGGGCAGACCCATGGACCCGCTTTAGTCCCATTCAGCTGCACGCAGTCACAGGGCAGACCCATGGACCCGCATTAGTCACATTCAGCTGCACGCAGTCGCAGGGCAGACCCATGGACCCGCATTAGTCACATTCAGCTGCATGCAGTCGCAGGGCAGACTCATGGACCCGCATTAGTCACATTCAGCTGCAGGGCAGACCCATGGACCCGCTTTAGTCCCATTCAGCTGCATGCAGTCGCAGGGCAGACCCAAGGACTCACAATTGTCACATTCAGTTGCACGCAGTCGCAGAGCAAACCCATGGATCCGCAATAGTCACATTCAGCTGCATGCAGTCGCAGGGCAGACCCATGGACCCGCATTAGTCACATTGAGCTGCACGCAGTGGCAGGACAGACCCATGGACCTGCATTAGTCACATTCAGCTGCATGCAGTCGCAGGGCAGACCCAAGGACTCACAATTGTCACATTCAGTTGCACGCAGTCGCAGAGCAAACCCATGGATCCGCAATAGTCACATTTAGCTGTATGCAGTCGCAGGGCAGTCCCATGGACCCGCATTAGTCACATTCAGCTGCACGTAGTCACAGGACAGACCCATGGACCTGCATTAGTCCCATTCAGCTGCACGCAGTCGCAGGGCAGACCCATGGACCCGCATTAGTCACATTCAGCTGCACGTAGTCACAGGGCAGACCCATGGACCCACATTAGTCACATTTAGCTGTATGCAGTCGCAGGGCAGACCCATGGACCCGCATTAGTCACATTTAGCTGTATGCAGTCGCATCTACAGCTACACCTCCCTGTGTCTATTGCATGCCTCCCTGTGCAGATCTGCCTGCCTCCATGTTCCACTCTGTAGCCCTCCGTTGCACTGATCAGAGTGTCACAAAAACATGCGGCGGCCATTGCAGTATTCAAAAGCCGCCCCTCCTCTTCGTCTGTGATAGTCAGAACACTCAATTTCCCAGCAGTCAGTGTCCAGCCTATCACGGACATCCGCTCATCCTCATACCACAGACAAGAATGAGAGGATGTCCGTGATAGGCTGAACACTGACTGCAGGGAAATTGAGTGTTCTGCCTAGCACAGACGAAGAGGACGGCGCGGCTTTTGAACACCGGAAGCGCCGCCGTATAATTTTATGACCCGCTGATCAGGTAGGCAGACGGCGGTGACTCGAGTATAAGCCGAGGGGGGCACTTTCAGCCTAAAAAAAAAAGGTCTGAAAATCTCGGCTTATACTTGAGTATATACGGTAATTTATGACCTTTCCGTTTAAACCCTGTGTTATCCAAACTCTGTTCAATGAAAAGTGTAAACTCACCACATAAACACTCTATATACAAAATAAAAAGATCAGAACATGATGTTCACATTTGCATGGAAGCACAATTGAACAATTGAATGAATGCTGATTATTCAGAGAATTACGGTATTTATGTTTATTGAGGATCGTTTTTTTATTTTATTTTTTATATGTACTAACAGTTAAGCTTCATACACACAAAACAAAAATTGGATGAAAAATACCACTTTTGAAGCGTTCGTGCATATGAGCGTATCATTTTTTATTTTTTGAAGTGGATCTTGGGTGGGAGTTCCCACACTTTTTTCCCCAGGACTTGACCCCTGTATAAAACCCTCAGGGTGTTTTAGTTTAACCACTTTCCGCCTGTCCGCAATGTACTGCTGACAGGCGGCCTGTGTGGGCAAAGCATCGCGCTCTTATGTTGCGGCCTATTTCCAGGTTTAGGGCACACGCTTGCGCCCCCTCCTCCTCCCGGCCAGCACCTGCTGTGATTGTACACAATGGCAGTCTGTCAGCAGATCCTGGCCAATGATTCATGGCCTGGACCTGCTGATCAGCTGTGTACAATTACAGGGGGGTCTCCGACTTACGAACGCCCGACCTACGAACCACTCTTACTTACGAACCAGGCGCTGCCGGGACCCTCTGCCGTTCTGCGCGGACTATCGGCCGTTCTGCGCATGCGTGGCCAGACGGTGCCTCGGAAAAAATGACGGAAATGTCCGTAATTTGCCACGCATGCGCAGAACGGCATTCGACGGAACATCGGAAATGTCCGTAATTGTCGTTCTGAGCATGCGCGGCCGACTTACGAACATTTCCGAATTACAAACAGGATGAAAGTCCCTAACGGGTTCGTAACCCGGGGACCCCCTGTACAGCCCAGAGCTCTGTGTTGACAATCAACGCAGAGAATGATCTCTCTGTTTCTCATCCCTGCAAGGCAGGGAATCGAAACTTAGAGATCTATTATTAAAAGCAGCACACTTTGCACAAATTACACATCGGTAGGCACACATTTAACCCCTGGATCGCCCAGCTAGTGTGATTAGTACAGTGACAGTGTATAGTATATAGTATGAGCACTGTATTAATGTCACTGGTGAAGTCAGTGGCAATTAGTCAGCTCCCCCCAGCATCAGTTAGTGTCAGATTGCCCGCCGCAATGCCATAATAAGTCGCTGATCACCGCCGTTAGTAGTAGTAGTAGTAATCACTTCTCCTAAGGTGGACTTCATATGACGTCCTGTAATTTAAGTGGTTAAATCTGAATGCAGCTACATGCATCATTCAGATATCTTCTTTTTCTTCTGGGATTCTCTGTCATACCTGTTCAGCCAGTTTTACAGGCGGCGGGAGGGGACATCCGCCGCCCTCCAGTGCTTCTCCTGGCTCGCCCTTGTGATCGGCGAGCCATTTATTATAGAGAGTACGGCAGTCTCTATGACCTTCGGAGACCAAACGCGATGTTATGACATCACAATCCGGCCTCGGCAGATGTAAACGCTGCTGTTTCCTCGACTGGGAAGCCGAGATTCTTTATTTTTATTTTTTTATTTCAGGCTTTTCAGCCTAGAGGCGAGATGCAGGGACTTATAGACCCCCAGATTTTGCTGTAAAGAGGACCTGTCATGCCCTATTCCTATTACAAGGGATGTTTACATTCCTTGTAATAGGAATAAAAGTGATCAAAAAAAATTTAAAGGGAAAGTGTCAAAATAGAAAAATAAAAGTAAAATAAACAATAGATCAACATTTTTTATAGCACCCCCCCCCCCCCATCCCTAGAAGCGAACGCATACCTACGTCACGTCTTCATATGTAAATGGGCGTTTTAACTACGCATGTGAGGTATTGCTGTGAACGTTAGAGCGAGAGCAACAATTCTAGCACTAGAGCTTGTCTGTCCTCTAAATTGGTAACCTGTAAAAAAAAAAAAATGTAAAGCATAGCCGATGAAGGTTTTTAAGTACTGAAATTTGGTAATGTTCCACGAGTGTGCGCAATTTTAAAGCGTGACGTGTTGGATATCTATTTACTCGGTGTAACATCATCTTTCACATTATACAAAAATATCAGGCTAACTTCAGTATGTTGTGTTTTTTTAATTCATGAAACTTTTTTGTTTCCAAAAAAATAACACGTTTGAAAAATTGCTGCACAAATACTGTGTGACATAAAAAGTTGCAACGACTGCCATTTTATTCACTAGCGTCTCTGCTAAAAAAAAAAAAAAAAATTTCTAGCAAAAACATTTAGGAGAGGAGTGCCAGAATAGGCCCGGTATGGAAGTGGTTAAAGAGGAAGTAAACCCTAATGGGTTTACTTCCTCTTTGTTTCCCTGCAAAGGTAAAGCATTCAATGGACTACTATGCATCGCATAGTAGTCCATTATGTGTCACTTACCTGACACAGGAGCCAGCAAAGTCACCGATGTCCCCTTGTGTACGGAGCCTCCATCTTCTTGGTGGGTCTCGCGGCTCCGGCGCTGTCACTCGCGCCATATCGCCGCTGAGAGCGGCGCACTCAGTGTTCTCACCCATGCGATCTGATTCCTCTACAAGTTCAGTTTACACTGCGATCTGTGAACTATTCTCATTAACATTGTATTAATACCCGCTGCGGTTCGCAGAGGGCAGTGTGAACTGCCTGCGGGAGATATGCAATGCGAGAACCGGCGCTGGAATCGTGCTGGTTCCCACATCGCTACAGTGTGAACCTAGGCTTACTTTAAGGCCACTTTCACACTGAAGCGCTTCTAAACTGCCAGTAAAAACACTGAGCGCTTTTGAAGAGCTTTTCAGGCGCTTTTGAAGAACTTTCCATTCATTTCAATGGGGAGGGGAGTTTTTCACAGCCCCGACAGCACACTGCCCCAGTGTGAAAGTGTTCATTGATTTTAATGGAAATAAGTTTTCATGAGCTTTTTAGGCGCTGTTTTTAGCGTGAAAGCACCTGAAAAGCGCCTCAGTGTGAAAGTGGTCTAATGCAAACCAATCAATATATGCTTATTGGTAGAGCTGCACAATTAATCGTTAAAAAATAGTGATCTCGATTCAACCCCTTGACGATATCTATTGCAGAGTTTGACGATTCTTTCATATAACAAGTGGAGAGACTTATCTGCTCACTCAGCTGTCAAAAGAAAACATCCGGCAGTCTGCCAAGTTTTTAATATGAAACATTATAACTAAGCTTCCTTCTTAGATCAAAGGTATACACTTCTGTTTGTAAAGAAAAAATCCAGGCAATCTGCCAAGTTTTCAACAAAGTGCAAATGCAGGAAGTTTAACCATAAATCTTTTTCTGACACTTCTTTCTTAAGTTAAAATCAATATTTTTTGCTAGAAAATTACTTGAATCCCCCAAACATTATATAAATATTTTAGCAGAGACCCTAGGGAATACAATGGCAATTGCTGCAATATTTTATGTCACACTGTATTGCCCAGCGGTCTTTCAAACACAATTTTTTGGGGAAAAAATACAGTTCATTGAATAAAAAAAAAAGAAAGAAAATGCCACGGGAATCGTGATCTATCTTCTAAGCAAAAAATCGTGATTCTCAATTTAGCCAGAATCGTACAGCTCTACTTATTGGGATTTTTTCTTACCAAAGACGTGGCAGAATACATTTTGGCCAAATATTATGAAGACTTTATTTTGTTTTTTTTTAATTGGATATGTTTTGTAGCAGAAAAAAAAAATATATAGATTTTTGTTTTTCTAAAATTTTGGTCTTTTTTTCTTTCATATCACAAAAAATAAAAAACCGCAGTGGTAATCAAATACCACCAAAAGAAAGCTCTATTTGTGTGAAAAAAATATATATAGATTTTGTTTGGGTACAGCGTTGCATGACCGCACAATTACCAGTTAAAATAGTGCAGTGCTAAATAAAAAAATAAAAAAATGCTCTGGTCATGAAGGGGGAAAAATCGTCCAGAGGTCAAGTGGTCAACGCATTAAGCACAAGAAAAAAAACATTCCCCATGAAACTTGGTGTTGAATTTCTTACCTCAGCACTCGCAGTTTAATACCTTCAGACCCTGTTCACCCTGACGGCGTTTTTCAGGCGCTTTAACACTAAAAATATCACCTGTAAAGCTCCTGAAAAAAGCCTCCGCTGCAATCCCAGTGTGACAGCGCTTTCTCACTGGGGCTCTGCGCTGGCAGGGCGTCACAAAAAGCCTGCAAGCAGTTTCTTTGTAGCGCTGTAGGAGCAGTAAATACACCGCTTCTAAAGCGACCCTGCCCATTGATTTCAAAGCGGCGCTGCAGAGACGTTTTGCGGGTGGTTTTAACCCTTTTTCGGCCGCTAGCGGGGGTTAAATCCGCCCCACTAGCGGCTGAATAGCGACACTAAAACGACGATAAAGCGCCGATAAAAATAGTTATAATTTATAATAATTTTATCGGCGCTGGTGGGCACTGGTAGGCGGCACTGTTGCCTACAACGAGGTGGCACTTGTAGGGGGCACAGGTGGGCACTGAGGGGCTGGCGCCAGCTTTCAGTGATCTGGACTGATGTCTCGATTACTGCCGCCAGTGATCGGCTTTTTTTTTTTCTCAGCGCGAGGAGAAAAAATTGCCGATTTCCGGCTGTGTTGACATCATGTTATCAGCTGTCATTGGCTGACAGCTGATGACGTGGTAAGGGGTCGGGATCGACCCCTTACTCGGATCTGTGATCCAGCGAGTCTCATAGACTCGCTGATCACAGAGCACTCCGTGCCCGCCCTTCAAGGGGCGCGCAGGCCGCTTGTGCACGGGACGACGTCAATGGACGTAGTCCTGGCAAAGCAGGTCCGCGCTGCAGCCGTCATTCAGCTATAGCGCGGATCTCAAGAACTTAAATCAACGCGATTTAAATTATAATTTTTAAAGAGCAACTGTCAGCTCCTCCCCTGACCCACTGTTGCCTCATCGACAGTCCCATTCACTTTAACCACTTCCCACCCGGCCAATGTATATAAACTCCCGGGTGGGCGCTCTCTCCTTCTGAGTGGATGTTCAGGAATGTCCCTCAGAAGTAGGGGGATCGTGCCTGCGCAGCGGCGCAATCCCGATGCGCTCGTGTCACCCAGACACGGCGCATCTTAGATCAGCAAGAGGGCTCTGTGATTGGCCCTCCTGATCACATGACAGCCATGTCCAATCACGGCCGTCATGTGATGTAAACAAACAAGCGGTTGCTAGGCAATCGGCTCTCCTCTCCTCACACGGAAGTTGTTGCTGAGGAGAGGAGAGCGGATCTCTGCAGCCGGCTGGTGATCAGTGAGTATGATCTGTTTTTTACGTTTTTTACTCACTGATCACCAACCTAGTGTCCCCACATTGTAATGTAAAACACACAATGTAAACACATGTCCCCAAATCACCACACAGTGTAAACACACGTCACCACACAGTGTCCCAAAAACACATGTCCCCCACATGTCCCACTAAATTCACATGTCCCAATTATTATCTGCACACATTTGTCTGTGGTCTGTGATCACCTGCGCACATCTGTACATGATCATTTTCGTACATATGTCTGTGATCACACGAACCAATTATTATACACTTAACGGTATTTTTTTTTTACCAAAAACATGTAACAGAATACATTTTGGCTTAAATTTATGACAAAATTAGATTTTATTGGATTTCTTTTAAAATAGAAAGAAGAAAATATAATATTTTTTTCCAAATTTCCTCTCTTATATCGCAAAAAAATTAAAACGGAGTGATGAATAAATACCACCAAAAGAAAGCTCTATTTGTGCGAACAAAATGATAAAAATGTTATTTGGGTACAGCGTAGCATGACCGCGCAATTGTCATTGAAAGTGCGAGAGCGCTGAAAGCTGAAAAATGGTCTGGGAAGGAAGGGGGGCGAAAGTGCCCAGTATTGATGTGGTTAATAGAACGCACAACAAGGTGAGGGATGTGGTGGGAGCAGATGAGTGGACGCCCGCTAACAGGCGCTGCCATGATGGATCTGAAATGACAGGTGCTCTTTAAATGTAAGGACTCATTCTTGCTGGTAGTTGGAATCTTTATTATTTGCAAACAAAATTAAGGTTTCCTATTTAGAATAATAAGCTGTCAGGTTAGTAAAACAGCGATATCAGAACCGATTCAATCATACAGTTTGTAGTGTACATAGGATTTGCAAAACAATGAGATAAAGGAAGATTCCTGAACTTTGTTTTATCTCATGGTTACTGTAAAATTGTGTGAATGCATCAATGCAGAGCATGTTATCTCAGCTTGCAGAGTTTGGATTCATTGAATGAGTTTACCAAAAATGTAAATATTGCAGGATACACAGCCTCATGCTACATAACTAAGCTCCATTTCATGCTGAATAAATTATTAACTGGTTCCTGACCAGCGCACGACAGAATGGCACGGACAGGCATAAGGGCGTACAAGTACTTCCTCTTTAAGATGCCATCTCGCGTGCCGGATGTGACCCCCGTGAGTCCGGTCGCGGGACCCACGGACTCGATCGCCGTGGGGATACCCATGATCGTCTCACGGGGCGGCTGAACGGGGAGATGCGGAAGTAAACAGAATCTCCCCGTTCTGCCTAGCAACTAGTGACACTGATCTCTGCTCCCTGTGATTGGAGCAGAAATCAGTGTTCACTAAATGACAGCCACGCCCCCCCCCACAGTTAGTAACACGCCCCTAGGAACACTTAACCCCTACACTGCCACCTAGTGGTTAACCCCTTCACTGCCAGTGTCATTTACACAGGAATAAGTGCATTTAAATAGCACTAATTGCTGTATAAATGACAGTGGTCCCAAAAATTTGTCAAAAATGTCCGATGTGTCCGCCATAATGTTGCAGTCACAATAAAAATCGCTGATCGCCGCCATTACTAATAAAAAAAAAAAATTTATAAAAATGCTATAAAACTATCCCCTATTTTGTAAACACTATAACTTCTGCGCAAACCAATCAATAATCGTAATTGCGATTTTTTTTTTTTTTACCAAAAATATGTAGAAGAATACGTATCGGCCTAAACTGAGGAAAAAAAAATAGTTTTTTTTATACATTTTTGGGGATATTTATTATAGCAAAAAGTAAAAAATAATGCTTTTTTTTGTATATAGCGCAAGAAATAAAAACCGCAGGGGCGATCAAATACCACCAAAAAAAAAGCTCTATTTGTGGGAAAAAAAGGACATCAATTTTGTTTGGGAGCCACGTCGCACGACCGCCGCGCAATTGTCAGTTAAGGCGACGCAGTGCCGAATCGCAAAAAGTGGTCTGGTCTTAAGCCACCAAAATGGTCCAGGGCTTAAGTACTTAAAATATTTTTGTCAGTGACATGAGCTGGTCTTACATCTGTGTGCTGTGCTAACATGCAGTAAAATGTGCATTATCATTACAAAATTGGATTTGCTCCAAATTGGCATATAAGACCAGGTATCTGCAGATGTACAAAGGTCCAATCCCACGTTTTTGGCTTCTCAGGGCCGGCACTAGACATGTGCACAACAGAAAAACTTGTTTCTTTTCAGATCCGTTTCGTTAAGTTAATAATTTTGTTTCGTCATATTCGTTATGTTAGAATGATTTGTTTTCGAAATTCGTTTAGTATGTTTGGTTTCGGCTAGTATATTTGTTATTTTCGAATCGATTTCGGAAGATGGCTATACTAGTTCTGTTCTATTTTTTAATTTCTATTCTTGTCATCATCTTATTTCACTTGTATACTTTTCTGTATTGTAATATGTTTCCAATTCGAATTCAAATATATTTTCAAGTTTTTCTAATTAATTTTTTCGTCATATTATTTAGTTTCATTATTTATTTCAGATTTGTTGAAATTCGTTACCATTGTGATTTGGAAATTCGGATACATCTAAATCTCCGAATAACAAAAATGTTGTACGAATTTTGATTCGCAAATTAAACGAATCGTGCATGTCTAGCTGGCACGGTTTGCTTACTAATGTATGCTATGTCTAGGAAACCGTATTACTTACCAGACTATGTCTAAAAAAACTTTTTCTGAAATTCTGGAAGCCACAAATAGAATTGCAGATTTCACCGGCAGCGGCACCCGCTGTTTAAATCTGATATTGGGGCACAGCCTGAAAATACAGCGATGCCCTAAAGAAACAGTTGTATAAATGTTGCCTTGCAGACATTTGTCTAGGAAATAGTTCCATCCTTAGGACAGGAAATCTACTGTTTGCTGTGGAGCTTCCTTCATTTTGCTATATACAAAGTAGTAGTAGTATTATCTAAATGGGGGTTGCATAGAAAGTATCTTATCCAATAGGGGGTTGCTATTTTTCTTGCATATGTTTATTCAAAGCAGTACATGCTGATTATGGCAGTGGGCTGTGAAGCAACTTTAAAGTGACCTTATAGGAAGCTGTAAAGGATGTGATAACATATATGCACATACCTCTCTATATAAAAAATACTTTATTTAAAACAAATAGTTATGTTTTTATATATATATATATATATATATTATTTTTTGTTTTTAAAATATATATATTAATGCTTGCTTTTTTTTTTTTTTATAGGAACAGCATCATCACAGTTTGTGGGGCTTTTATGGATGGGGGAGAAAAATTCACTTCACGATGGTTCAAACCACCAGTTGCCCTTTGATGTATTGGCAGTCTGGATCTGTAATATATTGACTGGAAGAGTCCTCCTGTGTGGTACAGCAAGGCACCTGCTACCTTCATTCTAAAGACAGAGGTCATGAGAGATGCGTAAACACTTCAGCAATCTGTTTATTGAAACTCACATTGGCATAGAAAAAAAAAAGCCTGCAGTTTTGTGGACTGAAAGAGAACATTTGAAGTCGCAACTGCTAAGAAGTCTATTTTTGTGCGTAAATACTGTTAGTTAGGTCCATATTTAGTGATGGCCGGGCACTTCTGTGTTAAAGTTTAGTGCTATACCTGAATAGCACTACTGACTATATTATGTCAAGCTTGCAAAAAACGATGAGCAGACAAAAATTTATGGACATTTTTATATTCTTAAAGTGAAATGCAACTTGAAATATTCTGTGACATTTAACTGCCTCGTCTCATGGTGACAAGTCTCACTCGCATGTGTTTGCTGAGCCAATGAACATAATAACACAACTGCCCAGTAAAAGGCTTCAGTACCTATCTGCTATTTCAAGCACTATGTGCCTTCAGAAAGTATTTTATGAGATATTGTATGGTGGACATAAAATGAAAAACAGGTCAATAAAGTCCTGAAAGGGGCCTGGAAGATACAAACGTGATGAGACCACAGGCAGTTACTAAAGAGGTGCTTAAGTAGAAGGCAAAAAGGTCTGACAATGGCAAAATACTGGCTGAGCCTGTATGATCAGTGGCCCTGCACTATATACCATGCTGTCTGTAAGAGAGAACTGTGCTGGCATTCCTTAATCAGTGTGTCGCAGTGCTGAAAGCATGGAGAGGTGAGCAACATCCAAGAAGGTGTGAACTTGTACCCAATGGTACAGTACAGAGGCAGAAAACGCTTGGCACTTCTGGTAAGATAATTTTCTCATCCTTTAAAAAAAACGATTGGATTTCTCCGATAGCAGCTAATTTCACTAAAAGATTGCTGCATTGTTAGATTATGTAAACAAAATGTCATGTAAGATATACATAGGTGCATTAGTGCTTGTAGAGCTAATGTCATTATTTATGAACATGCAAATAATGGATGTGTGCAATTGCACTCTCCTTCTTTCATTATTGTAGTCAGGACTTATTATGGTGTAGTCTCCTTTTCACATGTTCAGCTGGGATGATAGAATCCCTATTGAAAAAAGGGGGTCATCCCAGCAGGAACTCATCAACTCAGTAGGAAGATTTAAGCCAGGGGTGCTCAACCTTTTGAGGAGCGAGGGCCACTTAAGCAATTTGGTAACCAGTCGTGGGCCACAGTGAACTATGTGGGTTTTTTTTTTTTTTTAACAGAAAAGGAGAATTAATTAGTGTACATACAAAGTACACAAGAAATAATATGAAAATTTCAAGTGGTTGTAAACTCTGTACTCTGTACTCTATATTAAGGCTTACCTGTAGGTGCTGGAAATATCTCCTAAACCTGCTCAATTTAGGAGATTTTTTACAATATATGCGTGCGCACGATTGTGCCGTTTGTAAAGGGATGATGCCGTGACTGGCGGCTCCCGCGTGCATGCTTGGGAGTGATGTCACGGCCAGTCACAGAGGCGGAGTCCACAGCCCCGGAAGGAAGAGGGGTGAAGATGGAGGCTTCCAGCCAGCGGGGACAGCGGTGACATCGCAGGCTTTGTTTTCAGGTAAATTCCAACAGGGAGCCAAGCGCAGAAAGTAAACCAAGGAGCCAAAGTAATTATAAAAGTCACACTGGACTGCTGATTTCTGATCAAATGAGAAACAGACAATAACAGAATATGGAAACGCAGATCCAGGAGGTGGCAAAAAATCAATTGGAGATGGAATCAATGTGAAATTTAAAACAGTTTATTGCTGACAAAACATGTAACTAATACACAGTAAAAATGGGGAAAATCGTCAGAATGCCCATACTCACTGTGATAGTACCAGCAATGGAGCCAAAAGGTGGTGGAGAAATGACTGTCCCGCTTCTGTGAGGGCTGTGGACAGAGGGGGCTGCAGACCAAAAATGGGAAGCCGAAAACACTTTCCAACAGCTGGGAGCGGTGACCATAACCAAAGCCAGACTACATCAGGGAGGGGAAAGACTGGGTCCAGATCCAGGAAGCAAGATCACTGTATGACCAGAGTGGAAAATGGCAGAGCCACTGCAGCGGCAGTTGAGACCAGCGATGGATGCTGGAGGGGCAGCGTGTTATCTGAGGAAGGGGTTAAACCTGTAATCGTATACCGCTCAAGCTTCAGCACCTGCTGTGATACTCATCACATATCCTGCTCTGATCCATTTTTGTCCATCAGGCTTTGTTGATGTCTGCCTGCGGTCGGAGCGTGTGGCGTGGCCGGGGAGGAGTCCTGTGGTGTCAGGACACCTTGCAGCTCAGCCGCATTCCCGCTGCCCTTCCAGCATCCATCGCTGGTCTCACCTGCCGCTTCAGCGGCTCTGCCATTTTCCACTCTGGTCATACAGTGATCGTGCTTCCTGGATCTTTCCCCTCCCTGATGTAGCCCAGCTTTGGTTATGGTTATCAGTCCCAGCTGTTGGAAAGTGTTTTCCATCTTCCCATTTTTGGTCTGCAGCCCCCTCTGTCCACAGCCCTCACGGAAGTGGGACAGCCATTTCTCCACCACCTTTTGGCTCCATCGCTGGCCCTATCACAGTGAGTTTGGCCACTCTGATGATTTTTCCCATTTGTACTGTGTATTGGTTACATGTTTTATCAGCAAAAACTGTTTTAAACTTCACATGGATTCCATCTCCAATTGATTCCTTGCCACCTCCTGTATCTGCGCTTCCCAATTCTGTTTTTTTTTTTTCATTTTCAGGTAAGTGACACATAATGGGCTGCTATGCGATCCATAGTAGCCCATTATGCTTTACCTTTGCAGGGAAATAAAGAGGAAGTAAAACCTATTAGGGTTTACTTCCTCTTTAACACACAGTGAATAACAAGGCACGTAGTTCTATTTAGTGCAAAAAATAGATGATGATATATCACATATTATTCTAGTAACAGTATTAGATACAATAGTTCTCGAAAAATCTTCCACTAGATTAGTAGTTCAGCTCTTTCTATTGTCTGGAATAAATTTACATTGACAGTTACCCCTGGAGTGTGAGAGGGGAGGGTGGAGGGAGAAGGAGAGGGGGGAAAAGAAAAGGGAAGGGTTGGGGAGAAACAAGAAGGGTGGGTGGGGGGGGGGGGAGTCGGGCATGTGTTAAGAAAGGGGATGAATAGGTATAATTGTATATCCTCATATATGCATTCAGAGGTCTCCTGAGTCCACCAGCCTCAACTCTTATCCCAAGCAGCCCAAATGTTTTCAACATTTTTGGGGCATTTTCGTCCCATATGTACGTTTTTTAAAGTGGTAGATTATACTCAATCATGCCTCTCCATGCGAAGCCATGGGAGGCTCAGACTGCTTCCATTTAATTAGTATAGCCTTCTTGGCATAAAATGTGGCATAAAATATAAATAACCGATTGTATTTGGTGTAATAGTATTGCAGATACCCAGAAGAAGGGTCATAGGGTCCATACCCACAGTCAAATTTCCCACAGAGTTTATCGTGGTAACCACTACCTTCAAAAACTGCTAGATAAAGGAGCAGGACCACACGGCATGTAAGAATGTACCCAGGGCGTGGCCAAGAGTGGCATGTGAACGGACGTGTTTCACAGAGCTCCTGCATAAGATCCTTAACTTACCCTGCTCCCAACTGGAATAACCCCCTGATTTTCATCCACACACTCACCACAGCTACAGCAAACACTCCTGGAGACCGAGGCCACTCGATCCGGTGACCCGCAAACAGAAGGGAGATGGCGTGCAGCCTGATCCCCCAACATGGCGCCGAGGCGGCTTTCTCCCAGCGCTCATGAGGAGACACACAGGAATGAGCTGGTAAGCCTCCCAAAACCCCTAAAGCGCTGGGAAAAGACCCTCGCGGGACATCCTGTATTACACCCAGAAATTAAATGAGGCAGCGAACAGCACATAGAGGAGGACTTAGAAACGTCCTCAGCTATCTTCCATGCACAGGAAGATACACACTGTACACAGGGCCCCTCTGGTACCACTGACCAACAGATTGCTGACACAGACGAGGGAGATGGCCCACCTTAGCTGAAATACTTAAAGCAGTCCACAAGTGCACAGCGTCAGTGGATATGCTTAAGGAACACTTTGGGGGCTTGAAGGAGGAAGTGGGTCTGATTCGCCATGATCTGCAAAAAAATAAGAGAACACACTACTGCAGTGGAGGGTCGCATAAGTGACATGGAGGACAAGTTACCACCATTGACGAGGGAGCTGCAATCCACAACACGCATTGCTAAAGCCACTGAACTTAAAAAAGATGACATTGAAAACCGCCTTAGGCGGAATAATATCCAGAGAGTGGGGCTCCCCGAGAGGGTGAAGGGAAGGGACCCCACAGAATATGTAGAGCAATGGTTGCTGGATACATTTGGCAAGAAAGCATTCACTTCATTATACTCATTGGAACGAGCTCACAGGGTTCCACCTAGGCCTCTCCCGCCTTGTCATCCTCCCTGCACCATGCTGGCCAGACTTCTCAATTTCAAAGATAAGGAGATAGGGGTCCGTCTGGCCAGAGAACATCCAGTCTAACGGCACTCAGATCTCCTTCTACCCTGCTTGGCAGATGTGCAACGCCGCAGGACGAAATTTACAGAGGTCAAGAAAAGGCTCCAGCGGCTCCAGGCTACTTGCACCATGCTGTTTCCTGCTAGGCTCTATATCCTGGGCCAGGGACAAGCACACTTTTTTGATTCAGCCACGGAGACCTCCGACTAGCTATACACGATTGTTTTTTCGTTGGACTACAAAATAAATATAAGACTTTTAGTTCTTGATTTGATGTTCCTACGCTTGTTCCGATGGGGAATTTTGCCTGACTCCAAGCTGATCCTGTTGCTTCTTACCGAACTGGCGCTTCATCTTATTGCAGGATCCTGAAGAAGGGCTCCTGAACCTGGGGAGCAACACTTTATCCTTGCGGGGATACAAGCACCAAAGTTTGTTTTCTGTTATTTTGTGCTCAAGTTCAGTTTAAGTACACTTATGGTTCCAACATTAATTGTCTGAAGTCACCCCACCATGCTAACCCTCTGTGGAGATACTCTGCCCTCCCAGTGCCTCCCTGCCCTCAGGGCCTACCCAGGTCCTTGATGCCTGTACTGTTTTTGACTTATAGTGTTTTACAATTTCTGATATACTAATTGGTTATGATGGCTGTCCCGGTAATTTCTTGGAATGTTAGGGGCATACCAGACCCCCTTAAGCGTACCATGGTGTCCACTGTTCTCTGCAAGCACCTGCCTGCCATATGTGCGCTGCAGGAGACTGACTTGGTACCGGAGACGCTGTTGTGCTTACAGTTCTCATGGGTGGGCTCGGCCTATCATTCTACTCATACCTCCTACTCTAGGGGGGTGAGCGTTCTGATACACCGATCCCTGGATTTTCAGCTTTTTTTACAAACTGATTGACCCTGAGGGGAGATTTGTGATTCTGTTATGTAGAATATTTCATGTTAAATGTATTTTGGTGGCGGTATACATACCGCCCCCTTTTCAACTCTTTGGTGCTGAGAACTCTTCTGATGTACCAGCTGGGCAGCCCTGACAGCCCCCTCATACTAGTTTTGTGATTTTAATGGCTATCTAGATCCTCTACTAGACAAACATCCCCCCCCCCCCCCGCCGCAGTGGGAACCAAGTACCCCCGCACTACACTGCGGAAAATTGTACAAGAAGCAGGCTGGAGAGACCCATGGAGGTGCCGTAACCCAGTCCAGAAGCAATTCTGCTGTTTCTCCCATTTATCCCTGTCTAGAATTGATCTGTGTCTATGTACCACGGCTGCCTCACTCTTCATCCAGGAAGTACAATACCTGGTGAGAGGTATATCCGACCACCCTCCTCTGGTGATTTCTCTAGCGGTGGGGCCTACCTCAACACTCCTGAGAGCTCCATGGATCCTTAATGCCTTTTGGTTGAACCTATTGCCCTCCCACAATAGAATAACTGAAGAGATTTCCATTTACTGGCAGGCCAATAAGGAACATCCTGACCCCCTTAATTACATGCGACGCCTTTAAGGCATTCCTGAGAAGCTTATTCATGACTGAGGTCAATGCCATTAAACACAACACTCAGGTACAGAGGGAACAGGCTGGGCAGCTGGTTCATCGATTGGAGGCAGAGTTTATTGCCAACTCGTCTGATGCCACTAGAGAAGCATGGATAGCCGTTCAGGCAGCCGTAGACCGCTTGGCAGCATCCTCGGCTGATAAGAAGCACTTCTTCAGTAGGTTGGCCAATCAAACCAGGATTCCCCAGCTATAGGGGCTCTACATACTCCTCAGGGAAGGGTGGTAAATGACCTGACTATTATTATGCATGAACTGGTGGAGTTCTACTCAGACTTGTATTGCTCTAGGCAGAATTACACAACAGACAAATTGCACGGAATCGAGCTACCCTGTCTGTCAGCCTCCCAGAGGCAGCTGTTGGATTCCCCCATAACCAAAGAGGAGCTGCAATGTGCGGTCAACTCCTTCTCTAGCCGCAAGGCTCCTGGAGACGACAGGCTCCCAGTTGAGGCGTTTTGAGCAGTACAGGGAGGTAATACTACCCCACCTTCTCAAGGTGTTTAATGCAGCCAGGGAGAGCCAGACTCTCCCTGTCTCCATGACTAAAGCTAACATTGTTCTACTATTAAAACCCGGGAAGGACCCTCTAGACTCGAGCTCGTACAGGCCCATATCCCTTTTACAGGTGGATATTAAGATTCTGGCCAAAGTGCTGGCCATGAGACTTAATAAAGCCATGTCTTCAATTATACATCCGGACCAATCGGGATTTATACCTGAGAGGTCCACCTCGATTAATTTACACAGGCTTTTCCTCAACATAGTCTCAAGCAGATAATATGGGGAATAGGGCCCTCCTGTCGCTGGACGCCCATAAGACCTTCAATTGCATAGAATGACAATACTTGTGGGCCACCATACATAAATAAGTTTGGGTTTGGTCCCACCTTCCTATCATGGGTGAAATTATTATACAGCTCTCCACAGGCGGCCATTAGAGAGTCAGGACGTGTATCCATGCCTCTTCCATTACATAGAGGCACACGACAGGGCTGCCCTTTATCACCTCTTTTGTTTGCCATTGAGCCACTTGCTGCCATGATCCGTTCCGACCCCTTAATCTGTGGCTTCAAATATGGCTAGATGTCGGAAAAAATCATGCTCTATGCTGACGACGCCATGTAACTTTCTGCAGGGTGCGCGAGGTGCACGCTGTGATCACCGAGTCAATGTGACTCGGGTGATCGGTGTAAGGGGTCGATCCTGGCCCCTTACCACGTGATCAGCTGTCAGCCAATGACCGCTGATCATGTGATGTAAACAGAAGATCAGTAATCGTTTATTTTTTCTCCTCACGTTGACAGCATGAGGAGAAAAAAAAGTCGATCACCGGCTCCTGCGCAGGGGACATCGGTCCCAAAGAACAAGAGGTGAAGCCGCCTCATCTGTGCCAACCAGTACCGCCTGCCAGTGCCACTTGTTAGTGCCCACAGTGCCATGAATCAGTGCCCACCAGTGCATAACAGTGCCAGCAATCAGTGCCACCTATCAGTGCCCACGAGTGCCACCTATCAATGCCCACCAGTGGTGCCAATCAGTGCCACATAGTCAGCACTGCTACCAGTGTCACCTGCCACCCATCAGTGCCCATCACTGCCACTCATCAGTGCCCATCACTGCCACCTATCAGTGCCACCTATCAGTGCCACCTCTCAGTGTCCACCAATACCACCTATCAGTACCCACCAGTGCTGCCTTATCAGTGCAGCAGAAATGTTGTACTGCATACGCATTTTCATTCATACTTGTGGACTGTGATATGTCGGATTATGCCTGCCAACAGTTTTTATGGAACCTGTACTGTTGGATTGTATACTGATATTTACTTCAATAAAACTTTTGAGACAAAGAAAAAAAGAATAGTGTACCAAATTCATTAGCACAGTTAAGGCATCTATCAGTTTGCATTGGGTATATTCGTGAGAGTCTCTGAGGAGTATAGTATGCTCTGTGGAGAAACTTGAGTTGAATATATCTGTCCCTAGCCGATATCATCAAAGGTATATATTGTTGGATCCCTTCATCCCAGTCTTCATCAGCAAGAGCCGGTGTATCCTCCTTCCATTTATGAAACAATTTAGTCCCTCTGCCCGAATCCTCACAAGATATCCAAGAAAAAAGCATCGAACTATATCGAACTATGTGGGTTTATTGCCCCCATAAACCGTTAATGCAAATGAACAATTACTTTCTTGAGCCCCCTATAAGGCTGCTATCACACTGCGGTGATGCGCTGCGGTTTACCCATACCGCGGGTGCAGCGCAGTGCGTCTGCGATTTTTCTACCTTAGGCTTCTATTTCATATTATGGGTGTGGTGCACTTTCAGAAATGGCACCCAACCCTCAGGATATAGTAGAAGTGTATGGCTTAGTGCAGCTAACCTGCAGGAAAGCCACAGGTGCACTGCACCCACAGATCAGTGTGAAAACAGCCTAATCGTTAGTAAACCTTTTATACGTGCTAATATACCCATTTCAAAAGCTATGCTGTATGTGTTGTTGTTTAGTTACAATGACCTTCTTTTCGTCTTGCAGCTGCTGCTGGCATTGCTCTCCAGGCTGTTAGAAAGGATTAGAGGCAGAGTGCAGTTGGTATCACTCCACCTGGGACAGGAAGCATTGGCTTATGCCGCTTCTGCTGCCGGCGCCAGCTTACTGCACTCTGATGCGCTAGGATGGCGGGTTGGCAAGCCCAGACTGTGAACAATGGGTTTCCAACCGCTTCCCTGGTTTGAGGTTTAGAGCCACGTGAGAGAGCTCTGAGTCATGGGTTGAGCACCCCTGATTTAAGCAGACAAAGGAAGCTGCAAAGCTAGTGTTTTTATTGTACTGTGTCTAGCTAACCCCTAGTGCTTTGGGAATCATTTTTCATATTTTTTATGTTTGCAAACCTATTTAAACTATTTAAATCCTGTATAATAATATTTAACAAAACAAATCTAAAGCAACAGTTAAGAAAATAAACTTTGAAAAACAACGAAAGTAACCACTTAGATTTCCCTTTTAATGGGATACGTCCCCCCACAAATGATAATACGTTTTAGGTGTTTAAGGGGGTCAATTACCGGCCTCTTATCTTTAGAAACTTTTACTGGGATATTTTCCTGCTTGCTTTTAGTTTGGGGATTCTATGTTATTGATAACCCGTTAAGGGAGAGGGTGCCAAATGTCACTTGGTTTTAAAAACTAAATAGATGTTGTGGGTGTAGAAGGCCTTTTAATAAACTAGTGTGAAAGCGTTATATTTTAAGGTACCCAAATTATCTGTTCTAAGCTTCCGTACCGCATGGGGCGGAACCGTGTGTGTTAGAAGCTCAGCCTGAGGTGAGCCTGATCGTTTGCGGAGGTAAAGGAGAAACAGTTGCCACAAAGGGACGGCCACTCCTGTTACCAGAGGCAAGTTTGGAAGGGATGAAGTCCCGAAGGAGTACCAGAGCAGATGCTTCACTAGCTGGGGACGGTGAAGTAAGTGGGAAAGCTTCATCCAGGAATACAGGGTAGCTGTGAGTAAAGCTTGAAGGAGTACAGCGGGTAGCTGTAAGTAAAGCTTGAAGATAAGTACAGCAGTTAGCTGTGGATGAAGCTCGAGAGATCCAGCAATTAGCTGAGAGTCCAAGAAGTCTAGTGAGAGACAGTGAGCTGAGCTTAAGGCCCTACAGTGGGATACTGTGAGTTAAGCTGGAAGATCTACAGGGGGATACTGTGAGAGAAGTTGTTGCTATAGGAGAGAGCAGTTGCTACAAGATACAGATTGCTGCATTCAGCTTAAAGGCCCTTTATCTGTACTGCTGTCTGCCTAGTTCTATATTTGTCTATAGAGTTTGCCTAATTGCTATTGCATTTGCCTAAGGGTGTCCTGAGCCTTAACCCTCTCTCCCACCGTTCCTTTTAAGAGAAATAAAACTCTTTGTTCATATTTACAAAAAGTGACTGGCGCCCAATCTTTCCATCTTGCACCACACCCACTATGCCTAGTAATCTGCACCCTGAGGAGGCATGTCAGTTCTCCCTGGCTCTGAGGGTCACCATCGGGCCATTGGAAGTCGGGGGGGGCCGCTACACTAGAAAGAGAGGTCATCAGGCTTACTTCTCTTATGACAGATTTCCTTTAACCTTTAGGCTCACTAAGGCTGTTTAGAATTTTGCTTTATTCTTCTTGACTAAAAAGTGCAGGGTTGTTAATTCATAGTTGGTCACCCTACTCTGATTGGATAGTAAGTAATAGCTGAAAAAGATAATTCATTAAAGCCTTAGCACCTGGAAATGCAGATCTTACCTGTAAAAGTATCTTCCTGGAGAATTATTCTTTGTTGACACACAGCATCCAGTTGGGTTTCAACTTTTATACACTGACTGCCATTTAAAGTAGATCTAAACCCTTGTATGGATGACAATTATATTTGCAAATTCATCTGTGTATCATAAACAGTAGTTTCATTTATTTATTTATTGATAAGATATGTTTTTCCCTTTTATTCATCCTTTTTTACATCTCAGTTCTGCTGATCTCATCAAGCCTCTACTAGCCACATTCTGTCTACATGCATTCACTCAAGCGTTAGCTGCACATTATTGCTCTGGTCCAGTCTGTGTTGGCACAGCTGCTTGTAGTCTCAACCAGGGGCTTATGTGTGTGGTGACAAAGTAACAACAAAGAAGTAGAGTTGGTAGACAGGAAATACCTTAACAAGTACCTTCATGACAGAATCACCATATTATTTTATATAAAGCTGCAGATGTAAGAAAAAAACGTATAAACAACTTTTGAACGTTTTGTTAAAGTGACATTTAAGCTTCACATTTAAAAAAAATAAAAATAACAAACATGCTATACTTACCTGCTCTGTGTAATGGTTGTGCACAGAGCAGCCCCAATGCTCCTCTCCTCACGATTTCAGGGAATGCCTGTGTAGCTCACATCAAAGTTGGACCAAAGTAGTACTTGAAGTTATACTAATATGAATGGTTGTCATTGGAAATCATGGGGGAACGACTTGTTATGCTACTTCGCAGTCCCAAATCGTGGGATAAGTCGTACAAGTATGAAAGGGCCTTATGCATTACTTACCAGAGCTTTAGGCTGGGTTCACACTGATACTACACAATAGTCATACGACTGTCATCCTACTTTGCTCTGCAACATCAGTCCTACATCGGTCCTACATCCATCCAACTTGAATGAACAGGATACTACTTTGATCTGACTTTGGGATAGTCTGACTTGTCCTTTGACCAATGAAAACAATCCCAGTGTGGCATAAAATCTATTTACTGCTGCTGTAATCACCATGTCGGATGTCACAAGTCGGATGGTTAGGACAAGGATCCTACTTTGATCCGACTTCAATGATAGTCAATGGGCCTTTTTCAAAGTCGGACGATTTGTGTCGGACCAGCTGAGACAGCTCTCATAGGGAACCATTGATTTACACACGTCATGTGACATGTGCTTCCAAGGTATAGGTGTAACGTTATTTGGTATCACTTTATTAGTTGGGATGTGGATATTGGTAATGGCAGGTTGGTGCAGAGATCACCTTAACGCAGGAATCTATTGAACACAAGCCCTATCTGTCGGTATTGAGATGTTTTAAAAGTAGTCAAGGCCAGGGCTAGGGATATAGTACCCTACTGCCAGGCATGTAAAGATATAGGTAATGTCGTCCTTCTTCTTCTTCTTCTTCTTCTTCTTCTTCTTCTTCTTCTTCTTCTTCTTCTTCTTCTTCTTCTTCTTCTTCTTCTTCTTCTTCTTCTTCTTCTTCTTCTTCTTCTTCTTCTTCTTCTTCTTCTTCTTCTTCTTCTTCTTCTTCTTCTTCTTCTTCTTCTTCTTCTTCTTCTTCTTCTTCTTCTTCTTCTTCTTCTTCTTCTTCTTTTTTTTCTTCTTCTTTTTTTTATTTATTTATTTTATATACAAACATCATAGACAACGATAACAACATACAACCCAAGCACGTAAAAAGAGGGAATAACAAAAAAAAGATAAGAGAGAAAAAAAACACCCCATCACCCCTGGCCCCCATGCCCCCCCCCCCCCCCTCTCCCATCACTCCCACATCCATCCGGACCCCTCTCGTCATACATCCAGAATATCAAACCATCTTCTCCATATTTTCTTAAATTTCACTAGACTCCCTTAATGTAAAAAGGTATATTTTTCTTTAATTATGGTTTCCCTTACTTGCATTTTTCATTCTGCTACTGTAGGTGGATATGGTGACAACCATTTTTGTGCTATAAGCTTACGAGCCTGAAATAAACTTCTATTTATTGATACCGTGTATTCCCCCGGAGTTTTTAGTTCATGCAGGATACACAGGAGACATCCCCCCCAGTTCTATAGACATCTTAATCTCCATTACATTATTAACCACTTGCCGACCAAGGACGTCATATGACGTCCTTGACTTTGAGTGCTGATATCTGAATGATGCGTGCAGCTATTGGCATCATTCAGATATCATTTTTACCGGCCGGCGATTCTGTGCACCATAAGAACGATCATAGCGGCAGTTCCGCCGCCTGATCGTTCTTATAGGCAGCGGGAGGGGACGTCCCCCCTCCCGCCGCCATCCGGTGCTTCTCCGGGCTCTCCCGTGCCATCGGGGGCCCGGAGAAAGAATCGCTCGCCGCCGGATGACGAGCATAGAGATTTCCGGTGACCAGATGGTCACCAGTCATCTCTATGACCGTCGGAGGCCCGGGCGCGACGTTATGACGTCACGCCCGGTACCCGGAAGTAAACAAAGCCGCGATCGCGGCTGTCAGCATGAGATCGGTAAAAATTTTTTTACCGATCTCATGCTTTCCAGCCTGGAGGAGAGATGTGGGGTCTTATTGACCCCACATCTCTCCATAAAGAGGACCTGTCACATACATTCCTATTACAAGGGATGTTTACATTCCTTGTAATAGGAATAAAAGTGATCCAAAATTTTTTTTTTTTTAAAAAGTGTAAAAATAAAAAAAATGAAGTAAAATAAAAATAAATAAATAAAAAAAAAAAAATTAAAACGCCCCTGTCCCCTGTAGCTCGCGATCAGAAGCTAACGCACACGCAAGTCCCGCCCGCATATGTAAACGCCGCTCAAACCACACATGTGAGGTATCGCCGCGTGCGTTAGAGCGCGTGCAACAATTCTAGCACTAGACCTCCTCCGTAACTCTAAACTGGTAACCAGTAAAAAATATTAAAGCGTCGCCTATGGAGATTATTAAGTACTGAAGTTTGGCGCCATTCCACGGTTGTGCGCAATTTTAAAGCGTGACATGTTTGGTATCTATTTACTCGGCGTAACATCATCTTTCATATTATATAAAAAAATTGGGCTAACTTTACTGTTTTCTTATTTTTTAATTCATGAAACCGTTTTTTTTCCAAAAAAAAGGCGTTTGAAAAATTATTGCGCAAATACCGTGTGAGATAAAAAGTTGCAATGACCGCCATTTTATTCCCTAGGGTGTCTGCTAAAAAAAACGTACTCAATGTTTGGGGGTTCTGAGTAATTTTCTAGCAAAAAAATGATGATGTTTACATGAAGGAAAATAGGCCAAAATAGGCCCGGTAAGCAAGTGGTTAATCATAGATACCACCCCATACCTATAGCGATGGAGTTTAGGGCATCTCCATATCATGTGTATTAAGTTGGCTGCCCTCCCTTTACATCTAGGGAATTGGTCTGTATC
Organism: Lithobates sylvaticus; assembly: GCA_028564925.1. Classification (NCBI taxonomy): domain Eukaryota; kingdom Metazoa; phylum Chordata; class Amphibia; order Anura; family Ranidae; genus Lithobates; species Lithobates sylvaticus. The sequence goes on from CM053037.1 coordinate 23,553,830, forward strand.
CCTCTGTTTCCATTTAAATAATTTCTCTGGTGTATAATGTACCCTATGTAGAATGAATAGTTGTGTTCAATTTTGAGTTGGAGATAGAGAGGCCAGGGGTATTACCGACAGTGCCAATGCCCACTGTTCATCAGAAATGGCCCTATATCGCCAGCCCAAGCTGATCTTGCAGGTATATCCACAGCACCTTTCTTTTAGGGGTGGAATCTAATGCCACTTATCTAGATACGAAAGTTTGGATTTTTGATATAGGGTTGTTTAAACATGAATCTATAAGGCTGGCTTCACACTGGGGCGGTGCGGGGCGGCGACGGTAAAGCAGCGCTATATTTAGCGCTGCTTTACCATCGTTTTACCCGCGGTATGCGGCCGCTAGCGGGGTGGTTTTAACCCCCGCTAGCGGCCGCAAAAGGGTTAAAAACCTCCGCAAAGCGCCGCTGCAGCGGCGGTTTGCGGGCGGTATCCCCGCGGTTTCCCATTGATTCCAATGGAAGGAGCGGTATAGGAGCGGTGAATACACCGCTCCTTCACCGCTCCAAAGATGCTGCTAGCAGGACTTTTTGTTGCGGTCCTGCTAGCGCACCGCTCCAGTGTGAAAGCCCGCCGGCTTTCACACTGGAGTGAATGGGGCCGGTTTTTTCAGGCGGTATACAGGCGCTATTTTTAGCGCCGTACCGCCTGAAAACCGCCCCAGTGTGAAAGGGGCCTTATCTACTAAATCCTAATATCTAGATATGTTGTAAGATTTTAATAAGGATTTGGAAAAATAAGAAAGGTAAAGGGGTGTCTCCAGTATAATGTTGTTTTTTTTTTTTTTTTTTATTGTATGAAAATATCCGATTCTAAAAGTGGTTATTGTTTGAAAGATGTACTGATGTATTTGTACAAATATAGATGAAATATTTTTACTTTGGCTCTTTGGAAAAATACTAGGCGTCTTGCTGTCAAGTTGACTCCTTAGCTTTAATTATTAAGTCACTCAGAACAGGTAAGCAGGTAAGGTGCAGCACCTGCTGGGATGAACAGCCAGTTACCATGAAGTCGTACTCCTGAAGTTGTTGCAGATAACAAGCTTTTCCTGTTATCTGATCATAACAAGAGCTGCAGGAAACCTATAAATTGTGTTTTTTTTTTTTTTTTGCATAATAAAATAATATTATCATAATTTTCTATGTAGCACCCTCTTTGACCAGATAAATCCTGAATGAACTCCATCATCCCCCTTCTCTGTTTTTGTTTGCTTATTTTTTTAAGCCCACAGCTAAGAGCTCAGTGGTTTGTCAATGGTCCTCAATGTTAGGAAACAACGAATGTCTTGTGTTTAACAGGATCTTGTTCTGTGGCCCGGTGACAACAAATTTGGCAGACTACAGTCATTAAGTAACCATTCCACTAGTTCTGGATGTCATCTGATCTCATGTTGGGATTGCCAGGAATCCCTGGCCCATGAATACAGGGTTTGGAAGCCAGTTTCTCTTTCTTGGATAAGTTCCTGTTTGCACAGGCAATTTGTTAGTGTGATTACCACATGTACATTACTGGATCTCAACAGCTGGGAAGCCACTTTTTTTAAAAGAATTTTATTTTGTGTAATATGCATACTATTTTCCCATCTGTGATTGCCAAAAATTGTCGGGTTGGTAAGATTGTGGACAGTTTCTTTTGGTTAAGCAGAAGGAAGTGTAAAAGCTGTGAAGCACATACATTGCACCATAAAACTCAAACAAAACAAAAGAACTTTATTGCTCCACTCATAGCAGAAGTAGCTCAGCTGAAAACCTAAGCGTGGCTTGTTAGGCAGATCGCTTTTCAGAGGGCAGCTAAGTGTCTTCCAGGTGTTCAGGAGGCAAGACGGCACCTCCCTGAATGCTTTTTTTTTTCCTTGCCAAGAATGTGCTGCAATCGGGAACCAAACACTTGTGGCACAGCTCCACTGACTTGAATAGTAAACCAGCCTTGTTAACCTTCACCAGACAGGCCAACAACGCCAGAGAAGCAGTTTGGTAGGTCAGGCCTTGAGACAGAAGATCTATGTTATCTGGAAGAGGCGAAGGGGAGTCTGCCAGAAGACCCTGATTTATTTTGCTGCATTTCAGTCCTTAAAATGCACCTGTCGAGAGATATAAACTTCTACTTCTCTATGAAATTACTAGTTGCTCTTGCTGTATCTATTATACATTTTTCTGTGTCGCAGACTAATGCCACGTACACGCGGTCGGAATTCTCGTCGGAAAAAGCTCTGATGGTTTTCCAGTCGGAATTCCGACGGAATTTCGCTCAAACTGTCTTGCCTACACACGGTCACACCAAATTCCGACGGTCAGTAACACAGCGGCATAAAACCCGTTCGACAGCACTATAAAAGGGAAGTTTAATGCTTCCGAGCATGCGTCAAATTGTTTCCGAGCATGCATCGGAATTTTGTGTGTCGGAATTGCATACACACGATCGGAAAATCCGATAGAAAGGTTTTCCGTCTGAAAAATTGAAAACCGGTTCTCAATCCAAAGTCCGTCGGAAATTCCGACAGAAAAAGACTGATGGGCATAAACACGGTCGGAAAATCCGTTAAAAAGCTCCCATCGGACTGTTTCCATGGGAAATTCCGACCGTGTGTATGTGGCATTAGAATGAGCATGTAGCACATAAAGTCAGAAACCCCTATCTTTACCCTTGGAATTTTTATACCAATGTATCAGTGTGGCAAGCAGGTAATAATCATTTTCAGAAGGAGAAGTCAGCAGTAGCAGCAGACATACTTCTTGGCTTTAAAATGGTTATAAACCCTCCTGGGGAAAGAAAAAAAAAAAACACCCTGCAAGATAAAGGCATAATGAGCTAGTATGCATAGCATACTAGCTCATTATGAATTACTTACCCGAGAACGAAGCCCCCGCAGCCGCCCTTGTCTCCCCCTCCGGCCGGCGACATCTATTCAGGAGGTTACTCCTGGGTATCGTGGTTCCGGCACTGTGCCTGGTCAGAGCCACGATGACGTCAATCCCGCGCATGCACGGGAGCTGCCGGGACCGGCACAGTACAACTGAAACAACAGCACATGCCGTTGCTTCAGTTGGCTTAAGTGTGCATGTGCTGCATGATGTCGGCACATGCAAATACAGAAATATCTTCTAAACTGTGCAGGTTTAGGAGATATCCAGGGCAGCTACAAGTAAGCCTAATTATAGGCTTTCCTGTAGTTTAAAGTGGTTGCAAAGGGTTTACAACCACTTTAACCTTAGACTGAGTCTTCCAAAGTATCAGTGTGGCAGGCAGGTAATAAGCATTTTTAGGAGAGTTCAGCAGTAGCAGCAGCCTAATATAAAAATTAGCTTTGCTCTTTTTGACTAAAAAAGTGCAGGGCTGGAAAGTCATAGTTGGTTACCCTACTCTGATTGGATGGTAAGTATGTAAAAGCTGCAAAAATATAAAGCATTATAGCCCTATCACCTGAAAATGCAGCAGATCTTACCTGTAATGCCCCATACACACGGTCGGAAATTCCGACCACAAAATCCGTCGATTTTTTTCCGACGGATTTTGTCGACACTGGCGTTGCATACACACGTTCAGACAAAGTTGTTTGGAAAATCCGATCATTCTGAACGTGGTGGCGTTCGTTGCGTACGACGGAACTATGTAGAGGCTAGTAGCCAATAGCTTTGGTCTCGTAATTTGATCTGAGCATGCGTGGCACTTTGTCCGTCGGAACTCTCTACACACGATCGGAAAAAGTCAGATCGGACTTTGTTGTCGGAAAATTTGAGAGCAGGATCTCAAATTTTTTCCGTCGGAAATTCCGATGGAGCCCACACACGGTCGGATTTTCCGACAACATGGTCCGATAGGACATTTTCCGTCAGAATTTCCGACCGTGTGTACGGGGCATAAAAGTATCTTCCTGGAGAATATTTATGTGTTGCCCTACAGAATCCATTTGGGTTTCAACTTTTATACCTTTAAAGTTGATCTAAACTAGACACGTGCAGTTCGTTTCGTTCCGAATTAAGGCTACTTTCACACTGGGGCGGGCGCCGGTGGTAAAGCAGCGCTATTTTTAGCGCCACTTTACTGTCGTTTTAGCGGCACTATTTGGCCGATAGCAGGGAGGTTTTAACCCCCGCTAGCGGCGGAAAAAGGGTCAAAACCCGCCCACAAACTTTGTGGGCGGTTTGGTGGCACTGCCCCATTGTTTTCAATGGACAGGGGCGCTTTAGGAGCGGTGTATACACTGCTCCTATAGTGCTACAAATATGCGCCCTGCAAGCGCACCGCTCCAGTGTGAAAGCCCTCAGGCTTTCACACTGGAGAGACAGGAGAGGCGCTATGCAGGCGCTATTTTTAGCGCTGTAGCACCTGTAAAGCGCCTCAGTGTGAAAGTAGCCTATTCAGACAAATTTTTCATTATTCTGAGATTCGGATATATCCGAATACCCGGATTACAGTATAAACGAAGTTTACCGAATGCTCCGAATAACGAAACGAAATTCGTCTGATTTTTCGGAAATTCAAATTGAGATTCTAATCAAATTTTACATCGAATTCCATTCGAATTCGAACTGTCAACATATTTCTGAAATCAAAGACTGTGTGTGTTATTAGAGTACCATTTCAAAATAAAGCTGTTTTTATTAAGCCAAAGGTGATTTAAAGAGTCATTGTAATCATTTGATGAAGATTTTTCTTTTTTTTGTTCGCTTTGCTGCATTCGAATTGAAAAAATTATAATATTTTGGTTTCGACTGATTCGAAATTTATCGATTTTGAAAATCTGTAAATTCCGAATACGAATTCCAAATATGAATGAATCAACCGAATTTAATGAAACTAAGTAGATTAACGAAACTAAATTCATTTTTTTGTCATGCACATGTCTAATCCAAACCCTTGTATGGATGACAGCTATATTTGCTAAAGCACTGTATATCATAAACAATAGTTATATATATATATTTTTTTTTAGGTAAAATTGATTTTTCACCTATATTCATCCTTTGTTAAGGCTGGCTTCACACTGGGGCGGTGCGGGGCGGCGACGGTAAAGCAGCGCTATATTTAGCGCTGCTTTACCATCGTTTTACCCGCGGTATGCGGCCGCTAGCGGGGTGGTTTTAACCCCCGCTAGCGGCCGCAAAAGGGTTAAAAACCTCCGCAAAGCGCCGCTGCAGCGGCGGTTTGCGGGCGGTATCCCCGCGGTTTCCCATTGATTTCAATGGGAAGGAGCGGTATAGGAGCGGTGAATACACCGCTCCTTCACCGCTCCAAAGATGCTGCTAGCAGGACTTTTGTTGCGGTCCTGCTAGCGCACCGCTCCAGTGTGAAAGCCCGCCGGCTTTCACACTGGAGTGAATGGGGCCGGTTTTTTCAGGCGGTACACAGGCGCTATTTTTAGCGCCGTACCGCCTGAAAACCGCCCCAGTGTGAAAGGGGCCTAAGTCTCAGTTCTGCTGATCTCCTCAAGCCTCTACTAGCCACATTCTGTCTTCATGCTTTCACTCCAGTGTCAGCAGCACATTATTGTTCTGGTCCAGTATCTTAATAGGGATAACAATAGACCACGTCTGTGCAATTTGCATTGGCACAGCTGCTTGTAGTCTTAACCAGGAGTATATGTGTGTGGTGACAGGGTGACAACGAAGAAGTAGAGTTGGAAGGCAGGAAGTATCTTAACAAGTACCTTAATGACAGAATCACCATATTCTTTTAAATAAAGCTGCAAATTTAGAAAAAAGATTGAAAACAACTTTTGAAATTAGTTTAACACGTAAAAGAGAGATTTTGAGATGAGATTTGAGATTTTGGTGATTGGATTTTGAATTGCTTTAAATCTTAATGTCAGACAGTGTAGATGGTTCTTTCAAAGAACACTTTGAAAAATGAGGGCCAATGTATAGTACAAATTGTATTGTACAAATATAAATGAAATACTTTTTACTTTGGTTCTTTTGAAAAATGCTATTTGTTTGTCTGTCATGTTGATTCCCTAGTTTTAATTTTTAAGTCGCTGACCCAGAACAAGTATGAAGGTAAGGAGCAGCACCTGCTTGAATGAACAGCCAGTAACCATTTAAAGCAGAGTTCAACCTATTTAAAAGTCAGCAGCTACAAAAAGTGTAGCTGATGACTTTTAATAAACAGCCTCTTAACTGTCCTATGGTCCAGCGACGCGGGTGCACGAAGCCTCGCTCCTTCCCCACTCCTCTCCGCGGCGCCGGCATTGTAACTGTGAGCGCATGCGTGAGCTGTGCTGCGCGTTGTGAATGGCCGGGCAATCTTCTTGGACCTGTGACATGTGAGGATTGCAGGGAGGGAGGGGGGAGAGGTGAACTTCCTTCTGGGGCTGCGGCACCAGGGGAGGAAGTGGGAGCTGGGTGCCTGTCAAAACTGGGTACCCACCCCCCCCCCTCCAAAAAAAATGACATGCCAAATGTGGCATGTTAGGGGGTCACCAGTACTTAAAGCGGAAGTTCCATTTTTGGGTGGAACTCTGCCTTAAAGGTGTTGTAAAGGCAAATTTCTTATTTTTTTTTAAATAACAAACATGTTATACTTCCCTCCACTGTGCAGCTCGTTTTGCACAGAGTGGCCCCCGAACCTCATCTTCTGGGGTCCATCGGCGGCTGTCTCGGCTCTCTCGCATGGTGGTTAGTTCTTGTTGGCGTGCTCCCGTGATACAGCTGGCTGCTATAGCCGCTCACTGTATCACTCGGCCCCGCCCCCCTGGCGCGCTGAGTCATTGGATGTGATTGACAGCAGCGCGAGCCAATGGCTGCGCTGCTTTCAATCCATCCACTCTAGCCAATCAATGGCCAGGCTGAGCGGCGAAGAGGGGATCGGGGGCGAGCGCAGCAGGTGAACAGGCTCAGGTAAGTAAAACGGGGCCGGTATTGTCGGAAGTTTTTTCACCTTAATGCATAGGATGCATTAAGGTGAAAAAACGCAAACCTTTACAACCCCTTTAAGTATGCTTTGTACAGTTGTTTTTGGAGTTGCACTCATTCGTTTTTGTAGATCACAAGCTTGCCTTTGATCTGATCATAACAAAAGCTGCAGGAAACCTATAAAGTGTTTTTTTTTTTTCTTTTTTTAATTTCAATAAGCATTTTTTATCTATGTAGATGAACCCCTAATGAACTCTATCCTGCTTCTCTTTCTGTTTATTTAAGCCCAATGCTCTGAGATCAGTAGTTTGTCAATGGTCCTCAAAGTTAGGAAACAACTAATGTCTTGTGTTTAATAGGATCTTCTGCTGTGGCCCAGTCACAGCATATTTGGCACAGTCATTAGGTAACCATTCCACTAGTTCTGGATGTTATCTGATCTCATGTTGGAATTAACAGGATTTTCTGGCCAATGCATGCAGGGTTTGGAAGCCAGTTTTCCTGGGCTGGCCGAGCTCCTGCTTTCATGGGCAATTTGTTTCCATGATTACCACATGTACATCACTGGATCTCAACAGCTGAGAAAACACCATTTCTAATCATTTCTGATAATTTAGGGTTGGTAAGATTTTGGACAGTTTATTTTGGTTAAGCAGAAGGAAATGTAAAGGCGTAAAACAAATCAAAGGGTTCTGTTTTTTCCACTCACAGCAGAAGTAGCTCAGCTGAAAACCTAAACTTGGACTTGAAGGTAGAGGATCACTTTTTAGAGGGCGACTAAGTAGTGTCTTTGAGGCATTTAGAAGGCAATACTGGTACCTCCTAAAGGTCTGTGTTTTTTTATTTTTTATTATGCCGAATGACACTTAATGCTGCGTACCCACATCGGATTTTCCGGCAGACTTGGTCCGGTGGACCGGAATCCGGCGGACAATTCGATCGTGTGTGGGCTCCAGCGGACTTTTCTTTCCCAAAACTCAGACAGACCTAGAAATAAAACATGTTTCAAATCTTTCCGACAGACTCGAGTCCGGTCGAAAAATCCGGTCGTCTGTGTGCTAGTCCAACGGACGAAAACCGACACTAGGGCAGCTATTGGCTACTGGTTATGAATTTCCTTATTCTAGTCCGGTCGTACGTCATCACGTTCGAATCCGGCGGACTTTTGGAGTGATCGTGTGTGGGCAAGTCCGTTCGTTTGAAAGTCCGGCGGACCTCCACTGCAAAGTCCGTCGGAAAGACTGTCGGACCCAGTCCGACAAAAAGTCAGATCGTGTGTACGCGGCATTAGAATTGCAGACGTGAGCCACATGCAGACCGATTGACTTGAATGGGCAACAAGCCTCATTTAATTTGCCACAACGTAAAACATTGCGGCTGTGTACATCCCTCTCTGGCTGTTTGTTAGGTTTTAGGTGAGTTATGGGTTGCTACCTTCAGGTGGTTGGACACTGGCATAAGGACCCTGATATAACCCCTCCCTTTGACAGTTATATTTCTTTTTTTGCAAGCAATAAGGATAAATAGTGACAGATGGGTGGATCCTCTCCGCTATACTCCAAGAAACGGATTTTACAGGCAAGTCAAAAACCCTTTTTTTCTTGATCGTACAGAACACAGGCATATTCTTAGGTGACTGGTATGTCCAAAAGCAATACAGAAAAAAAGAGGGGTGGGAAACACTGCAAACAAGCCCACAAACAAACAAGGGTATAAGACCCTAACTATACAGCTGCTTGTAGCCCCTTATGGGCATAGCTGGCATCAGCATGAACATCCACCTGGTGAATTTAAGTAAATATGTGGCAGCCTTACAAATATGCGGATCAGATGCTTGACACTAAAAGACATAAGAAACTCCCACAGACCTACTGGAGTGGGCATTAACAGGAAAGGGAGAAACCTTATCCAGTAGGGAATAGGCCGAAAACCATGACCTGACGAATCCACCTAGTGATCTTGGAAGGAGAAGCAGGATATTCCCTGAGAATATCTCGCTCAGCAAAAACCACATTCAAGCAGTGTGACCTCTTTAGTTTGCTTAGGAGCCAGACAGAAAGATGGCAGAACAGAACCCCAGTTAAGGTGAAAGTAGGAGACATTGGACAAAAAAAAAGGACAACCTCTCAGGACAACCTTATTCATGTGCAAAACCAGGAAATGTTCCTTACAAGACAATGCCGCCAACTCCAATACTCGCCTAGTGAAAGTGATGGTAACAAGAAAAACTACCTTGCGAATGAGCTAAGCTAAGGGAATGTCCCAGATATGTTTAAAGGGAGGCTTTTGAAGAGCCGAAAGTACCAGACTGAGATCCCATGACCTCATTGGAGAGCATCTAGGAGAAACTAAATGAGCAACTTTCTGCACAAAGGCCTTCACCAGGGAGTGAGAAGCTAAAGGACACTGGAAGAGGATAGCCAAGGCAGAAATTGCCAGATACGGGAAGAGGATAGCTCAAGGCCAGATACTGATCCAGACCCAACTCAAGAAAAGGCAGCATACATCCTATTAAGCAACATATAAGATGAAACTTCCTTTGCTCGCACCATGCAAAGTGAGCTTTCCAGATGCAATGGTATACTTTGGGAGAAGTTGACTTCCTACCATGGATAAATCTCAGGATAACCAAATCCGATAAACCTCTGTCCCTCTAAATCTGGGCTTCAACAGCCAGGCTGTGAAAGCCACAGACTGAGAAGCAGGTTGCTAGGTTAGGCCTTGAGACAAAAGGTCTTTTCGATCTAGAAGAGACCAAGGGGAGTCTGTCAGAAGCTAGGGTAGGTCAGAGTTACCAAACCCTCCTGGGCCAGTTGGCTGCCACAAGTATTCTAAGATCTTGGCAGGTAGTTTTCATTCCAAACTCTGTTTAATTTAAATCCCTTTCAAAGCATCAATTTTAAAATGGTTTTGCCTCGTCCACTCATTTACCAGTTGTTTTTGAGCACTTTGTAAAATCATATTGGCCCTATGGTACAAACAAATGACCACTGCCCCCACCTATAACTGGCCTTTGCAATGAGGAGCATATGGAAGGGCAACGCATGTCAAACAGAACAAAAAAAAAAATCCCAGCTTAAAGGGGTTGTAAAGGAAATTTTTTTTTTATTTTTTTTTTAAATAACAAACATGTTATACTTACCTCCACTGTGCAGCTCGTTTTGCACAGTGGCCCCGAACCTGGTCTTCTGAGGTCCCTCGGCGGCTGTCTCGGCTCTCCCACCCAAGTACACCTCGCCTTCATGCTAGCTCCCTCGCATGGTGTGGAGTACTTGCAGGCGCGCTCCTGTGATACAGCTGTATCACTCGGCCCTTCCTCCCGGCGCGCCGCGTCATTGGAAGTGATTGACAGCAGCGCGAGCCAATGGCTGCGCTGCTTTCAATCCATCCACTTTAACCAATCAGCGGCCAGGCTGATCGGCGAAGAGGATGTCAGGTGCGAGCGCGGGACTTTCGAGGGGTCAGGTAAGTATAACTGTGCGGGCTGGGGGGCTTGCATTGCCAGATGTTTTTTCACCTTAATGCATAGAATACATTAAGGTGAAAACTTTTACCTTTACAACCCCTTTAACTTACCAACCAGCCTGCAACCAACCAAACTATCCTGGGGTGTTTAGTTTGCACCCATTTGCAAATACGTGAGTAAGCACCCCAATATTATCTGCAGTCCTTACTAAATTTTAAGAGCCTACATAGTAGAAGCACATACATTATAATAGATAGGTAGAGGGCTGGTAAGCCCTGAGTCCAGTGAGGAGGGAGAGAGGGACTTGGTCACATGGGCTGGTTCAAGATCAGGCTCAGGTAAGTATAAAGGGGGCTGGGGGAACTGTAATGCATCAGGCCCTCTGCTGCTTAAATGATGCCTTGCCTAGAACCCCCCCCCCCCCCCAACAAAAAAAAACACGTATTTTACAATATTGCTCTGGTGCACAGTGCTGAGATGTATTCGGTTAGGATTTGGGGTATTCAGATATACCCCTGTTGGAAGTGGTGAGGCACAGTGACATCACATAACCGACTGGACTGCAGGCTATGTGCTTCCAGAGATGAAGAGAGGCTGTATATTCCAGAATCACATAAGCCTGCCTCTTCAGCCACAAATATATATTAGGAGACAAGACTAGACTTGGTATAATTTGTATTAATTTACAACTTGACATTAAGGGTTTACTAAATGATTTTACAGAAGTTACTTTTTAATACATTTGTTTTTTTTAGTAATACAATTTAGGATGTCTGCTTAATTGTGATTGAAAAAACTGTTATAACCGTGATTTCTAATCTGGACAAATCTACTAATAGGTGTTGTTCAGTAAGGAAGATAAATTATTTGATGTAAAGAATGATGGCACAATACAAGCAGCAATACATGAGATATACTGTATGCTTGTAATGTTTTATGGACTGAATTCTGAAAAGTGGATTCATTACTTTGGGTATTTTACTTGGTTACTGGGATGCCTGCGCCCTCTTGTGGTGAAATAAATGCAGTTCATTAAAGCTAGCAGCATATTTTTTAATCGATTGTTTCAAAGGGCTCATTTACACTTGCTTCGACTTCAACACACATTAAAGCACGCCTACCACTTCAACATGCTTTGTTGATGTGTTTTTGATGCTTCATGGTGCTTCGGTGGTGATTCGATGGTGCTTTAATGAAGCCCTGTGTGTGTTGATAGCTCATACATGCAATTTCTCCAAAACAAAGCGAAACTAAGGGCACTTTCATACTGGTTCGCTTCAAAACTGCCAGTAAAACGCCTATGCCTTAATGAGCGTTTTTGCAAAGCTTTTGCAGCATTTGTGGTGCGGTTTTTAAAGGACGTGATTCAACAACTGCACCAAAAATGCTTAGTGGGGGCTTTTTTGCGGCAGTTCCCATTATTTTCAATGGAGAGGAGCGTTTTTGGCACTTTTTTTTAGCTCCCCAATCATTCTCCAAAGATGCATTTTTTTCACCGCAATGCAATCACATCGCCCCAGTGTGAAAACAAACATTCATTGATTTTAAAGGGAAGTATTTCTCTTGAGCTTTTCAAGTGCTTTTTTTTTTTTTTTTTTATTTTTTTTAAGCACAAAAGCGCTTGAAAAGCTCCTCCAGTGTGAAAGGGCCCTAAAACTGAATTAAAGGTTCTCAAAAGCTGCAGGTGCTTCAAGCGAGCTTTGTCATAGACTTCTATGGAGGTTTTGAAGATGCTTTGAAGCACCACCAAAGTGACATGGGGTATAATTCTTAAAGGGAAGCAAACACAAGGTGTAAACAGGACTGTAATGCCGCGTACACACGGTCTGAATTCTCGTCGGAAAAAGCTCTGATGGTTCTCCTGTCGGAATTTCGCTCAAACTGCCTTGCCTACACACGGTCACGCCAAATTCCAATGATCAATAACACCACAGCATACAACACGTTCAACGGCACTATAAAAGGGACGTTTAATGCTTCCGAGCATGCGTCGAATTGTTTCCGAGCATGCGTCAGAATTTTGCGTGTCGGAATTGCATACACACGATCGTAAAATCCGATAGAAAGGTTTTCCGTCGGAAAAATTAAGAACAGGTTCTCATTTCAAAGTCCGTCGGAAATTCCGACAGAAAAAGACAGATGGGCATACACACGGTCGGAAATTCCGATGAAAAGCTCCCATCGGTCTGTTTCCATCGGAAATTCCGATCGTGTGTACGCGGCATTAGTTAATCATTTTATTTAGTGACAGGGGCTTTGGCGTTCAGAGAGATTTAAAAAAAAGCGTGTCCGATGCCATGCTTTGAAGCAAATGTAAACAAGCCCAAGAAGTGATTTGTGAGCTTATTGAAAAATTCAGAGAGGGGCTCAACATACACCAGCAGTATGTCTACTTTAGTTTGCTTCCCTTATCACTAATCTTCAATATCCTAAAGAGCTAAGCTTGCAGAGAAATATTCGGCATCAGTCACTTCTGGGGGTTTAAGAGGCATGATCCCCTTGCTGTGCTCTCCGGTTCTTTCCACCAGCCCCTACATCACTATGATGTCTTCTCTCAGAAGGAAAAAGCAGTAAGGAAGAAGGGTAGAAGCAATACCTGGAGTGGATATTAATCAGGCTAACAGTGAAGGGTGTTAATGGCCCAATGACATATCCTTCAACCCTCCAGTGTGATGTACTAAGAAGCGCATTGGTAAAGTCAGCAGCCCTAAGTTTTCCCCTCATTGATGCAATGAAGACATTGGTGTTTCCAAAACACATGGTCGTTTTTTTTTTTTAGGAACTTGGTGACCTGTGTGCAGTTAATGAACTTAAAGAGGAAGTTAACCCCTAACAAAAAAAAAAAAATAAATAAACCCTGCAAGGCAAAGGCATTATGAGCTAGAATGCATAGCATACTAGCTCATTATGAATAACTTACCTGAGAATGAAGCCCCAGAAGTCCTCCGTCTTCATCTCCGCCGCTGCCATGTATCCCGGAGTGACTTCCGGGTCTCGCAGCTAAGAGGAGATATTGCACGCTGTGATTGGCCGGAGCCGCGATGACGTCACTCCCGTGCATGCGCACGGGAGCTGCCACTAGCGGCATATCGCCGTTAGCAGCGGTGTGCTCAGTGCGCCTGCGCGCCGCCGTAGACAGCAGTGCCTGTCTTTTTGCAAATATCTCCTAAACCGTGTAGGTTTAGGAGATATTTCTTGGACCTACAGGTAAGCCTTAATCTAGGCTTGCCTGTAGGTCAAAGTGGTCTGTAAGGGTTTACAACCACTTTAAAGTGGATATAAACCAGGGGTCTCAAACTGTTGCGAAACTACAAGTCCCATCAGGCATTGCAAGGCTGACAGTTACAAGCATGACTCCCACAGGCAGAGGCATGATGGGACTTGTAGTTTTGCAACAGCTGGAGGGCCGCCAGTTTGAGACCCCCTGATATAAACCCTCACATATACCTAGTGAAGTGAACAGCCTCAAATGATACACAGGGATGAAACAAATCTCCTTACATACGTTTTACATGTATATCTGCTGTCTTCAGCGTTGTATACTGTTTAGAAAGTTCACATCGTGTTAGGAGTTTTTTCTCTTCCTGTTTAACACTGGAGTGTGAAGTATGGAGATACAGCCAAGATAGCTAATTGGAGGAAAGGCACACACCTCCCACTCCACATAGGCAGAGACTCTCAGAGCTGTTCTGTGATATGGCAAGCTGCCTGCTAGTCTATTTATAGCTCCCTCCCCGACACAAAATTTAACCTGATTTTATGTCATGTGTCTGAGAATTTGTCAGAACTTATCAGGCTGATAACAGAGCTACAGAGCAGGAGAAAGCCACAGGACACAGTGCTTTGATGAGAGATAAGAAAACACTGCAGATATATGTGCTCAGCTCAAATTTCACGAATCAGGTTTACATCCACATAACCGCTTCCCAACCGGGGCACAACGATGTACGTCGGCAGAATGGCACGGACAGGCATAAGTGCGTATAGGTACGTCCCTTTAAATTTGCCACTGTGCCATCGCATGCGCGCCCCAGAGCCGAAGAAGAAAATCATGGCACAGGTACGTGATTTTACCACAGTATATGTACGTAAGCGGTTAAAAAGCCCTTGGACCTCTGTTGTAAAAGGCATCAGATATTTTTAAATTGTTATTTCATCTGGACTTCCCCCTACATCACTAAGATGAGAGAAATGAAAGAATAGTGACCCCTGCTGACCATATACTGTTATTACCTTCTAACGCTCTTTATAGCAGGAACTATGCATGATATGTGCTGTGCAGACTTTCTCTTCTACCGCCATTCCCTCTACCTGCTCTCTCCCTTTCTGTCTTTATTTCTAACATACAGTGGGTGGAACTCAGAACTCCTGATTTACATTTTCATATAGGTGACACTTGGTGTTTCCAGAATGTCAGATTACAAATATGAAATCTATTTTAAGGCAGCCTCTTACATTACAGCTATGCCTTGATAAATAAACAGTACAAGTCTCCAGCAGGTAGGCTGTGCCCCTGTATGCATGTTTGCTGAAAGTTTATCTAAAGCCTAAACCTTTTATTTTAGTTATGGATGAAGAGCATAAGGACTAGAACCTCTAACATTTCACCAAAGTTATATGGTGAACATAATATATTTTTATACCTTTTTTTAGAATTTTTTTCTATGTATATTTATTTTATTTGTCAACATATTTCTTGGTTTTATTTTTTTTATTTTTTCCAACATCGTTTTGGAAATCAGTCGCCACTATTGCCGGAAACACCTCCGCTCCCACCTGGAGCTGGCAGGCATTCCAATTACTGGAAGTGATGTCACCGGAAGTGATGGCCAGAAGTCCCACCTCTACTCGTTTCATTTATTGACGTCCTCAGGAAGCTGTCAGCACAAATATACAACACCAATAACACCAATTCCAGAAAAGTTGGGATGCTGTGTAATCTCTCCATAAATCTACATAAAAACAGACTGCAGTGATTTGCAAATCTCATAAACCCATATTTTATTCACAATAGAAAATTGAAAACATATCAAATGTTTAAACTGAGCAAATGTACCATTTTAAGAAAAAAAATAAAGGTAATTTTGAAATTAATGGCAGCAACAGGACTCAAAAAAGTTAGGTCAGAGCCATGTTTTTTTACAGTGTAGCATCCATGCCATGTATCCCGGAGCGACTTCCAGGTATCGCGGCTCTGGCGCTGTGACTGGCCGGAGCCTTGATGACATCACTCCCAGGCATGCGCGCTGGTGCCGCCACTAACGGCATGATCGCCGTTAGCAACGGCACGCTCAGTGCATATGCGCGGCATTGTCTACGGCGCATGTGCCATAGACAGCGGTGCCGCTATTTCTGCAAATATCTCCTAAACCTTTTATGTTTGAGAGATATTTCTTGCACCTACAGGTAAGCCTTAATCTAGGCTTACCTGTAGGTTAAAGTGGTTGTAGTGAGTTTACAACCACTTTAAGGCTGGGTTCACACTAGAGAATGCAGCGTGTCACAGCAGGGGGTCCGGTGCGTCTACATTCACTATTTCAGGTCCGATTTCAGCCCAAATTTTGGGCTGAATTCGGATCTGAAATGGACCAAAAGACACACACAGGGCTCCTGTGCAATTTGCATCGGAGCCATTGCAGAGATGTGTGAACCGGCTCCATAGAGAGCCGGTCACAATCTCCTGCTATGCGAATTGGATGCGGGAAAACCCTCATCCAATTCACATAGGTGTGAACCCAGCCTAACAGTTGTCAACAAAACAGGTTGGTAGATTTCCCTTCACCTTTTGTTTTAGTGACACTCTTCTTTAGCCACTTGCTGACCTGGTCAGCTGGTACAGGCACAATCACTTAGCTTATATATCGCGGCTTTCTTCTAGGTCCGCACGCTGTCATTCGCTGCAGTACAAGCCAGTCGGTGGGTCCCAGCTCAGCAAATGACAGAAGAGAGCCCTGTGTAGGTAAACAACACAGGGTTCTCTTCATACAGCACTGTTGTACCATTTTTTGTTTTCTCCCTGGAAAGCAGGGAGTCAAAACCGGCACATTGCTTAGTAAAACACCACATAGTAAACACACTAAACACAGTTAGGTACACATCGTCGTCCTAGAGGTTAACCCCTTCCTGCCCAGTGTCATTAGTACAGTGACGATGTATATGATTAGCACTGATCACTGTATTAGTGTCAGTGACAGTTAGTGACAGTTAGTCAGTTCCCCCCAGCATCAGTTAGTGTCAGATTTTTACCAAAGACGTGTAGCAGAATACATTTTCTTATGAAGAATTTTTTTTATTGGATATAATTTATAACAGAAAATACAAAATATTTTTTTTTCTTTTCAAAACTTTTTTTTTTCTTTTTTCGTTTATATTGGAAACAATTAAAAAAAAACAGTGGTGATCAAATACCACCAAAATAAAGCTCTATTTGTGTGTAAACAATTATCTAAATTGCATGACCGCACAATTGTCAGTTAAAGTAGCACAGTACCGAACTGCAAAAAAAATGGCCTGGTCATGAAGTTACGATCAGTGAAAGAAACTTGGTGCCAAGTTATGTCTGTGCATACCCCTACCCATATATCATCATGATTGATACATTAAAGCTAAACTGCAGGAAAAGCTATTTTTTCAAAATATAAGGAGCTTGTATATTCCTCCTTAAATCTTGGTGTTCTTTGTGTTTTTCCTCCAGATCTGTGCAGTGATCCAGTGTGAAACTTTTGCTCTGTGCAGGAGCTTCCTGTAATAAAGACCGCTCACTACTGCTCTCTCTACTTGTGCAGGGTGACTGATCTTGTCTCCGCCCCCTCCTGCTGTTTACTGCCAGCATTCTGTAGCCTCCCACAGCTCTGCTCTCTGCACAGGCTATGTACAGCCCAGTAGAGGAAAAAAAGGGAAGTGCCAGCTAAGTGTAGAGGTTAAAACATGTATACTTTTATATAGGATTAAAAATAACTTTGCAGGGCGGCACAGTGGTGTAGTGGGTAGCACTCTCGCCTAAATGTACTGTCTTAGACAGGTATCTGCACCCCGCTCCCCACTGAAAGGTGGCAAATGTGACACCAGAGGGGGGGAGGGTTCCGATGAGCGGAAGTTCCACTTTAGGGTGGAACCCCGCTTTAAAGAGTACATTTAAAGTGTAAGTCCACCCTAAA
The DNA here is from genome assembly GCA_028564925.1 of Lithobates sylvaticus. Lineage (NCBI taxonomy): Eukaryota > Metazoa > Chordata > Amphibia > Anura > Ranidae > Lithobates > Lithobates sylvaticus. The sequence goes on from CM053037.1 coordinate 23,571,334, forward strand.
ACTAAAATCCCTACATCTACAGACATTGACGATCTAACACTAACCTATCTAGCACTGTAAAGAAGAAATCAGTATACATAACTTTTCTGAAGCCAATCTGACCCAGTCTCCAGTGGCGATGAAATTAATGGGGAGTGACGTCCACGCCTTATGCCACGTACACACGATCTGACTTTTCGGCCGGACTGTCCGGCGGACTTAGTCCGCCCGACAATCCGCCGGACTTTCCGAACGTGTGGACTTGCCCACACACGCCCGGACTTTTCCGGCGGACAATCCGCCAGAGTTTTGGGACTTTTGAAATGAACGGACTTGCCGACACAAGTAGTAAATTCCGTTCATTTATAATGTGACTTCAGGTAGACGGGACTAGCGAAGGAAGTCAATGCCGCCGCCTCGATCGGCGACATTGACACCTCGCAAGCCCCGTCAGCTGGTATGGATTTAAAGGGGAATCCCTACGCTGAAAAAACGGCGTGGGGGTCCCCCCCAGATCCATATCAGACCCTTATCCGAGCACGCAGCCCAGCCGGTCAGGAAAGAAGGTGGGAACGAGCGAGCAGCAGCAGAAGCAGCAGAAGGCGACAGCGACAGAAGCCCAGGCCACCGCTAGTAAAAGAGCTGGAAGAAGAAAGCGGAGGCCCGGCAAGAAGAACAGAAGAGCGGAACAAGACCCCCGAAGTCGGAATAAGACCCCCAGACGGCGACGAAGGAGAAAGCCGGGCTCCTCCGCTAGTAAAAGAGCTAGCAGAAGATAGCGAAGGAGTCCGGCGAGAAGACCCCCCAAGGCGGAAGAAGACCCCCGGAGCTGTGCAATAAAGTATTTAAAAAAAAATTGTGTTGTTTTTTTATTTACACTTTTTTCCCTTAGGTGAATGGGTAGGGGTACATCGTACCCCATACTCATTCACATAGGGTGTATCTGGGGGCCCCCTTAATAAAGGGGGCTCCCGGATTCCAAAAAGGAATTTCCCCAGGGCACCTCCCATGTTGAGGGCACGCGGCCTAGTACGGCTCAGGAGGGGGGGGGGCGCTCGTCCCCACCCCCTTTCCTGACCGGCCGGGCTGCGTGCTCGGATAAGGGTCTGATATGGATTTGGGGGGCACACCATTTTTCGGCATAGGGATTCCCATTTAAATCCATGCCAGGTGACGGGGCTTGCGAGGTGTCAATGTCGCCGATCGAGGCGGCGGCATTGACTTCCTTCGCTAGTCCCGTCTACCTGGAGTCACGTTCAAAATGAACGGACTTTACGACGTGTGTCCTGCGGACTAGCACACAGACGGCAGGATTGTCCGCCGGACTTCCGAGTCCAGCGGACAATTTTAAGTCCAAACTTCTTACTAAGTCCGCCGGACTTTTGGGAAGAAAAAGTCAGCCGGAGCCCCACAAACGGTCGGATTGTCCGGCGGACTCTAGTCAGGCGGACAATCCCGCCGGAAAGTCCGATCGTGTGTACGCAGCAATAGAGTTACTATAGGGCTTCTGTTGTCGGCTGTGGCCTCTGCAAAGCCGTGGCTGACAGCTCAGTGTGGGATCGGGTCGGATCGGCTTCAGAAAAGATATCTATACTGATTTCTTATTTACAAGGCTAGATAGGTTAGTGTTAGATCGTTGCTCTCTGTAGATGCAGGGATTTTAGTTTTATTGTTGACTTATCATTTAAATACATTTTTTTAGTGCTTGGAGTTTAACACTAAAACAGTGTGCTACTGGCTTCTGAATTGGTACACTCAGGTGAAGTTTAGGGCTGGTATCAATGATCTTGGGGCTTGTATCAATGGCATCAGTTTGACATTATCAATTTGAGATGCTTCTGCGATCACTCAATTAATTTTCAAACTGGATTTGCATCTGCACAGGCATGTATGGGAATGCCAAAACCATCCGACAATAGACCGCTGACACAGGCCCTTACCCAGTCACAAAAAAAGTACTATTTACCATGATGGCGATAATAGTGACAATGTCACTGTCACACCTAAATTGTGTGACAGTAACATGCATCAAACTATTGTGGCCAAAAAATATGAAATATCTGCACCAAAATCAATTGATCTAACTTAAAGTGGTTCTAAAGGTAAAGAAATATTACTGCCAGGCCTTCTATTCTATCAAGCCATCCTACACTGTGTAAATGTTTGTATAAAACGATGCCTGTAAATGCCTTATTCCAGGTCTGTTATGGCCGGTCATGTGAGCTCCGGCTGCTCTCCTGCCTCGATCTAAGAGCTACAGCGGGAGGGGCCGAGATCCCCTCTGACATCAGCCAGGGAGGTCATGTGACTGCTGTTCTGGCCACTTAGCCCCTCCCGCTGTAGCCCTTAGATGGGGTGGAGGGCGGCCATATGTCACGTGACCAGCCATTAAAGTTCTGAGATAAGGTATTAGCAGGCATCACTTTATACAAACATTTACACAGTGTATGATGGATTGTAAGTACAGAGGGGCTGGCAGTAATATTGCTTTACCTTTACTGCCAGGTACTAATAGCAGCAGGAGGGGGAGAGAAACAGCTCACACACACAGGAGCTGACAGGCGGGGAGGGAGGGGGAGAGAAGAGAGCAGCGGAATGACGGAGGCACATAACCTGACCACGGTAATCATGGACCACCAGCAGTACACACGGTCGGAATTTCCAATGGAAACAGTCCGATGGGAGCTCTTCATCGGATTTTCCAACCGTGTGTATGCCCATCGGTCTTTTTCTGTCGGAATTTCCGACGGACTTTGGATTGAGAACCTGTTCTTAATTTTTCCGACGGAAAACCTTTCTATCGGATTTTCCGATCGTGTGTATGCAATTCCGACACGCAAAATTCCAACGCATGCTCGGAAACAATTAGACGCATGCTCGGAAGCATTAAACTTCCCTTTTATAGTGCAGTCGAACGTTTTTTAAGGCGTGGTGTTATTGAACATCGGAAATTTGGTGTGACCGTGTGTAGGCAAGACAGTTTGAGCGAAATTCCGTCGGAATTCCGACTGGAAAACCATCAGAGCTTTTCCCGACGAGAATTCCGACCGTGTGTACGCGGCATTAGGGGGACACAGGAACAGGCAGGATCAACCTGTTTTTTTACAGCTTAGAGAGGGACAGTTTCGACAGCACAAGCACTGTGCTGTTTAATCTTCTATAAGGTAACAGGATCTCTTTTTCTTTTTTTTATAGGGTTACAAACTCTTTAAAGCCTTGAAAGGAAGGCTGATAATGTTTCATAGGATCAGAGCGTTTTCTTTTTTGCTTTTGCTTTCAGCTTTGACTCAGATAATAGGAGGAGTGTCCACACACAGGTATGATCTTTTATTTTTCCCCCTGTAAATTCAAGGTTGTTCGCGATCATGTTATGTCGTCAGTTTAGATGCAGATAGTGCTCAGCGGTGTACTTTATCTGAACCGATAGGGCCTCATGGTAAGAACCTCCTTGGAGTTTTCAAGGACACTTAGCTGCGATTGGTGTGCTTTATGCAGCCTATAACTGGTAACAAGCGCTGCTGTAATTTACCATTGCATTCTTTATTGTCCTTTGTTTCTTGAATGAAGCTGGCACTATAATTCCTAATTGTACTGTAAAATCAATATACTTAGAGGCTCTTCAGCTCAGACAAGAGATCATGGTGGGCAGTAAAAGTAATTCTGTTAATATTTATCAGTCAGGAGGCCTTTTTTTCTTATTTATTTTATGCTGGCCTCTTTATGGTTTTTCCTCTTATTACAAGCCGCTTAGAATTAAACAAACAAACGTCTATTGCTTCCCGATGGGGATTGCAGTATAATCGTCATTACTTTCAAGTGGAAAATTGGTGTTTATATATTTTATGGGCCGAGGCTGGCATTGGCTTTCTCCGTGGAAGCTACAGACCTCTCTGGGTTATCTTTAATTACGGGGAGGGGGGTGAAGCCTTTGTCATTGCTTTCTCTGTGTTGATGTACGGTAAGGAGATGTGAACAGTAGTGACTCCAACAGGCGAAGAGACTATCCTGATGTGTGAGTCAGCATGTCCTTTAGGGCTGGCCTGAATTTTAGTTGTATCCATACCTCTTATCATTTGACCAATTTTTCATGCTGAACAGTTCTCTCTCAATTTGTTCCAATTTACTATTTGCATACAGACATTTACCACAAGGTGGCTGCACCTGTCCTGTGCATGCTGCGTGTAAAAGCTGAACACTATTGCACATGCTTACAGTAAATAGGATTAAAGCAGAACTCCCGATTTTTGTTAAAATCCACCTCTGACAGATTCCCCACCCACACACTTTTTTACAAATAAATAAAAATAATTTATTTTACATATCTTTTCACCAAAGATTTTCTTGCCATTCCAGTTACATCATGGGTTGTACTTCTTCTCCTCAGGTGATACATCCTCTTTACTGCTTCACTGAAAGGCAGTCCGCTGTAGTAATCATGTTAACCCAGGCTTCATGTTGGCCCCCTTTTAATTGGTATGTACCCGCGCCAGGGCTGCACCGATACCACTTTTTTAAGACCGAGTACAAGTACCGATACTTTTTTTTTTCCAAGTACTCGCCGATACCGCGTCAGTATTTTTTTTAATTTTTTATTATTTTTACAATTTAACCTTGAATTATTTATTAGTCTCTCTTTTTTTTTTTTTTTTATCAGCCAGTCTCCCCCTTTTTAAAAAAAAAAGTTTTATTAATTGCTTTTTAACATAACAAGTAAACACAAGACCCAGTGGGTCACACATAAAAATAACTATTTACATTTCTTCAGCATTGACTCTCTCCTCCTCCTTCAAGACCCTCACTCAGTAACAGGATCAAAATAAAAATAATAAGGCCACCTTTGTCCAATTGGCAGCCAAAGGACCAGGCCTCTTTTTGCGATTCGGCACTGCATCGATTTAACTGACAATTGCGCGGTCGTGCGACGTGGCTCCCAAACAAAATTGGCGTCCTTTTTTTCCCACAAATAGAGCTTTCTTTTCGTGGTATTTGATCGCCCCTGCGGTTTTTATTTTTTGCGCTATAAACAAAAATAGAGCGACAATTTTGAAAAAAATTCAATATTTTTTACTTTTTGCTATAATAACTATCCCCAAAAAAATATATAAAAAAACATTTTTTTTCCTCAGTTTAGGCCGATACGTATTCTTCTACATATTTTTGGTAAAAAAAAACGCAATTAGCGATTATTGATTAGTTTGCGCAAAAGTTATAGCGTTTACAAAATAGGGATAGTTTTATAGCATTTTTATTAATATATTTTTTTTTTTAATAGTAATGGCGGCGATCAGCGATTTTTATTGTGACTGCGACATTTTGGCGGACACATCGGACATTTTTGACACATTTTTGGGACATTTGTCATTTATACAGAAATCAATGCTATTTAAATAGCACTGATTCCTATGTAAATGACAGTGGCAGTGAAGGAGTTAACCACTAGGGGGCGGGGAGGAGTCAGTGTGACGTGTTGTGTTTTTTTTTACAGTAGGGGGGCGTGGCTGTATGTCTGACGTCATTGATCGGCTTTCCCGTGGACAGGGAACAGCCGATCAATGACAGGCAGAGTAGGAAGCGCGGGGAGAGGTTTGTTTACACAAACCTCTCCCCGTTCTTCAGCTCCGTAACCCGATCGCGGGATACCAGCGGCGATCGGGTGCGCTGGTCCCGCGGCCGTGGTCACGGAGCTCCCGACCGGGTCGCGAGCACGCCGCTGGCGGCGCGCGTGCGACCCACGGGCAGGCAATTTAAAGGGGACGTACCGTACGTGCTTTTGCCTGCCCGTGCCATTCTGTAGACGTATATCTACATGAGGCGGTCGGGAAGCGGTTAATGACAATCAATAATACATTTAAATATGTCAAATAGTTACTTACACGTTGAATCCCACAGCAGGTGCATTCCATTATGTGCCACTCAATCCGCCCACACACAAATTTCTGTGGTATGCCCCTGCTAATGTATGTAGCCTTGTAGAAAGGTGCAGCTCTATTTACCACACCCTTCCATGCTGATACAGATGGAGAATTAGGCTTTTTCCATGATAGCTCTATAGTTTTTTCTAGCGTAATAGATTAGGATCGCCAGTAAGGTACGCGTTACTCTCTTTGGTGCTAGATTGTCTACCAAACCCAAAAGGCACACCTCTATCGTGGGCTGTATAGTAATGGTGGTTACTTCTGCTATACATTCTGTGACCCCCCTTCCAAAAAGCCTGGATGCTCGAGCAATTCCAAAAGATATGCATTAAATCTGCAGTGAGGGAGCTGCACCACCAGCAACTAGATGACTGGGTAAGGAACATCTTAGCCAATCTAGCTGGAGTAATAAAGATACGATGTAGGAATTTAAATTGGATGAGTTGGTCCCTAGCAGATACCAATCTAGTAAAATGAATGTCCCATATATCATCCCAGTCATCCCCGTCCATCTGGTGGAACAGCCAGTCTCCCCTTTGAGACAAGGAAAGGGACTAAGGATAGAGATTCCACAGTCCCTTTCGCTGCCCTGAAAATTAATGGACAGGAGACAGAGGCTCCTCTCCATTCATAAACTGAAGCATTGTAAACACAGATTGCGATGCTCAGTTATGAATGGACAGTCAGCGATCACTGACTCTGTCTAGTCGGAAAAGGAAGGAGCCGGTAAATGACATATTTACCGGCTCCTTCCTCCACTCTCCATCCTGACAGATCTGGGAGGGCAGCCCAGAGGAGGACCCGTGGAGCACAGAGGGGGACCTGGAGGACCTATGTGCCCTCACCCACTGGCAGATGTTGACTCTAGATTTTAGAGTCTCTATGGGCTTGTGGTTAAAGTAGTCTTATCCAGGGCTGGTGTTTCTCTAGTTTCCTCTGCTCCACTTGGTGAATGGCAGGATTTATTAATAAGTATTCATTCATATAAAGAGGATTACAATAAGATCTACATACCATGATTCCATTTTTATTTTTCAAGTTTAAAAGAATATGTAGTTACACTCACAAACAACAATGTAATCAGAGCATAAAATGCCAGATCGGAAGCAGCGCAACCTTCATTAAAAAATGATCACGCATATACCATTAGGGATTTCATCTCCTGTGAAACCAAAGGGGTAGTTTATGCCATCAAATGTCCCTGCAACTTAATTTATCGGTAGAAGTGGTTCAGCAGCTTGTGTAGACCAAACTTGATTGTGCGGTCACAATATTGGAGGTGAGCACAATAACATGGGAGGGGGGGAGCAGGTGTGAAGTCACCTTCTTTTTTTACCTGGATCATCATCACAAGAGTCACTTTATGGGACATTATTATTGTGACAGACCTAGCCGGGACACAGGCTTTTTGAGAGGACTAAATGCGAGCCTCCTGCCAACCGATTATGGGCCCTGGATTTTAAGGGGCACAGGGTGAAGGAGAACCCCAACCCCTAGTCAGATTCAATGCTGTATATATGTGTATATATAATGTGTGTGTGGTCTCATGCTGTTGGGACATACACTCTCAGATGCTAGTGTCATGAACTCAAGATGTTAATTGAGAGAGCTGATCACATTGTCCTCTGTACAATGCAGGAGACGGTCCGTCTGCTACTGGTGGTCTCCTGCTATTGTGATGAAATGTCTTGTAGTGAAATCCTGATGAGTCACATCGGCTGCTTAAAGGGATTAGTTAATTAGTTTATGTTAAGTTGTTACAGGTGTATTGTTAGAGTAATATGAGCAAGAGGGGGGATCTCCTCTCCTACTGTATATAAATGTGAGTTTGGCTTTGTAATAAAACAGTCCATGTTGAGCAACTAAGCAAGTGTTGTCTCGTTTGGTGCTTGGGAGCGGTTGGAATATCTGATATCCGTATCCAGACTGAAAAGAAAGTGATATATGACGAACGCACTCAAGAGGAGTGTAGGGACGTTCCGTCACAATTATATTGATATATTTTTCAATTTATACTTTTTTCTATGTGGACTTGTTGAAAATTGAGAGGAAAAAAAAGTTTGAAAATTGAGAGGAAAAAGTTTTCTTGGACACTTGATGATATTTTGATACTAATGAATTTCTTTTCACTTTGAACTTGCTTGACACATAAGTTTTGATTTATTTGCATTGATATGTTTTTTCTTTTTTCTGGCAACTTTGATGTTTTTTGTTCACGGCATCATCCTTACATTTGTGAGGTTATTATCACATAGTGCTGCATTTTCTTTATTTTTATACATTTGTACTTTCATGTTGGCACCGCCCTTAGGGGCAGGTCCATGACAGCCTGGGCTCAGAGGAAGTAGGTTGAATGACACTGGTCATAAAACATGAAGAATGAGGACATCTAGAGGAAAAATCTATTGCTGAAGTGGACACCTTCTGATTTAGGTATTGCAGAAAAGGGTTTCTAGGATTCTAAGATTAAAAAGAAAAATGTGAGTTCCACTTTAAAAAAAACAGCTTGTGGTAACACCTGAAGTAAGCTATATAGGTTTATTTGGTAAAAATTACATGACAATGAAAAAAGAAGGGCGTAAATGCCTACTGCATTATCTAAAGCACTGTATTAAAGGGTAAAAGATATAAATTATACTCACAAACCCAATATGAATGATAGCCTATCATAAATCAAGAAACTAAAAGCTAGCCTTCAAACCCCATAGGTCCAATTGGAAGATGTTAACAACTGACATGTTTTGGGGGACAAACCACCTTCATCAGAGCAAAACTGGTTTGACCGCTGGTTTCCTCCAACTCATTATATCAATGTGACTATGGATTCGTACGTCCCACCTCCACCCTTTCCCAGTCCTTAGTCATCTTGATATAAGGAGGTGGAGGAGGATGGTTTCTGGATTTATGATAGCCTATCATTCATATTGGGCTTGTGCATTTAATTTGTATCTTTTACCCTTTAACAAAGTGTTGTGGATAATGCACTAGTGACTAGACATTAGCCCGCTTTATTTTTTTTGTTGTTTGTACAGTAAAAAAATTCCCCGATGTTAAGAGGCCATAACTATCCAGTCCGGGTTGTACAGTGGTCAACATATTTGGGAATCCTATGATCAGCTTCTCTGGGACTTCCTAACGCTATGGTGTCAAGTTTTCACTTTGCTAAGTTTGGTAAAAATGACATGCTGACAGGTGTCCTCTGAGGGAATATGTAAGGATATAAATGTGGGAGCAGTGAGCTTCTGATATGCATGTTTCCAGGTCACTGGTTGACTAAACAAATCAGTCATGATGGAACTATAAGAACCGTCACACTGCTTGCTCTGTTTTCAAAGAAAGCAGCTTTGGAGCTATAATTCTGATCCTGACTTCTCTAATAACAGTGATTCTCAGACCTGGACCAAGTTTCTGAAGACCAGATGTCGGGGCATCCAATTTGCACATATTTTTGGATGAGGGGCTCACTAACTAGGAGTGTACACCATCCAAAGCAAAACTGACAATGGCAGCTACAAAATGTGTATTCTTTTATATTCTCTTTAAAAGACAACTCCACCTTTGTGCAGTTTTCTACAGCATTGATTTGATAAAATTGGACAGCAAAAGAAAAAAAATCTGCTTTGTTTAGTTTCCCTTTTTTTTTTTTTTGAGGGTTACAGGTGAGAAATCTGGTGAAGTCTTATAAAAGAGTTTTGTGGATAGGTTAAAGCACTCTTATGCCCCGTACACATAGTCGGAATTTCCGACGGAAAATGTCCTATCGGACCATGTTGTCGGAAAATCCGACCGTGTGTGGGCGCCATCGGACTTTTTCCATCGGGAAAAATTTGAGATCCTGCTCTCAAATTTTCCGACAACAAAGTCCGATCTGACTTTTTCCGATCGTGTGTAGCGAATTCCGACGGACAAAGTGCCACGCATGCTCAGATCAAATTACAAGACCAAAGCTATTGGCTACTAGCCTCTACGTAGTTCCGTCGTACGCAACGAACGTCACCACGTTCCGAATGATCGGATTTTCCGACAACTTTGTCCCACCATGTGTATGCAACACCATTGTCGGACAAAATCCGTCCGAAAAAATCCGTCCGAAAAAATCCAACGGATTTTGTGGTCGGAATTTCCGACCGTGTTTACGGGGCATTAAACCCAAAAGCAAACATTTATTATATTGCAGCTTACCAATTTTTATTTGTGAATCTGGTTGCATTTGTTTTCTTTTATAGTCTTCTTTTTTCATCGGTGATCAAGCCAGCAAGACTGTTGTTTTTCAAAAGATCAAGCTCTCCAGCAGAATGTATCAGTTTACATGGATGATACCATCTCTCTTCCCTCTCATTTTGCAGTGCATAATAAGTGGCCAATTGCCTGGCTTGATCATGGTTACACATTAAATGGGAAGACCCTTAGCCCTGTGCAAGTTTTTATTCTTGATGTAGGGCTGCTATGGAGGAAAAGTGTGGGGAGCCAGGAGGACGAGTGTTATTATAAATAGCACAGGAGGAGAGTTATAAGGAGATTCTTTTACTTTGCCCTGTTTGGACAATGGGACAGGTTCACTTTAAACAAAATATATTCTAAATATATATACTCGAGCTAACAATGAAACAAATGTAAAAAGAAATTAAATAAAGATATAATGTGCAGCTGCTGTACGCAGAGTGCTATTCACTTGTCAAACAAAACCAATATATATTACAGCACTCGCATTCATAACATAAATAATCATGTAATAAAATTCATAAATATGTGAATGTCCATATAAAAGTGAACGATGTGCTCCAATCCATAAAGTGCAAGGTGCTCCAAAAATTTCAGGGTGCGCAAACACCCCCTCCTGTGTCCCCACTCACCGGATGGAATGGACCCTTAGCTTTTCAGTGTAGGGGTCATTTCAGGCTTAGAAAGATGGCCAGGGATGGCAGCTTTACATCAATTCACCAGGCAGATCTCACATGCTCATGATAATCATCCAAGATATTGGTACCCAAAATGAAATAAAAGGAGGGAACTATAGTGAAGTACCGTTTGGCAATACGTTTATTGCGCAAGTATGAATGGATACTTACAAAATGCATGAAATGACAAGAGATTGCAAATAGGAAACGCCGCTGTTGTTGGTTCACTTTAAGGCCATTTCCAGACAGTCAATTAATGAGGTTGTAAACCTCCGAAAAAAAATTCCGCCCCAAAAAAACCTGCAAGACAAAGGCATAATGAGCTAGTATGCATCACATACTAGCTCATTATGAAATACTTACCTTAGAATGATGCCCTCCAGTGCTGCCCGCACTCCACTCACATGGCCAACATCTTTCCCAGAGTTACTTCCGGGTTCGCGGGCTCCAGTGCTGTGATTGGCCGCAGGATGACGTCACATGCGTGCGGGTGCCGGCGGTGGGTCCTGAAGAAGCTGCACGGACGGGCCATTCCTTCAGTGCACATGCGCCAATGACATTACAGTGTATATAGTAAACATCTCCTAAACGGTGCAAGTTTAGGAGATATTTACAGTACCTACAGGTAAGCCTTACTATCGGCTTACCTGTAAGTACAATTAAAGAGGAAGACTTTACTTCCTCTTTAATAACATACAAGGCCATCTACAACATCGCCCCCAGCTACATCACCAACCTCATCTTCAGATATCGCCCAAATTGTCCCCTCCGCTCCTCCCAGGACTTCCTGCTGTCCAGTTCCCTTGTTACCTCCTCCCATGCTCGCCTCCAGGACTTCTCCAGAGCTTCTACCATCCTCTGGAACTCCCTGCCCCAGTATGTCCAGTCAGCTCCTACCCTGTCCGCCTGCAGACGATCCCTGAAAACTCACTTATTCAGGGAAGCCTATCCCACACCCACCTAAGAACTGTACCTGAGGCACCTCCATCAGATCATTCCTGCAGCTATTACCTTTTGTACCACCACCCCCTCCCTACAAGATTGTAATCTCCACAAGCAGGGCCCTCCTCTTTCTTTTGTATGGAACGGTATTGTAATCATACTGTTCCCCTTTATATTGTAAAGCACTGCATAAAGTGTTGGCGCTATATAAAAGCTGTATAATAATAATAATAATATACAAATAGGTTTAAACACATAAAACGATACATATTTGATTAGCAACAACAACATGTGAACTGCTTTACCTAATATAGCAGTGAGGAAACATGTAAATGGTGATACAAAGTTGATTAAATATACATGAGGATACAATGTACAGCATATTATATAAAATAACAAATGAGAGGATAGTGAACCTGGAGCTCTATGGAGTGGAATCATGACTTTTGTTTTCCTGTGCTGTAACATAACAATAGTGGAAGTCCATCCCTAGTAATGAAGAACATCCATCCTCTGCATTACCGTGGCTTCCTAGAGGATTTAATTGTACTCTTGTCTGAAGAAAACAAGTTAAATGAACGTACAATACAATGTGACACTCATAGAATACAGAGGTGCATCGATGTATTAAGCAATGGTCCAATCAATGTGCTATTTGCATTACCTTTGAGGAAAGCTCTCATCCTCCTCTTCTTCGTCACTCCAATAGAGGACGCTTAATCATACCTCTCAATTCCCCGGTGCTCATGGCAGCATTGTATTGCTATTCTTCTTCTATGATATTAGCATTTGTTCTAGCTTTGTTCTAACATCCTGGTGCTAACAAGATCTGGCTCCCTGAATTACCACGTAATTTACATTTACATTACAGTGAGACCTAAGCCCCATGAGTTTCACTGCAGGAATAGAAATATGACTTCAGCCTCAAGATTGGTAATATTTCTTAGCAGTAAAAACTGGTAGAGAGTAAAGTGGAGGCGTTGCCTACGGTGATCGTAAACTTTCCATGATTTTCTTTTCTTATACATTAAGAATTTGTAAAATGAAACTATATATAACTGTAAAACAATGCAGAAATTTGTCGTTTTTGTTGCCAATTCCAAGTAATTTGAATCAGGAAATCAGAGGTTATGTTAGTGCATATTGTAATCACTGATAAACTATTCTTCCCTTCACTCCAGCGCTGCCGTGTCCCGGAGCTCCCTTACCGGCTGCTGAAATCTTCGCCTGGTCACCTTCTGGGTACCAATCTTCAGCTGTTTTCATTGGCCGAGCTAAGATGATATCACTCCCTTGCATACACAGGATTTCACTCATCTTGGTATTACTGAAATTTTACACTGGGCTGCATGTGTGCAGGGCGGGTAGGCAGGTTAGAAGAATTCAAAAGAGTCTTATGCCCTGTACACACGGTCGGAATTTCCGAGGGAAAATGTCCTATCGGACCATGTTGTCGGAAAATCCGACCGTGTGTGGGCTCCATCGGATTTTTTCCATCAGAATTTCCGACGGAAAAAAATTTGAGATCCTGCTCTCAAATTTTCCTGACAACAAAGTCCGATCAGACTTTTTCCGATCGTGTGTAGCGAATTCCGACGGTCAAAGTGCCACGCATGCTCAGATCAAATTACAAGACCAAAGCTATTGGCTACTAGCCTCTAGGTAGTTCCGTCATATGCAACGAACGTCACCATGTTCAGAATGATTGGATTTTCCGACAACTTTGTCCGACCGTGTGTATGCAACACCAGTGTCGGACAAAATCCGTCGGAAAAAATCTGACGGATTTTGTGGTCGGAATTTCCGACCGTGTGTACGGGGAAATAGAATGTCTCTTCTACCTTAAAATAGACATGTGCACAACAAAAAAATTTGTTTTTTTTTCGTTTCGTTTTTTTCGTTTCCGTTGATTCGTAACGATTCGTACATTCGTAAGTCGTCGGTGTTCGTATTCGTAACGATTCGTAAGAGTTATTCTTTCCTTGATTAGTTTTTTCGTTAGTTTAATTTTCGGACGCATTCGTATTTATTCGTACATTCGTAACATTCGTAGATTCGTAATCGGAGCATAATTCATAATTTTATGTAATGTGTAAGCTATTATTATATTTTAATAATTTACGAATCGAAAAAAAAAGTTACGAATCGAAAAAAAAAGTTACGAATGTACGAATTTTTTTTTTGTTCAATAGAGACACGGAAAATTACGAATCGAAAAAAAAAAAGTTACGAATCGAAAAAAAAAGTTACGAATCGAAAAAAAAAAGTTACGAATCGAAAAAAAAAAGTTACGAATGTACGAATTTTTTTGTTCAATCCATTCGAAGCACGTTTAGCAGCACCATTGTAAGGGACACGGAAAATTACCAATTCAACCAAAAAAATAAGTTACGAATGTACGAATTTTTTCGTTCGTTTTAGTTTTTCGGATTTTCTTCATTAGTACATTCGTTGTTTCTAATTAGTTTTTTTTCGCATTTTCGTTGTTTTTCGGATTCGTTCGATTCGAATGATTTCGTTAATCGGATTCGTACGATTCGAACGATTCGTTCATTCGTACGAAAACGAACGAACGAAAATAAAGAAAAAAAACGAAACGAATTGCACATGTCTACCTTAAAAAAATCTCCCTGTTCTAATTGTCATAGCACACAAAATACATGAAGCTCTGGGCATTGGAAATATTTATTCACCAAAACAACTGCTGTAGCGTCATTTAAAGCGGAACTAAACCCTCCTATGCTTTACAACCAAGGGGACTGCAATCTTGGCCATCTTGTTTGATCTGCAGTTGTCATGCCCATGTGACCAGTTACGACACCAGCCATTTGATGGCTTAAAGAGAAGCTGCAGGCTCCCACCAAAATATTTAAAGTAAGCAGCTACAAATACTGTAGCTGCTGACCTTTAATATAAGGACACTTACCTGTCCAGGGATCCTGCAATGTCTTCACCGGAGCCGATTCTTCAGTCGGTCTCGGGTTTCCGACGTCGGTATCTCTGATAAAGGAAACAGGAAGGGAAGCCTTGTAGCTTCACAGCTGGTTTTCTACTCCGCATGCGCGAGTCGCGCTGCTCCTTCTGAATGGTCCCGTAGTTTTCTGGGACCTTTGTTGTGTCCCAGAAGACTGCGGAGGAAGGAGCCAGGAACCAGGTACCCACTCTCCCCTCCCCCCCCCCCCCCAAAAAAAGTGTCAGTGAAGGGTGCAATCAAGTGGAACTTCCATCCATTCCCCCATCAGTACATTCCATGTGGGTGGTGCAATCCCTCCCAGGGAACCTTTGTATTCAGTTTTTTCTTTGCAGCTAGTGCATGTTTGCCTTTCTACCTCTTTGGAACAATGTTAGTTGTCCCATAATGGTTTAAGCTCACATATAAAAGTGCTATGTCACATCTTTTTAACTCACAACCAGTTGTATTTATCATTTTGATTTAGTTATTATCCACTTGAGTTTCAGGTACAATGGCTGTTTATTCCAGTGCCATTGTAAAGCCTCTGCCAGCACTAGAGTTGGCTGTTTAGCATGCTCTCCCTGGGCTCCCAACCTTCAACCAGGAGCACCTGGACTCCCCTCAGCCTCCCTCCATCTGGCACTGCTTAAGACTAGGAGCATAACCTGCAATTCCTGGGTTCACCACCACCTTTCTGAAAACACCTTTCACCACCTTCGGCACCACAGCTGTGAGAGCCATCTATCCCTTCTGGCACTGCAGAGGATACCTCGGAAGCCATGAGTCATTGTGCTCACAGGGCACTCTCCTTTTCTACTGCTAATACTTGATTACTTATTTTGGCACATCCGTTATTAAAGATTGAAACTTTTATTGCAGTACTTGTTTTACCAACCCACTGGAACAGCGCTCCTTGTGTTCAATTTCTCTAAAATGTATGTACCTATCCAGTTGGTGCACTAAGAAGAAGACAATTGATCCTCGCAGGACTGGTTGTTGACTTCTTTATTATGTGTTTAGCATAGTGGGTGTCACTCTGTTAAGCATCTATTATGGTGTGCTTATTTGTATTGATGAAAACGGTACTCTGGTACTATTGTTTATTCTTTTACATATGTAAAACTTCCAAGAAACACTTTGAAACAAAAAAAAATTTCTAGCTTGCACTTAGTTTTTGTCGTCCGAACAATCAGAATCGGCTGTCAACAGCGCCATACTAACAATCAGAAAATCTGATTGTGCCTAATACGGACATTTCCAGACGATTTTCTTATCGTGTGTGTACGGGCCTTTACTGACAATTAGGGTTCAGCACTATTCCTAGGAGCTGAAATGATCATACAAATTATTTAGTGAAATTTTAGTGTACCAAAGCGCTGATGTGATCATAAATAATAGTGTAAAATAGAAAATACCTAAATAATTATGCTGCAACCATTCTCATAGTGTTCTGACACCCCAAAATCTATTAATACAAACAATGGTGCGCTATAATCAACTTCCTATTAAAGTGCACAGACTCCTTCAAAAATTATTAAAGATGGTGATAAGAAAGTAATATGAAAGTATTATACAATATATAAAGTGCTGCGTGCTGTACACTATTAGTGTCAATTTTATGAATCACTAACGTGTATAACTTCAAAAAAATATAATCTATGTCTTAAAATCACCAATGATGGGCTAATATGCACGCCCCTTCACTTATTATTATTTAACCGCTGTGTTGGGGGAAAATGACAGGGAAATGCATTAATTTATTCCCAATAAAAAACTAAGAAATAAAAATATATGGATCCATATACAGTATGCTACCTATCTGTCCTAAAAAAAAGATGTAAAAATAATTTTGGGTGGCAACAAATGCTAAAAGATATATTGTGCAGAACCAGGACATTTCCGAAACACTATCACACTAAAGCAATCTCAGAGATCGCATGTGAGTCGCACCCGCACTGCAGGTGCCGATCACATGCGATCTCTGAGCAATGCGAGTTCAGCCATACAGTTGTATGGCTGAACTTGCATTGGATTCGCACAGAAAATAGTGGGCAGGGACTTGTTCTCACCTATGCGTTTCGATTCCTGTGCGAGTTCACACAGCGATCTCTGAACTAAACTGGGGGTGTCATTAACTTTGTTGATATACCCGCAGTGGTTCGCGCAAGGTATTGTGAACTGCCTGCAGGAGAGGAGCGATGCGGGAACCGGCGCTGTAATCACGCTGGTTCCATCAGTGTGAACCCTTAAGAGAATTTTGGGGGGGAAAAAAATTCTCAGGGACCCAAGTGGTTATAAATGAAGGTCCTTTAACACCTTGCTGCCGCCTGTACACATATGTATATGCATATATGTTTTTGTGCTGGGAGACCACTGCACAGCGACTGAGCTTTCACAGAGAGCCCCGGATACCATAATAAAGCCGGTTCCTGATCACCTGATTGCTGTGACAGCCTCTGATTGGCTATCACAGTGAATAATCACAGTAAAGCCTGCCCCCGTATGCTTTCTCCGCTGCATGTAGAGAAAGAAACATTGTATTGTAACTAGAGGAGAAAAATGTAAATAAACAAAAGTGTGTGTAAGCCTAGGTCAGGGTTATGCAATTAGCGGACCTCCAGCTGTTGCAAAACTACAAGTCCCATCATGCATCTGCCTCTGGGTGTTATGCTTGTAGTTGTCAGAGTCTTGCTATGCCTCATGGGACTTGAAGTTCTGCAACAACTTGAGGTCCGCTAATTGCATATCCCTGGCCTAGGTTTACACTTGTGCAGGTGGTTCCCGCTGCGGGTCCACACCTGTTCCTGCAGCCGCAACCATCTGCACAATGAAATGCAGGAGATGTGTGTGGGTGCCATTAATCCTAATGACATCCTGAAAATTGCTCCTGTAGTGGGAACCGCACTGCACTTGCGGTTCTTGTGCAGGCTGCGATTCCTGGAATGCTGCAGGGACCTTTTCCCTGCGTTTTGGGAGGCAAGGCAGCCCATCGTGAAAAATCGCGGCTCACAGAGATGCAACAGTGTGAACCTAGCCTAAAAAAATGAAAATAAAGAAAAAATAGCTAGATCAAGGTTTGATTTAGGTCAGGGTTAGAGTTGGGGTCAGTGTCAGGGTCAAAGGTCAGGGTCAGTATATTTTAGGAACGATTAAAAAAATAAAAAAGATTCTTTTTAATTAGTAAAACGGTGTGATCAGGCATTAGGATTTTTTTTTTTTTTTTTTTTTTACCATCGTCAGAAAGGAGTTAAAAATAGTGTTTATTGTCCACCCTTCATCATATACTGTAGTGTAAGTAGTGTGTTTTTAGATGGCTTGTTTAGTGGGTTCTTGTTTCCTTGTGTCCTTTTATTTTGAAGCTTAGTCTTTCTTCTGCTTTGACCATTTGTAGATTGTGATAAATTGAAATATTGGACTGCAGAATTATGTAGACCATCTTCTTCCAGTTGTTCCCTTCATTTTTCATCACTATCGTGATGCTTATGCAGCTGATGGTATTGTATTTGTTTTGAGTTCTCGATGTCTCTAGGAGAAAAAAAACGATACGACATGTTAAATATTGAACAAGTGCATCCATTTTGTCTTTCAGAAGGAAAATTGATTTGAGTTCTGCCCTGTTACAGACTCTCTATAGATTGGCGTTTACATTACCGCCCCCTTCTCCCCAGTGCTGGCAGGACACAGCAGGATGTCGGCAGCTTTAGTGGAAGATAATAGCATGACACTTTGTATATATGAGGCCTTACAGCCGTGGTTATCAACCTTCCTAGTGCCGTGACCCCTTTTCCAAATTGTGGGGACCTCTAACAGTAAAATTATTTTCATTGCTCCTTCATTGCTGAATCAAAATAAATATCTGATATGCAGGAGCCATCATTGCGCAATATTCCAAAAAAGATAATTTATTTAGCTTAAAACATGAACAGATGTACACTCACATGATAGGGTGTTGTTAGATCGGCACTAAGTCTATCCAGCAATCTGACATACAGTTTGTATACGCCGCTCCGTGCTTGGAAGCCGGCGTGCGCGCTCCAAGTCTCATTTTCGGTGTGGGTCAGGGGCCGGATTTGGTGCCAGCGTTGCTCCACTAGCCTCAACGCTTCCTGATGATGCATATTTCATGCAAAACACGTTGAGGCTAGTGGAGTGATGCCGACGTCCCATCCGTGCCCTGACCCGCACCGAAAATGAGGCTTGGAACGCACGCCGGCTTCCAGGCACGTATACAAGCTGTATGTCGGATTGCTGGATAGACTTATGCCTCGTACACACGTACGGACTTTTGCCGGCGGACCTAAGTCCAGCGGACAATCCGCTGGACTTTCCGGCTAGGTCCGCTGGACTTTCCGAGGGTGTGGACTTGCCCACACACGCACGGACTTGTCCAGCGGATAATCCGCCGGCCAAAAGTCCGCGGGACTTTTGAAAATGAACGGACTTGCCCACACACGGAGCAGTTCGTTCATTTCGAACGTAACTTCAGGTTACGTAGCTAGCGTAGGCAGTAAATGCCGCCGCGCTAGCTCCGCAAGCTGGCATGGATTTAAAGGGAATCCCCACGCCGAAAAAACGGCGTGGGGGTTCCCCCCAAATCCATGTCAGACCCTCATCCGAGCACGCAGCCTGGCAGGCCAGGAAAGGGGTGGGGACGAACGAGCGCCCCCCCCCCTCCTGAGCCGTACCAGGCCGCGTGCCCTCAACATGGGGGGTGCCCTGGGGAAAGGGGGGCCGTGCGGCCCCCCCACCCCAAAGCACCTTGTCCCCATGTTGATGAGGACAAGGGCCTCTTCCCGACAACCCTGGCCGTTGGTTGTCGGGGTCTGCGGGCGGGGGCTTATCGGAATCTGGGAACCCCCTTTAATAAGGGGGCCCCCAGATGCCGGCCCCCCACCCTATGTGAATGAGTATGGGGTACGATGTACCCCTACCCATTCACCTAAGGTGTAAAATGTAAAGTAAAAAAAAACACCCACACTTTTGAAAAAATAGTTTATTGCACTGCTCCGGGGGTCTTCTTCCGTCTTGGGGGTCTTCTCGCCGGACTCCCCGCCATTTACCAAGCTCTTTTACCGAGCGAGGGGAGTCCGGCTACCTTCTTCGTCGTCGCCGCCGTCTGGGGGTCTCGATCCGCCTTCGGGGGTCTTCTTCCGTCTTGGGGGTCTTCTCGCCGGACTCCTCCCCTCTCTTCTGCTCTTTTACCTAGCTCTTTCACGAGGGAGGTGTCCGGCTACCTTCTTCGTCGTCGCCGCCGTCGTCTGGGGGTCTCGATCCGCCTTCGGGGGTCTTCCGGGGGTCTCTTCTGTTCTTGCGGCGGTCGTCGTCTTCCGCGCCGCCGGCGCCTTCTTCTTCTTGTCCTTCTTCTTGTCCTTCTTGTTCTTCTTCTTCTTCCGATGTTGACCCGATGCTCTCTCTGCCCGGAATGCCTGTGCCGCTCTGAGCTCGGACTTATATAGGGACATGGGCGACAGGGTCACATGCACATGTCACATGGTGACCCCGCCCCCTTGTGTTGTCACAGTCCCGGAGGATGCTGGGACTGTGACATCGCAAGGGGCGGGGTCACCATGTGACATGAACATGTGACCCTGTCGCCCATGTCCCTATATAAGTCCGAGCTCAGAGCGGCACAGGCATTCCGGGCAGAGAGAGCGTCGGGTCAACATCGGAAGAAGAAGAAGAACAAGAAGGACAAGAAGAAGGACAAGAAGAAGAAGGCGCCGGCGGCGCGGAAGACGACGACCGCCGCAAGAACAGAAGAGACCCCCGGAAGACCCCCGAAGGCGGATCGAGACCCCCAGACGACGGCGGCGACGACGAAGAAGGTAGCCGGACACCTCCCCTCGTGAAAGAGCTAGGTAAAAGAGCAGAAGAGAGGGGAGGAGTCCGGCGAGAAGACCCCCAAGACGGAAGAAGACCCCCGAAGGCGGATCGAGACCCCCAGACGGCGGCGACGACGAAGAAGGTAGCCGGACTCCCCTCGCTCGGTAAAAGAGCTTGGTAAATGGCGGGGGAGTCCGGCGAGAAGACCCCCAAGACGGAAGAAGACCCCCGGAGCAGTGCAATAAACTATTTTTTCAAAAGTGTGGGTGTTTTTTTTTACTTTACATTTTACACCTTAGGTGAATGGGTAGGGGTACATCGTACCCCATACTCATTCACATAGGGTGGGGGGCCGGGATCTGGGGCCCCCTTATTAAAGGGGGTTCCCAGATTCCGATAAGCCCCCGCCCGCAGACCCCGACAACCAACGGCCAGGGTTGTCGGGAAGAGGCCCTTGTCCTCATCAACATGGGGACAAGGTGCTTTGGGGTGGGGGGGCCGCACGGCCCCCCTTTCCCCAGGGCACCCCCCATGTTGAGGGCACGCGGCCTGGTACGGCTCAGGAGGGGGGGGGGCGCTCGTTCGTCCCCACCCCTTTCCTGGCCTGCCAGGCTGCGTGCTCGGATGAGGGTCTGACATGGATTTGGGGGGAACCCCCACGCCGTTTTTTTCGGCGTGGGGATTCCCTTTAAATCCATGCCAGGTCACGGAGCTAGCGCGGCGGCAGTAACTGCCTACGCTAGCTACGTAACCTGAAGTCACGTGCTAAATGAACGGACTTGCCGATGAGCGGCAAGTCCGTTCATTTCAAAAGTCCCGCGGACTTGCCCACTAACGGCGGGATTGTCCGCTGGACTTCCAAGTCCAGCGGATAATTTGAGAACAAAACCTGAAACTTTAGTCCGCCGTACTTTGGCGCCAAAAAGTCCGCCGGCGCCCACACACGAGGGGATTATCCTCTGGACTTCAGTCCAGAGGATAATCCCGCGGGATTGTCCCTTCGTGTGTACGCGGCCTTAGTGGCGGTCTAACACCCTATCATGTGAGTGTACATCTGTTCATGTTTTAAGCTAAATTATCTTTTTTGGAATATTGCACAATGATGGCTCTTTATCTTGCATGAATATATGGGTGTAGAATACATACTGCTGGACCTGCTGAAGCATCTTTGGAGTAACCAGTACAAATGATTGAAAGACCCATGTTCTGATCAGGCCCTTATTATACCGTATTCTGGTGAGTGCACAATTCAGAAGGTGGTGGCGTATCACAGGTGTTTGGGTGCTATACACTTTGTATATCTAGCACTGCCACGGAATAACCACTTTTGAGGAACCAACTGGGACGTTTATATATAAATTATATGTTTTGTTCCATAATATTTTTTTTCTTGCACAGTCAGGTCATGTTGGACTTATTTATTCCCAATCTATTGATTGATTGGGCCGGTGGCACACAGTACTAATATGTTTTTATTAAATTGTCTCTGACTTACCAGTTACTCAGGTGTTCCATCAGAATCAACAACCCGTCTAATGTGGAAAGGGAAGTGACATTCCGTCCCCGCCATCTTGGTGCACTCGTCCGCAGTAAGGCTACAGTTAGAACTCGGCAAGCAGACATTTTTTTTACACCCACCTAAGTCTTGCATTTTACACTTATTTTTACCAGTAAACTGAGCTTATATACTATATAAGGCTTATATATTATATAAGCTCAGTTTACTGGTAAAAATAAGTGTAAAATGCAAGACATAGGTGGGTGTAAAAAGATGTCCACTTGCCGACTTCTAACTTCTACATAGGTAGATCGCTGTTCTGCCTCTCTGCCTAGGGATCAGCGGGTGCCGGAGGACATCGGGTACTGTGCACCCTCCGATCGCTTCTGCTGTGTGTAATCGCAGTGGAAGCGAGCCGCCGGCGGTGCGCATGGGCACCCCCTATGCAGAATTGTCAAATCACACATATATATATATATATTTATATATATATACATACAGTACATCTGCTATAGGGTGGACCTGAAGGGCTTAAAGGAAATGCTAGGTAAACCCAGTTCAGTAATAAGTATGGTTAAGGCTCCATTCACACTTGTGCGACTTGTCATGCAAATTTGGACAAATAAAGTTGTATGACAAGTCCTAGCCCATGTATTTCAATGGAAACTGTTCAAATCTATGTGACTTTAAAAAGGTTCCTGAACTACTTTGATGCTTTCGTGTGAATCAACAGTTGTGCAACAGTTAAAGCCAAAGTCAACGGCCAAATTTGCATCCAGGTCGCACCCATCCAAAGTGGCAATGTAAAGTCGCAAAGGAAAACGCACGACTTTGAAATCGCACAAGTGTGGATGGAGCCTACAGGCTTTCTACATCTGGCTGTAGTTTTGTATGCACGGTATTGTAGAGGTATTGTAGAGGACAGTGAAGCTTGCCTCAGACTATATCCTGTGGAGCAACAACTAATCATTGATTATGGGTTTATAATGTAGACAAAATTTTCAATATAGCATGTGTTTTCAACATTTTCAACAAATTCAGTGATATTGCATTGATACCAAGTTGTCTCAGTAGCTATAGAACAGTAGCAAGTAAGAACTTGCAAAAACATTTCATTTTTTTCTCTTTTTTTTTACATCAGAAAAAAAACAAAAAAATCACTTCTGCCCCTTACCTCCTCATACATATCACCTGTGTCCTCACCATATTTCCCTGGTCTTCAGACACGTCACATCTGTTCAAGTGCAATCAGGACAGCTATGCATTTTGATGGGCACAATGTCCCTAAGGAGTTCTGCCCATCACTGATAAAAGCCCAGGCTTTATTTGAGTTTGCTTAACAGGTCCTGTTGTCCTTAGCATGGGCGTCCGCAGAACTTTTTTCAGGGGGGGGCATAATTTTAGGGTCACCCATGCACCGCACCCTTTTCGACAATGTCATTATCACATTATTATGGTCAGAGTCTGCAGACGTATTACAGTCCCTAGGATAAGTAATGGGTAATGGCCAACAGGCTCTCTTACCAGACCCAGCGAAACTACAGCAGTGATCACTCCGGCTGAACGATCGTTCACTCTGGGTTCCCCGGGGGCGACACTGGTCAGTAGTGTAGCATGTCTGTACCCTGGTAGTGGCTCAGTCTTTCTCTCTCTGGTGGTGCTGGCCAGTGTGGCTCTCTCTCTGGTGGTGCTGGACAGCATGACTCTCTTTTGTGGCCCTGGCAGGCTCTCTCTCTGGCTTCCGCCCAGCACACTCCTCGTCCTGTATCACTCTCTTCCTCAGCTTCTTTCCAGACTGCAGTCTCTCAATCTCTCTCTTGATCGAGCTGTAGCCTCCTCCCTGTGGAAAATGGAGCCGCCAATCTTTTGGGACTACCTGTCCCATGAAGCTTGCCTCTCCTAGTCACCTTTGATTGGCCCTCAGTTATGGCCAATAGGGAAGGAACGGAGCAGGGCAGGAAGCTGGGTGGGGAACCTGGTGAGAGCCGCCATCTCTTCTCCCTGACAAAAGAATGGGTGGGGCGAGCGGGGGAAACCTCTGATAGCCCGCAGCTCGCCATTCTTCCGTCACAGCACCGCCAAGTTCTCTGCTGGACTGAGCAGGGAAAAGAGCCCAAAGTCACACTACACTTGACAGCACCTTAATGGTGTCACCCCACTGGTGGGTGGCACCCGGGTGCGGCACCTCGACAGAGACACAACTGTGCTGAATTTAAGATATGATCCCTGATTCCAGGGGGGGGCACTTGACCCCCCTTGCCCCTACCTGCGGACGCCCATGGTCCTTAGTGGACCTTGAGGATCGAAGTTAAGTGCCTCTGATTTAGGACTTCAGTTGATTTCTATAGTGTTATCCCTTCCCAGTTTAGTAGACAAAAGCAACATTTTTAATAGACTGTATTTAGAGAGCTAAACTGCTCCTCTGTCATATAAACACTATAGAATAGTTTGTTTAGACCAGAGATTAACCCTTTTTGTAAAAGTAGCTTACACCACTCATCTTTTCTGTTTCAATAGTTTTCAATTCAGTTTTAACAAGTGGCTAATATGCAGAAGTTCTGCCCATGCAAGGGCTAGCATTGAAGTTGGAACAGGTATTAGCTCATAAGAAGGGCAAACAAAGTGACACAAACAGAAACAATTAGAGCTAACACAACAGTAGTAAACTTAAGTGTGAATGATACCATAAGGATCCAGGGGTCCCAGAGAGGCTCCCCATAACAGTGGAGCACCCCCTAGGGCCTAGGCCCATCTAAAACCAAAAGGTGGTACAGCCAGAACAAGGATAGAGGAGCAAAAAACAGAAGAAAGTTAGGCAGAAAGGTAAAGGGAAGGAGGTCGCTCACCTACCGAGTAGGGAGCTAGAGAAGGGATAGGGGAGTCAAGGAAAGAAAGGGAGGCCAGAAGGATAGGAACCAGGAGATGGGGAAAGGGAAGGGCTCTGGAACATCTGAAGCGTCGTCCATCACAGGCGGCCCAAGCTAGCTGGTCGGGGGGGGGGGGGGGGGGGTAGGAAAGGCATTTGACAACCATGGTTCCCAAATTTTGAGAAACTTGGCGTGAGTGTCACCACGGATGCTCAGGTCCCGCTCCAGTCCGCCAAGTCTGTTTTGGTCGCCAAACCTCGTTCCCACTGAACTACATAAGTGAGAGAAGTATGAGATTAATGATTATTCAGAGAAGCATAGAGAGCCGAGATGAGGTCTGGGGTTCCGAGGAGTGCAGGCAGATGTGTTCGAACGTGGTTTTCTTGAACGGGTATGTAGCAGTCCTCCTCAGCGAAGTGAGCCAATGCTGAAGTTGGAGGTAGCAGAAGAGCTCCCAAAGCGAAGCCCACGATGGAAGTGATCTGGTGTTTAGAAAGTGTCAAACATGTGAGAACCCATTAGCAACCCACCAAGAGAATGCCCGTGGTGGTATGTCCAGACCCAGGGAAAAGAGAGGATTATTAGTGATTGGGAGCAAGGGCAGAAAGGGCAAAATGAGGCAAGCGGAGTACCGCAACAGAGTCCCAGACTTGTAAGCTATGATGCATGAGTGGGCTCAAAGTTGATGGGCAGAGGTTATGGGGTAGCCAAAGAAGGGTTGTCATGGTGAGGGGAGCACAGTTGAGCAATTCCAAGAGAACCCACAGAGGAATATCTATTGTAGCATGAAGCAGGGATAATTGGGCGATCTAGGCGGCCAGGTAGTATTTGGCGATATTGAGAACCCCCAGACCCCCCTGTAGCCTGTGTGTCAAAAGGGTTGCTGTGCAGATCCTGGGGTGTTTATTGGCTCAGATAGATCAGAAGATTCTATTTGGGAACAACTGGAGAAAATGCGACGGAACTCGCACCGGCAGAGTGCGAAAGTAATATATAAGTTTGGGCAAGATAGTAACGACTTATCAAGTGTGGGAATTGCCAAGACTGCATAAGGGAAGATATACAGCGTAGCAATGGGTAATAATTAGAGGCAAATAAGGAGTATGAGGGGGTCAGCTGGATCCCGAGGTATTCCATGTGGGAAGATGCCCATTGGAAAGGGAAGTGGGACTGCAGTCGAGTGACCAGGTCAGGGGCCAAGGTCACGTTAAGGGCGACCGTTTTGTTGAGGTTGATACACAAGCTTGAAATTGATGAGAATCCGGAAAGGACCTGCTGCAGATTGGGGAGTGTGATGAGAGGATTGGTCAAGGTCAATAGGGCGCCTGCATAAGGAATTCCAGAGATATTCGGGTCAGCCCGGAGAGCCATCGCCAGAGGTTCCAGCGCCAGGATGAAGAGAGCTGGAGACAGGGAGCATCCCTGCCTCGTGCCCCAGAAAATAGAAAAAGGGGACGAGAAGAACCCTGCATATTTTACCAAGCAGAAGGGGTAGAGTATAAGGCCTGGATCCAGGCTAAGATGGCTTCTCCAAATCCCCAGCGAGACAGTACAAAGCGCAAATATTCCCATGACAGCCAGTCCAAGGCTTTGTAGAGGTCCAAAGAAAATAGGAACCCAGAATAAATTTCCACGTATGTAGGGGGTGAATGGGGTGGACCTCTTTGCGTTAGTTGCCTGGGACAAAGCCCGCCTGGTCTCCATGGACCAGGTGGCGCGGATATTTATTGAACATCACTCATCCTTTAATAGAGCCTTTCCCTGTAATCAACATGATAGCGACTGAGGTGTATTGCTTATTATGTGACTTGTGTTCCTTCAATCCGAATGATTTCTCATTTGCTCTTTTCTTCCACAACTGTCCCTTGAGGGAGTCTAATTTCTAGTTGTAGAAATAAATCACTATGTAGTTTAAAAGATTGGTAATATCACTGTAAAGATTAATGTTACTCTATATTCTCGTAATGTGTATTTGTGTCACTTATCTGAAAAAAACTAGGATAAGTGTAGCACCCTCCCTGTTAGGTTGCTATAGGTTTAGGTAGTTGCTATAAAGTTCGTTTTTGGATCCTCTGTAGACAGTGGAGCAGGATGCGATTGTTGCCTGCTGTTCTAGGTTCTGCTGGCTGCAGGCTCACCTACTTTCCCCTGCATTCCAGTAAGTTCTTGAATATAGTGAGTTGGGAGAGGCAAACCCTGGGCTGACTCTTCATGCAGCCTCAGCCAATCCCTTGAAAGGGCGATCAGCAGGGGGCTGAGGTGTACATAAATGGTCTGGAGCCTAAAGCAACAAGGTAATTTGCCTATGGGAGAGTCATCCAGCCTGGGGGGCTGTCCTCCCTCCTGGGCCATCCAGTTGGAGTCTGCAGGAGGTTCTTCAGTCTCTGCTCAGGAAGAACTGGTTGGGACCAATTACTACAGCTGCAGTAGCAGTTAGGACTAAAGAATGCTGAGGTCCCGGCTGGGA
This sequence comes from Lithobates sylvaticus, assembly GCA_028564925.1. Taxonomy (NCBI): domain Eukaryota; kingdom Metazoa; phylum Chordata; class Amphibia; order Anura; family Ranidae; genus Lithobates; species Lithobates sylvaticus. The sequence continues at coordinate 23,598,676 of CM053037.1, forward strand.
GACCCATGGTGCGGGGTCTGGCTGACACTGGAAGGAGACATCCATGTATACAGAAACACAGTGAGTAAAGGCCTGAGAGAGATCCCAGAGAGACTGTAGCTGTTTTTGTCCTTCTTTGTTCCAGATTTGCTGGCTCAGGGCTGCTTCCAGTGTGAGATCCCCCTGAGCTGTATGTCCAGATCCTCTTGCCCTAGAGGCCTACCGTACAGAAGTTACCTTTTATTAGAGCGTGTCCTCAACCAAGGTTCGAGCTAGTTCCTGGAATCCCAAGGTTCACCCTACATCCTATTCCAGGGCTACATAGTTACATACAGTAGTTTAGTTAGGTTGAAAAAAAGACACAAGTCCATCTAGTTCAACCAATAAAAAAATAAAATAATACATTTCCAGGGGTCAAGTGGTTAAAAAAAAATAAGTTTATTTTCTGATATTGTTTGTCATATTATAGTATTTTATCATTACTTAACAAAACTTTTGGTATTCTGATAAAATGGTGAAAACAATTTATTTTTTCTTCTTTCGTCCATAGTGATCATTGAGTTTTATCTCCTTTTTGCCACACAACTATGTGTTTGAGTTATTTGTGTTTCTCTCTTTTTTTTTTTTCCTGTTGTACAACACAAAAGTTTACTATCAATGCATAAATATTTGTCTTTTGAACTTGAGATAAGGATGGTCTATTTTTTTCCCTTGCTGATAGAATAATGGGAGAAGTGTTCAGAGTGTGTTTCCCCAAAAAAATGATAGGTGTCTTTCCTTTCCATGTCAGAAACCAGGGAGTGATGTACTTATATCCCCTTTTACTTACACCATTTAGTGGATGAGGTGTATCACTCATTGTCTGGCATCTACCCCCGGACGGGGTAAGGCGATTTGAAAACAGAGGACAAAACTGCTTGCGCAGCATTTTATTATCCAATTAGTTATTTTGAAAGAGCCCTGCGCCTGTAAGTTAATATACTAATAAATGTATTGCAGGTTATGAGTGAAGGTTATTCTGAATCGCACGTATCACACTGTACTGCGGCACACTCCATGTGATTGATGGCCACACCAAGGGCTGCCAGTGCTGAAATCCTACTATTCTCGTCCCAGTCGTAGATCCAAGCCATGCAGCAGTGGGAGGAATGCTTAGAGTGGTGCAGCGATAATGCTTCTTCTAAACTTCATTGACGTTGTTAGGTGTGAAGCTGCATGCAGATCTTTCAGCGTTCATGGCAAGGTCATAGGAACGGTTTTACACTCTCTAAGAGATTGCTACTTAGAAATGTACTAACTTGTTTATGTTCAGTTCATGTACACGTTTGTATAGTAGCTGCAAGCATTTAACTTATTTATATCTTCAAGCAGATATAAGATAACAATAGTAATGCAGTAAGGTATTAATTGAAAATAATTAAACATATTTTTAAAGTGCAAGTTCACCTTCTTACAAAAAGTGTGTGTAGTTTGTGAAAAGATCCTCTGTGGATTTTTAGCTGCCCATGCAAGCTGGTTCAAACCCAGGGATTTGAAAGCACAACTCTTTTTTTTCCCCTTATTTTCTTAGGGCTTCCAGTACAGATTAGAGTGATTCTGATTGGTCAGATTGGTTAAGTACCAGCACATATTCAATCAGAGTTGCTCTGATGCATCCCAGGAAACCCTAAGGAAAGAAGAGGAAGAGGAGCGGGCTTTCAAATTTCAGACCACTGCACTTTGACAGCTAATCACCCACAGAGGTAAGTGCAATGGGGACCGCAGGATGGGGAGGGTGTAGTTTGTGAAAAGATGAACGTACACTTTAACCACTTGCCGACCGATGCACGCTGATATACGTCGGCACAATGGCAGCGGTGGGCAAATGGGCGTACCTGTACGTCCCCTTTAATTGGCGGGGCTAGCGCGCATCCGCTGCGTACAGCGTGACCGTGCCCGCGGGACCGACGGACTCACTGTCCGCCGATCTCCCGGTGATCGTGTCACGGAGCCACAAAACAGGGAAGTGCCTATGTAAACAAGGCATTTCCCTATTCTGCCTTGTGACATGACAGAGATCACTGCTCCCTGACATCGGGAGCAGTGATCGCTGTCATGTAAGTAGTAGCCCATCCACTCCCACAGTTAGAATCACTCCCTAGGACACACTCCTTCATCGCCCCCTAGTGTTTAACCCCTTCCCTGCCAGTGACACTTACACAGTAATCAATGCATTTTTATAGCACTGATCGCTGTATAAATGACAATGGTCCCAAAATAGTGTCAAAAGTGTCCGATGTGTCCGTCATAATGTCACAGTCATGATAAAAATCGCAGATTGTCGCCATTACTAATAAAAAAAAATGAAAAATAAAACTAGCCCCTATTTTTTAAACGCTATAACTTTTGTGCAAACCAATAAATATACGCTTGTTGCGTTTTTTTTTTTTTTACCAATAATATGTAGAAGAATACATATCAGCCTAAACTGAGGAAAAAAATATTTTTTTATATATTTTTGGGGGATATTTATTATAGCAAAAAAAATAATGCTTTTTTTTTTTCAAAATTGACGCTCTTTTTTTTTAAAATATAAACCACAGAGGTGATAAAATACCACCAAAAGAAAGCTCTGTTTGTGGGAAAAAATGGACGTCAATTTTGTTTGGGTGCAACATCACACAACCGTGCAATTGTCAGTTAAAGCAACGCAGTGCCGAATTGCAAAAAATGGTCCGGTCATTCAGCAGGCAAATCTTGCGGGGCTGAAGTGGTTAAAGTATAACTAAAGGCAATTTTTTGTTTTTGTTTTGGATAGAGTGTTTGTCCTGTTTACAGAGTGAAAGTAAAAAAAAATCCTGAATTTGTGATTGTTCCCAGAAAAGTCATAGAAGAAAAATCTTCCAATGAAGACACTAGTTCTGGTCACCTAGGGGACCCCAAGGGATTCCCTTAATTTGCAGGGACAGGAAGTGAAGGTAAATATCCCCAATGGGGCATAGATGGCAAAAAAACTGACAGGGGTTATAACCCTTACGCTATCCAAAAAAAACAAGGACTGGCTTCAGCTCAATCTCCTCCCAAGGAGATTGAGCTGAGGCCAGTCTTGGATTCTTGTTACAGTGGCTAACATTACCATTTCAATGCTTGGAGATCTGCAATAGAGTGATATGTGCCCTGCTACAGGACCAGCACTTGGCACCGGTAGTTTAAGCCAAGTATGCAGTGGCATTTAAGCAGTTCTGTTTTTAATATTCATTAAAGGTGCTTCTTTGCTGCACTTGTTAACACTGCCATAACCTGCCTTCTGAAATTATATTGTCTGATATCTGCTGATCTGAGTCCATTTAGGGCACAGTCAATATTTCTGAGCCCCGGCGAAGGGGGAGCTTGTTTGGCCCCCAAACCATGTTGGCTTTTTACTGCTATGACTCAATTTTATCAGCAAAACTTTGGACTTTTGGCACTTTCACTGGACTGGATTTACTTGGATCCCCAACTCTGGGTTTTCTCCGTTTCTGGTGGAGGTAAAACATTTAGTCAGTGTGCTTAGACCCCTTTCACGGCGGTTTTTAGGCATTTTAGCGCTAGAAATAGCACCTGAAAACTGCCTCCCATTCGTTTCAGTGTGACTTTTTTTTTACACTGGGGCGGTGCGCTTGCATCTTTGGGGCCATTTGTGAGCGCTGCTCTTGGTGCTCCCAAAACGCCCAGCCCATTGACATGAATGGGCAGCACTTCCGAAGCGCCTGAAAAGCGCTTCGGAAGGCGCCGCAACAAGGGTGCTATTAACCCAAAAAAGTTAAAAGCACCTCGCTAGCAGCCAAAAAGCACTGCTTAAACAGCACTAAAGCGCTGCTAAAACAAGCAGCGCTTTAACGCTAACGTGCCCACGGCCCCAATGTGAAAGGTGTCTTAGTGATAAGTTGACCCGTTGAACGTCTGTATCCAGTACTTTGCTTTTACCTGTGTTTTGTTTGGGCAAGACAGAGCAAAGTGATGATACAAGAGGTTGTGGCTGTTTCTTCATTGCCCATTCAGCAGGCTAATGATATGCCCTGAACCATTCTGTGCTGCCACTGCAGTGATGGTCCAGAATTTTGCTTTGCTGTCTGGCAATCTGCATGGATCAAAAGAATGGCTGAACAGAATCCAAATCTATCGGCAGGTTTAATAGTTCTTGTGTATTTATTTATTATATGTTTTGGTCTGCCCGCTTGGAGTTCGGTGTTAATTAAAATGACCTGTCATCCTTGGCACAGCGATGTACATCGCACCACTGGCTGCTGAAATGAAAAAGAAGGGACAGAGAAGGGGTGACTCACAATATCACATCTTTAGTCTTTTTTGTATTTGTATTTTGTTCCGGTATTCTCATTTTGCATGCACTGGTTGGACAGGAGTTCAGAGGTGTCAGGAGAGAGCTTAGATTCTCTGTTTTTAATGATCTGAAATGAGATCTCTGTTCTCTTAAATTTTATTTTGCCGCTTTCATTTTCATAGTTTTTATTAAAAAATGTGTTTTACATGAGAAAGACATAACCCACGTTAGAAGATGCTGCTTTCATTTTCTATGGCAATTCTCAAATTTATGTGGTTGCTATGGGGCAACAAACACGTATAGATCTTATCTATATTGTTTTTTTGGGCAATTATATGTTTTTACATAAAAATTTTATAACATCTTGACTTTCAACTAACTAAATATCAGTATATGATCCTGTATGAGGTTAGATGATGAAGATGAGGGGGATTATGAGTTGACCTGGACAGCAGAAGAGGTTTAGCACACATAGAAGACAGGGTAGACCGATAGGATTTAGTTAACCCCCCTGGCGGTAATCCCGAGTCTGGCTCGGGTGGAACTTCAGTACCATAAGCGGTAACCCCGAGCCAGACTCGGGCTCGCATTGCAGGATACAGGGAGACTTACTTACCTTGTCCCCTGGATCCGGCGATGTCCTCCCGCTGTGTGTGCGAGCTCCTCCGCTCGATTCACACAGTGCCCGAGTGCCGCTGAGCTCCGTTCCCTGCGACGTTACGATGCACAGGAGCGGAGATCGGCGCCAAATTCAAAAAAGTAAAAACATACAAAACACATACAGTACTGTAATCTTACACATCCCCTTTGTCCCTAGTAGTCTGTCCAATGCCCTGCATGTAGTTTTATATTATAAATACTGTTCTTTCTGCCTGGAATTTGGAGATTGTCCATAGCAACCAAAAAGTGTCCCTTTATGTCAAAAGTGCTTTTAGACCAGCTAGAAAACAGCGATAATAAATCAGAATCGCTTGCAGAATTGAGCGATAGCGATTTGTGGGGAAATTCATCATCAAACACTAAATCTAATGACATCGACAATCCTGCAACTGAGCAAATTTCAGTGTTTTTGATTTGATTACATTATTTAATAATATTTATAGTTATTTGTTATATTTTAATTTATGATTTTGTGTTTATCATACCCGGGATGTCTACTAGACTCTGGTTTGGACAGATTTAACCACTTCAGCCCCGGACCAATTGGCAGCCAAAGGACCAGGCCCCTTTTTGCGATTGGGCAATGCGTCGCTTTAACTGACAATTGTGCGGTCGTGCAACGTGGCTCCAAAACAAAATTGGCGTCCTTTTTTTCCCACAAATAGAGCTTTCTTTTGGTGGTATTTGATCGCCCCTGCGGTTTTTATTTTTTGCGCTATAAACAAAAATAGAGCACAATTTTGAAAAAAAATGCTATATTTTTTGCTTTTTGCTATAATAAATATCCCCAAAAAATATATAAAAAAACATTTTTTTTCCTCAGTTTAGGCTGATACGTATTCTTCTACATATTTTTGGTAAAAAAAAAATCGTAATTAGCGATTATTGATTGGTTTGCGCAAAAGTTATAACGTTTACAAAATAGGGGATAGTTTTATAGCATTTTTATTAATATTTTTTTTATTACTAGTAATGGCGGCAATCAGCGATTTTTATTGTGACTGCGACATTATGGCGGACAAATCGGACATTTTTGACACATTTTTGGGACCATTGTCATTTATACAGCAATCAATGCTATTTAAATGCATTGATTCCTGTATAAATGACAGTTGTAGTGAAAGAGTTAACCACTAGGGGGAGGGGAGGGGTTATGGGCTCTGACGTGTGTGTTTTTTTACATTAGGGGGCGGGGCTGACGTCTGACGTCATTGATCGGCTTTCCCGATGACCGGGAACAGCCAATCAATGACAGGCAGAGTAGGAAGCGCGGGGAGAGGTTTGTTTACACAAACCTCTCCCCGTTGTTCAGCTCCGTAACCCGATCGTGGGACACCAGCGGTGATCGGTTCCGCTGGTCCCGCGGCCGGGGTCACGGAGCTCCCGACCGGGTCGCGAGCGCGCCGCTGGCGGCGCGCATGCGACCCACGGGCAGGCATTTAAAGGGCCACGTACAGGTACGTGGTTTTGCCTGCCCGTGCCATTCTGCTGACGTATATATGCAGTGGGCGGTCGGGAAGCGGTTAAGTGAGTTATTCTTAAGAATTGCAGGCCTACAATATAAAACGCCAAATTTCCATGCAAAATAATTGTACCGCTTTCAGCACCTAAAATCAGAAAGAATCATACCGCCAGGGAGGTATGTTAAAGTCCAAATTCCAGGGAAATTTTTTTTCCCCGTCCAGTGGGGCTGTGAGATGTCTCACTGGCCTGACAAGGGCACAACTCGTAGAGAGGGAATGCATTGACAGACAGGCAGGCTCAGCCTGGGCTCACACAGGAGCAGCTGGGGACACTGCATGTGATTCAGACAGAAATTGCACCACATTCCTGTTCAAATCACATGTGAAATTTTTTGCCGAGCGATTTGAGACCATTCATTTTCTACGGGCTCAATTCGCACCACGATGCTATCGGTTTTAGGTATCAGAGAATTTGCACAAGTACAAGTGCTTGTTCAAATGCTTAGTTTTGGCGCAGATACCAGTATCGGTGCAAGCCTGCTAACAAGGCCTAAGAATGGTGTGTGGACAGCGTCAGTAGGGCAGTGGATGGTGTCAGTGGGGACACGGTCTACCCATCACCTGCCCGCAATCGACAGGTAGATTGCGATTGATGGGTTACAGACCCCCAATCTACAGTATGGTCACCTTAATTTACCAGAAAATAGTGACACCACTGATGACATGTAGGGGCAGTTTTGTATACTTGGCCATTATGTGTTAAGCTTTTTAGTACACTAAAAATAGGCAACAATGCTGAAGCATGAGATGATCGTTTTGTATGTCTGAACAATATATCAGAGAATACAGTAGCAGCATCACTGTGGCATGTATTGAGAAACATACAGTGGGGAAAATAATTATTTGATCCCCTGCAGATTTTGTAAGTTTGCCCACCTACAAAGAAATTAAGGGTCTATCATTTTTATCATAGGTGTATTTTAAATGATACAGACAGAATATCAACCAAAAAACACATGATACAAATGTTATAAATTGAGTTGCAGTTTAGTGAGTAAAATAAGTATTTATATATATATATATATATATATATATATATATATATATATATATATATATATATATATATAATAAGCAACAAACTATAATTCTGGCTTCCACAGACTGGCTACAGTAGGTGCTCATGTGGTACACAGATTAGTCCTGTCAATTTAAGAAGGTGCTCCTTATGACATCTCGTTATGTGTATAAAACACACCTGTCCACAGAATCTTTTTCTTCCATTCAAACCTCACCATCATGGGCAAGACCAAAGAGCTGTCAAATGACGTCAGGGACAAGATTGTAGACCTGCACAAGGCTGGAATGGACTACAAGACCATCAGCAAGAAGCTTGGTGAGAAGGAGACAACTGTTGGAGTGATTTTTCGAAAATGGAAGAAATCCAAAATAACCATTGATCGCCCTCTTTCTGGAGTTCCATGCAAGATTTCGCCTCATGGGGTGAAGATGTTAATGAGAAAAGTGAGAGATCAGAACTACACGGGAGAAGCTTGTGAATGATCTCAAGGCAGTTGGGACCACAGTCACCAAACAAACCATTGGTAACATAATACACCGCCATGGATTGAAATCCTGCAGCGCCCGCAAAGTCCCCCTCCTCAAGAAGGCTCATGTACAGGCCTGTCTGAAGTTTTCCAATGAACATTTAAATGATTCAGAGAAGAATTGGGAGAAAGTGCTGTGGTCAGATGAGACCAAAATTTAGCCTTTTGGCATTAACTCCATATCCCTGTGTTTTGAGAAAAATGCTGACTATGACCCTAAGAACATCATCCCTACAGTAAAGCACAGAGGTGCAAACATTATGCTTTGGGCATGTTTCTCTGCTAAATGTACAGGCCAACTTTGCCGCATTGAGGGGCCAATGAACGGGGCCATGTATTGTAAAATCTTGGATGAGAACCTTCTTGCCTCAGCCAGAACATTGAAGATGGGTCGTGGATGGGTCTTCCAGCATTACATTGACCCAAAAGATAATGCTATGGCAACAAAGGAGTGGCTCATGAAGAAGCACATTACGGTCATGGAGTGGCCTAGTCGGTCTCCAGACCTTAATACTATAGAAAAATGATGGAGGGAGCTGAAACTTCGCTTTGCCAAGCGACAGCCAAGAAACCTTAAGGATTTATAGAAGATCTGTAAAGAAGAGTGGACCAAAATCCCTCCAGAGATGTGAGCAAACCTGGTCACCAACTACAAGAAACATCTGACCTCTGTGAATGCCAACAAAGGTAGTTTCTCCACCAAGTGCTAAGTCATGTTTTGCTTGGAGACCAAATACTTTTTTACTCACTGAACTGCAACTCAATTTATAACATTTGTACCATGTGTTTTGATATTGATGGTTAATATTCTGTCTCTATCATTTAAAATACACCTACTGTATGATACCTGATTTACAAAATCTGTAGAGGATCAAATAATTATTTTCCCCACTGTATTGGAGAACAAGTGGCATCAGTTTGCGATGGATATCCCTGAGATTAACAGATGTCATATTCGTTACCAACATGTCAGAGAATACAGGCTACTAGAAATATCATATAGGTATTGATATATATCAGGTCACCAGAAATGATCATATTAACATTCCACGTACAGCAATCTTCTGTTGGTTGCATTTTGGATTAACACATCTGGTGTTCTCTCTATTTGTCAGGAAGTATTTGTTCAGTCAGCATTAAAGTGGTTGTAAACCCTTACAAACCACTTTGACCTACAGGTAAGCCTAGATTAAGGCTTACCTGTAGGTCCAAGAAATATCTCCTAAACCTACACAGTTTAGGAGATATTTGCCAAAAGACAGGCACAGTGGCAGGCGCACTGAGTGCGATATGCTGCGAGTGGCGGCTCCCGCGAGTGACGTCATCGCGGCTCCGTCAAATGACGGTGTTCTGACGAGAAAGGTCCGCTCGGTGGATAAGGACCCCCTGTACTGCGCAGGCGCAGCGATTGTGCAGTACGAAGGACTAGGGATCTTCCGAAAATTGCCGAAGGTAAACAGCTGGGAGTGAAGTGTATACCGCGCAGGCGCAGTCGATAGTATTGGAAATTTTTTGGTTGTAAAAAAAGCCATTAATTTCTTTAAAAATAGCGTGCAAAAACGTGTATTTTTTTTTTAAAAGGGAACCTTAAGTTTTCAGCTTGCATGGTATATATATTTATTAATAAAAAATGTGGGCATTGGTTACAGTATTAATAATTACAAATCTGGCACTTGGTTATAAATTTTAAATGTGGCCCTTGGTTACAGTAAGAATAATGACAAATCCTGGCCCTTGGTTACAGACCCGCCCCTTACTTAGACGTGCCTTGCATCGGGAGCGTGCGGCATCGTCTCGTACACCGACATGTTAAGTGCCCCTGCGCGGTGTACACTTCACTGGATGTTTAGTTCGGCAATTTTCGGAAGATGCCTAGTCCTTCGTACTGTGCAAGCGCTGCGCCTGCGCAGTAGAGGGGGGTCCTTATCTGTCGGGGGAACTTTCTCGGCAGGACAATGGCGCCGAAGCAGGGAGACCCACCAAGAAGATGGAGGCTCCGTACACAAGGGGACAGCGGTGACTTTGCTGGCTCCTGTGTCAGGTAGGTGACACATAATGGGCTGCTATGCGATGCATAGTAGTCCATTATGCTTTACCTTTGCAGGGAAACCTTCCTCTTCTGTACATAAGTCACAGGTACACTTTGATGGTACAGAAAAGCTGCAGGTACCAGTATTTTCTGTAGTTCTGATAGGGCGAGGTCCAGTCTGTATGATAGAAAATGATCTGAATTCCCCTCCTGCCCAAATTATGAAGATGAAGCAAAGTACCGCAGCAACAACTTGTGACACCTTCTGGGACAGGAATCTGAAGTACCGCCAGCTAACTGATTAAAATCACCCAGAAACAATGATTCACTTAAAAAATGGCTTAGTTAATGTCAGCAACTTAGGATAGTGCTTTGTTGGCCACTGTCCCAGCCAATACAGGTCCGGAGGGTCATGAGTTAGACCAATAGCATCGCCTTCATCATCCATTCCTTCTTTACCGTCTTGGACCCTGTTCAATAAGGGTAAGAAATCTTTATGTAAGGCTGTGCATATTCATTATGATGTTTAACACTTCCACTGCAGCAAGACGACCGTTACAAACCTCCATTCCTAAAAGGAGTATTAAACCTAAATGGAAACATTTACGTAATGTGAAAAATTTGCAACAATTACAGACTTGTATGTAAAGGTACATCGATCTGTATTGGAAATGAGAACTTTTACATTCCTGTGCATATTGCAGAAGTAAATGGTTTCTACCCACTTCGACCTTTATATGTAGAGGCTGTGATAAGGATATTTTTCTGTGACCAGGAAATAGGTCAGTGATACATAGATTAGAAGAACACTGAAAAAGAAATGACAAAAATTACAAACATCAAATCCACTGATATTCATGAAACATTACTATAGACCACGGATAAGCAATTAGCGGACCTCCATCTGTTGCAAAACTAAATGGGACTTGTAGTTCTGCAACAGCTGGAGATCTGATAATTGCATATCACTACTATAGACATTACATAAAGGATGTAACAAATGTCATGTTCATAGTGTTTTTTTGTGTGAACTAACAAAATATGACATCTAAGGGGTTATTTACTAAAGGCAAATTCACTTTGCACTACAAGTGCACTTGGAAGTGCAGTCGCTGTAGATCTGAGGGGGACATGCAAGCAAATTAAATAACAGAATTTTTGCTTGCACATGATTGGATTATAAAATCAGCAGAGCTTCCCCTCAGATCTACAGTGATATACAGCGACTGCACTTCCAAGGGCACTTGTAGTGCAGAGAGGATTTGCCTTTAGTAAATCAACCCCATATATGATTTAAAAAAACGATTGCCCCTTCGGCTCATTGCTTTTTACAAACTTGACTATATATTAACAATTGATAGATTTACATACTGCACACATTGAGCTCTCCAAGACCATACCTCTATGCCGGTGATGGCGAACCTTAGCACCCCAGATGTTTTGTAACTACATTTCCCATGATGCTCATCTACACTGCATAGTGCATGAGCATCATGGGAAATGTAGTTCCAAAACATCCGGGCTGACAAGGTTCGCCATCACTACTCTATGCTCACTATCAAGCTACACGTCACCAGAATATTGTACTTGCTGCACCGCGGACCACTGTTTTCCTTTTTGAATATTAGAAACAAAATGTACCAAACTACAAGCGCATGGGTAATTAATGCTAATAGTCCAAATGCATCAAAAAAGAGAAATCTAGTGGCTGTCGGTGCACTGGTCCTGCAGGCTCCTTTAATAGACCACTCAACCCCCATCCTGTCTGCTTTTCCAGTGTTATGCCCCGTACACACGGTCGGAAAATCCGACCACAAAATCCATCATATTTTTTCCGACGGATTTTGTCCGACACTGGTGTTGCATACACACGGTTGGACAAAGTTGTCGGAAAATCCGATCATTCTGAACGTGGTGACGTTTGTTGCGTACGACGGAACTACGTAGAGGTTAGTAGCCAATAGCTTTGGTCTTGTAATGTGATCTGAGCATGCTTGGCACTTTGTCCGTCGGAATTCGCTACACACGATCGGAAAAAGTCTGATAGGACTTTGTTGTCGGAAAATTTGAGAGCAGGAGATAAAACTTTGTCCTTCGGAAAATCCGATGGAAAATGTCCGATGGAGCCCACACATGGTCGGAATTTCCGACAACATTGTCCGATAGGACATTTTCCATCGGAAAATCCGACCGTGTGTATGGGGCTTTATACTGTCATAACCTCGTACATATTGTTTGTGACTTTCCATACGTTAACCTTGTATTGGTTCATCTCATACTGGAATATTATATACCACATATCCCACGTACTGTAGCTTGTGAAAACTTTCTAATAAAAATAATAAACAAAAAGAACATGGCCCCTTTCACACGGGCACCTCCGTGCAACTGATTCCGCTTGCTTAGCGGGGGAACGCTCCACTGATCCCCGCTGAGCAGGCAGATGACAGGTCCGTGTCCGCTCATTGTGCAGAGCGGAGACGCACACTCTATGGGGAAATTGGAAGAAAATGGACCGCCTGTCTGTTTTCATTCTATCCGATCCGCCAGACGGATGGAAAAAAGGACCATCATCCATCTGGATTTTGAAGGGCAGGATCAGATCGGATGGCAGCGGATGATGTGCCCACTGACATCCGCTGCTCCATGGAGGAGACTGCAGGGTCTGATCAGGTCCACCTGAGAAAAAAATGACAGGTGGACCTGATCGGAAAGCCTGTGTGAAAAGACCCTATGGGTACGTCCGTCTGGCGGATTGGATAAGATCAGATGAAAACGGACAGGCGATCTGTTTTCACTTGATTTCCACATAGAGGAGAGCAGGACTGTGTCCTTGTCCGCTCTGCACAGCGAACACTGTCATCCACCTGCTCAGCGGTGATCAGTGGAGCGATCCTCCGCTGAACAAGCGGAATCCAGTGCACGAAGGCACCCATGGGAAAGGAGCCTAAAAGTGAACCTATAATAGACATGTGAGGTTATGCAAGATCAGTCTGTAAATTTGACAACAGAAGTAAATGCGAGCACCTAGAAGACACTGCATGCTATTTATCAGTTCCCAGAAGTCCAGACATGTTAACCTGCAGCTGAAGACAGAGCCCAATCACTGATCAGTATTATAGGTTTGGAAGCTGGAGAGGATTGGGCTAGTTCAGTGATGGAGAACCTCGGCACCCCAGATGTTTTGGAACCACATTTCCCATGATGCTCATGCACTCTGCAGTGTAGTTGAGCATCATGGGAAATGTAGTTCCAAAACATCTGGGGTGCCAAGGTTCGCCATCACTGGGCTAGTGCTAGGACTTTGATATAAGTACATATGCTTATTAAGCTCCCTGGGCATAGGAACTTACAGTCAGATCCAGATAATCTTCAGTGAAAACGTCATGTCAAAAGGACCAGTAGATCCAGAGATATAGGCAGTTGACATTATATGCATATCTTGATATTGCCTGTAAGATTTGAGCTCGGGTTCCTCTTACTGCCTCTCTATCTCTTACTGCCTCCCTATTGGTCCTGCAATGTATTACGCCATCTTACTGACCAGTAGTGAAGCTCAGGACATAAAGGGGGTGAAAAGTCAATGCTTGCATATATCTGTACTTTCCTGTATCTTTGGATCTGTTATTTGGATTAAAGGGTCACTAGAGGAAATATATATATATTTTTTTTAAATAACAAACATGTTATACTTACCTCCACTGTGCAGCTCGTTTTTCACAGAGTGGCCCCAAACCTGGTCTTCTGGGGTCCCTCGGCGGCTGTCTCGGCTCCCTCCCGCAAGGACTCCACAACTTCATGCGAGCTCCCTCGCATCGTGTGGAGTACTTGCGGGCGCGCTCCCGTGATACAGCTGGCGGCTGTAGCCACTCACTGTATCACTCTGCCCCGCCCCCCGGTGCGCCGCGTCATTGGATGTGATTGACAGCAGCGCGAGCCAATGGCTGGGCTGCTTTCAATCCATCCTCTCTAGCCAATCAACGGCCCGGGTGAGCAGCGAAGAGGACGTCGGGGGTGAGTGCGGGACTTTTGAGGGGTCAGGTAAGTAAAACGAGGGGGCTGGGGGGGCGCTAATCGTCGGATGTTTTTTTTTTGTGGTTTGCTTTTTAACACAAATTGGGGTTTAGTGGTCATTTATAGAATTTCACCCACACAAAATATGTTAATTTTTTTTCTTTATAGCAAATCTATTTAGGGTTTGAAATACAGTAAAACCTTAGATTACGAGTATAATTTGTTCCAGAAACATGCTTGTAATCCAAAGCACTTGTATATCAAAGCAAATTCCCCCATAAGAAATAATAGAAACTCAGATATTCATTCCACAACCATTTATTCATAGGTCCTTCAGTTTATAGTCCTATATAAAAAGATTATAGCAATGTGATCGGTTATGTAACCATAAAATGTCCATCTACAAATGGAATTCTCCACAAAGGGATTAGAAGCAAAATCCAGCAGGAGCTACAGAGTATAAAAGAGAAGAGAGGTGACTCGGGTGCCCCGTACAAACGATCGGAAATTCCGCCAGCAAAAGTCCGATGAGAGATTTTGGTCAGAAAATGCGACCGTGTGTATGCTCCATCAGACTTTTGCTGGCGGAATTCCATCCAGCAAAAGATTTAGAGCAGGTTCTCTATTTTTCGGTCGGAAAAATTTCCGATCGGAAGCTCTGTCTGTAGCAATTCCGACACGCAAAATTCCTACGCATGCTCGGAAGCATTGAACTTAATTTTCTCGGCTCTTCGTAGTGTTGTACGTCACCGCGTTCTTGACGGTCGAAAGTTCAGAGAACTTTTGTGTGACCGTGTGTATGCAAGCCAAGCTTGAGCGGAATTCCGTCAGAAAAACCATCCAAGATTTTTCAGACGGAAAATCCGCTCGTGTGTAGAAATATGTTGCTAAATTTTCATTAAATGTAACCATATTGCTACACTTAGAGGTGCCTCTCTTCTCTTTTATACCCAGCTGTGACATGACGCTACTTGTATAACAAGACATCGCTTGTGTATTAAGTCAAAATTTATTTAAAAATTGTGCTCGTCTTGCAAAACGCTCTCAAACCAAGTTACTCTCAAATCAAGGTTTTACTGTATAATTTATTATCAATGTTTTTTTCAGTTCCTGAAGCTGGAGTAACTGTTGGTATGGAAATTATCTGATCTCAGCTTTCAAACGTGATTGGTTATCTATGCCTGCCCTGCCCCAGAGGTTCAGTGTAGTGTGTCAGTGCAAACCCCTTCTATTTTATCATCAGGACTGACTCATAGCAGAAATGGGAGAGTGGGTATAGAACTTTGTTTTATGTTTTATTTAACTTTTATTTTTGTTTTATTTTTCTAAACTGCTTAAACCCTGGTTCACACTGCTGCGTCTTCTCCTGCGCCTTGCTGCGTCGTGCGACACAGAAAGTCGCATGACAGGTCAAAACACATTCATTTCAATGGGTGCTGACTTATTTGCTGCCACAAAAAAAAAAAAAAGTTCCTGCACTACTTTTCTGCATCTTACTTGCAACAGGAATGCCATAGACTGCAATGTTAAAATCCCCAAAGTAGCAAGGAAGTCCTTTCTTTGTCTAATCTTTGTAACTTTAAGTCCAATAATATGTGTCACACTCTGTATTGTTACGATTTTCCATAGTCGCAAAACATTATTGTTGCATGAAAGTCACATTGAAGTGGCATCAAGTCGCAATGCAAAGTCACACTGGAAGTTGCATGGCTTTAGAATTGCAGCAGTGTGAACCAATCAATGGTTTATGTTTGTCAGAAGCAAAATTACCTCATACACAGTAAGCATGTAAAAAAAAAAAAAAAAAAAATAAAACTTTTTCTAAAACGTGGGTATTATATGAGACTATTGTAGATACGATTCCTTGGTGAAGTTGTTCATTAATAAATACTGCGGGGCCTTTGTTTACTACTTACATTTTCTGTTGGTGTTAAAGATTCTGTTCCTGCTGTACCATTGGTACCCATTTGGGAAGGGAGCTATGTAGCTGCAGAATATAGATAGAATATGTTATTGATTAACATAAGAGCAAGTTCTCTTGACGGCAAGTGGCTTAAGCAAATAATTGAAAAAAAAAAAAAGAAAAAAACATGAGACTTACTGGAAACGGCAATAGCAGAAAATAATGGCAAACCAGCAAAAAACGGGTGAAACTGCAGTAAAAAAAAAAATGCTTCTGCCTATTTAATTATGCTCTGCAATGCGGGTTCTGCACACTGTGGAGATGCAAGCACTTCTGGATTCTTAGTAGCCTACAGGGTGCAAGGTTAAGGAAGATGGTTTTAACCTCCCTTGAGCCTCTTTATTAACCCTGACCTTGCATAACCTCTCATGCTGGTCTTCTAGTCTTTTCATATCGCCAAAGTGTAATCAATAGTCCCTCTCGCATTAATGTATTTGCTTCCCGTCACAGAAGAGGGTCGAGAAATGTAAAGTGAATAAAATAGGGCTGAAGAAGCGAGTTTGAAATTGTGTTGTTTATTTAAATGTATCCGCAAGAGGGGAGGATGCCAATGGTACATGTAAATATTAGTCTAGTTCTAGTTCCTTTTTTGTTGTAAGTAATGGCAGTAATAATCTGCAGACTTTAAAGCTTTCCAGTAAAAGAGGAAAATAAACCTTCATGCAGTTATTTTGGGCGCTTTTGGTTAAAATCTATTTTCTGAGCTACCAGTCCTTAACCCAGGCCTCGACAAACCCCAGTCGCCCGGGCGCAATTGCGCCTAGAATTGGGGTCCTGGCGCCTGGGGCGACACAGCTGCGGTACCGTGTCAACCTGTGGACACCGACCACCGCCGCGTGATTGCATCGGGCCGCGCCGGCCAGAAATTTAGGCCGCGGCTTTGCGGCCTTCTGAAATCCTTCTATGGCGCCATCTTGTGGTGGTCGTTGGTATTGCAACACCTCTAACAATGCTAATGCAATGTTAACCACTGGGCACTTTTCAGCTTTCAGTGCTCTCACACTTTGAATGACAATTTCTCAGTCATGCAACACTGTACCCAAATGAATTTTTTGTCCTTTTTTTCACACAAATAGAGCTTTCTTTTGGTGGTATTTAATCACCGCTGGGTTTTTAATTTTTTGCACTATAAATCAAAAAATACTGAAAATTCAGTAAAAAAAATAAAAAATTCTTTGTTTCTATTAAAATGTATTGGCAGAGTATTGCACAGTGCTGGCAGTGTAGCTGTCACTGACCAGCGCTGTGGGCACTACACATCCAGCCCACAGCGCTGGTCCCATCTCTCCCCCTCTCACTGTACCGATCGATACAGAGAGGGGAGGGAGGAACCGGCGTCATGACGTGACGCCGGTTTGTGTACATGTAATCGCACCGTCATTTGACAGAGCGATCACGTGGTAAACGGGCGCTATCGGCGTCCGTTTACCGCGATGCACCGGGTCCTCGGGACCTGGCGGTCACGGATGTTCCCGAGTGCGCGCCCCAGGGGGCGCGCAGGAGCAAGGTTCTGGGAGGACGTCCTACGGTGCCCAGTGCCACCTGTCAGTCGTTGTCGTTAAAAAAAAAAACCTGGCTCCTAACTTTTTTAGCTGGCTCCTAGATTCCAAGCAAATTTGTCAAACTCTGCCTTAACCATCTCAATACAGGGCATTTTTACCCCCTTCCTGCCCAAGCCATTCTTCAGCTTTCAGCGCTGTCACATTTTGAATGACAATTGCACGGTCATACAACACTGTACCCAGATGAAATTGTTATCATTTTATCCCCACAAATAGAGCTTTCTTTTGGTGGTATTTGATCACCTCTGCGGTTTTTTATTTTTTGCGCTATAAACAAAAGTAAAGGGACAAGTTTGAAAAAAAAAAAACGATATTTTTTACTTTTTGCTATAATAAATATCCAATTTATTTTTTTTTAAAACAAATTTTTTCCTCAGTTTAGGCCAATATATGTATCATTCTACATATTTTTGGTAAAAAAAAATCTCAATAAGCGTATATTGATTGGTTTGCGCAAAAGTTATAGCGTCTACAAAATAGAGGATAGATTTATAGCATTTTTATTATTATTTTAACTAGTAATGGCGGCGATCTGCGATGACTGCGATATTGCGGCGGACATATCGGACACTTTGGACACTTTTTTGGGACCATTCGCATTTATACAGCGATCGGTGCTATAAAAATGCATTGATCACTGTATAAATGTGACTGGCAGGGAAGGGGTTAACACTAGGGGGCGCTGAAGGGGTTAATTTGTTCCCTGGGAGTGATTCTAACTGTAGGGGGAGGGGATTCACAAGGGGAGGAGACCGATCAGTGTTTCTCTGTACTGAGAACACACCATCGGTCTCCTCTCCTCTGTCAGGAACGTGGATCTGTGCGTTTACATACACAGATCCACGGTCCTGCTGTGTTACCAGGCAATCGTGGGTGCCCTGTGGACATCGCGGCCACCGGGCACGCACATCGAGCCCCCAGTGACACGGCGGGCGCGCACGCCCCCTGGTGGGCCGGGAAGGGGAGGATGTCATATGACGCCCTCCCGCCACGAGAGCTGCGCCGCCTGCCCGTCAATTGACAGCTGGCGGTCGGCAAGCAGTTAATGGTTAAAGTGTCCCTCGCGCTGCTGAGTAACCTCACTGCCTGGACTCTGTTTAGGGTCTGCCCAGCTTAAGGTGATACTAAACAGAAGTGTTATTTGCCATAAATCATATTGCCATTGTATTTTTTGTATCGTTTGGCTATACTTCTGTGGATCACAGGAGTGCAGTTCGCTTTGCACTCCTGTGACCCATTTTCAGCTGACAGCGGGCTGAAACCTACTGTCTGCTGACGTCCAGGCTCAGGAAAGATTGCGACCATATGGTCAGGATTATTATTATTATACAGGATTTATATAGCGCCAACAGTTTGCTCAGCGCTTTACAACATGAGGGCAGACAGTACATTTACAATACAAATCAATACAGGAGGGATCAGAGGGCCCTGCTCGTTAGAGCTTACAATCTAGAAGGGAAGGTCAAGTGGAAACAAAAGGTAATAACTGTGGGGGGAGAGCTGATGGAGAAAATGAAAATACAGTTGTTAGGCGTGGGTAGGATAGGCTTCTCTGAAGAGAAGGGTTTTCAGGGATCATCTAAAAGTTAACAGAGTAGGAGATAGTTGGACAGATTGGGGTAAGGCATTCCAAAGGATTGGAGAGGCTTTGGAAAAGTCCTGGAGGCGAGCATGGGAGGAGGTGACGAGGGAGCTAGAGAGCAGGAGGTCTTGAGAGGAACGAAGAGAACGAGTAGGTTGGTATTTAGAGACTAGGCTAGTGATGTAGCTGGGGGCTAAATTGTGGATCCTCCCACTTGCCTGGACCAGCACCCCCGGCTCAGCCTCTCAGCGAGCCGAGAGGCTGAGTCAGCCGCTTCCGCCCCTCCACAGCCCAGCACTCCAGTGTGTGTGTGGGGGTGGGGCAGAGCAGAGAGCCAGTGACTGACAGTCACCAGCTCTCTGATCAGGGAATTCTAAGAACTGAGCAATCAGTTTGATTTGACCGCTCGGTTATCAGTGTTAAAGCCGGTGGGGGACTCCATCACGACTTCTGTTTGACAGTCATTACTAACCAGTCAGAACTTGGGGCAAGTCTGAGGTACAAGTCTATGAATGGTCATTCCTGCTGACAAGAACTGTGATGAACCATTTACACATGTGGAATTTTAGTATTTTATCAATGGATATGAACAAAAAGAATGCTTCTATATTTATGCAGAGACTTTGACCATGTACGGAAGACGCTACATACAGAATCCTCACATTACCTTGGCTTGAAGGTGTGGCATTGAAGCAAAGCATGTAATATCATTAGTGTAGTTTCTGATATGACTGGTTGATTGCTGTAATAATCTACAGAATTACTTAGCAGTGTAGCAAATGGAATGCTTTTAGCTGCCTCTGTTAATATCTGGAAATACTGAACTGTATTAATCTAACCAATTAGGACAGCGGAATGGAACCTACTTAAATATTTCACATACATTAGATGATTAAGTAATTACTTAGTGGCATACATATATATTTAAATCATGAAAGCGTATGTGATAAAAGGGAAGGACCAGTAGCCTGGTTTTGCTTGTAGAGATAGAGTCTCAGCCTTAAAACAACCTTTTGAAAACCTACCAAGCTACACATACAGTCCTTCCAATCACTTCTTATATGTTCATTTGAACCCTACACTTGATATTTTATACATTTAAAACAGGAAGGCTAAAAGTGTCATTAAACCCAAACTATGAAAACTCTCATTACATGCTATTTAATCAGAGGCAAAACTTTCAGGGTTACAGCAGTCACACTTGCGACTGGGCCCTTGCGTTTTGCCGCTGTAGGGGGGGGGGGGGCTAAGACCCGGCATCTCCCCTGCACCTCTGGTTGTCAGTTTGTGATGCAGTGGGGGGAGTGGGAGGCGATGATTGGCAGCTCTATGGTGCCCGCCCGATCTCCCTGGGGCTTGTAGTTCTCCTTCCGAGTGTATACAGTGGAGAGGGGAGGGGCCTCTGACTCGGGCATGTATCAGTTTCACTCTTTAGTGTACAAGTGAGTCGCTCTGCTGTACAATGCTGATACATGCCCAGGTCAGAGGCCCCTCCTCTCTCCACTGTATACACTCGGGGGGAGAACTTCTAGCCCCAGGGGAGATCCCGTGGGCACCATAGAGCTGCCGATTGCACCCTCCCACTTCCCCCCCAGGTGGGGGGTACAGAGATGTGCTGGGGGTTGGAGGTGCACAGACAGCGGAGACCAGCTAGGTACGGGGGAACCTTTGGAAGGGGGGAAGCTGTCTAGGGACCCTGATATAAGTGGGGGCTCTCTGCGGACACAGATGTAAGGGGGCTCTCTGGGGATCCTAATGTAAGGGGGGCTCTCTGGGGACCCTGCAGTAAGGGGGGCTCTCTGGGGACCCTAAGGTAAGGGGGGCTCTCTGGGGACCCTGATGTAAAGGGGGGGCTATGGGGATCCTGATGTAAGAGGGGCTCTCTGGGGACCCTGATGTAAGGAGGGGGCTCTCTGGGGACCCTGATGTAAGGAGGGGCTCTCTGGGGACCCTGATGTAAAGAGGGGGCTCTCTGGGGCCCCTGATGTAAGGGGGGGGCTCTCTGGGGACCCGATGTAAAGGGGAAGCTCTCTGGGGACCCTGCAGTAAGGGGGGCTCTCTGTGGGCCCTCGATGTAAGGGGAGGCTCTCTGGGGACCCTGATGTAAGGGGGGATCTGCATTCAGATATTGAATTATATATATATATATATATATATATAATGTGTATATATATACATACACTATATATATATATATATATATATATATATATATATATATATATATATACATACATATACACACACACATGCATAGCTCCCAACTGTCCCTGATTTCGAGGGATTGTCCCTGATTTGGAGCAATGTCCCTCATTCCTCCTCATTCGTCCCTAATTTTGGTCTGATCTATATAGTTGTATATAAAATGCACTTTTTATCTTTCAAAAGGTGTTTCCCAGTGCTAAACCTGTCATTCAAATTCTAAATTGCTTCATTTGTAAATTTCAAAAGCCAATATAAAGGAATAGTAGTGGTAAAAAGAGCCCTTGTGGATTTAATTAAACTTTTTTTGGTTAATCCTCCTTTAAGAGGGTGTGGCAGGGGCCGTGTCCTATGCCTACATACGTTTGCTAGTAGGTGTCCCTCATTTCCATCTCAAAATGTTGGGAGGTATGCACATGTATAATATATACATGTGTATGCACGCCCAAGCGTATGACTTTCTTTACTTCACTGCTATGGGCTCTAGCCCGAGATCTTTTGTAGACTCAGCAACGCCCCTGGTAGGGGCCCTTCATGCTTTCTTGCACCGGGGCCCTGAAGATTCCAGTTACGCCTCTATTTAACAGAGTGTGCATACTTATAAAGCCACTAAAGCTTTTGTTTTGTGTAGAATAAAACATATAGCTGGTTGCATTTAGCTGTCTCTCCCATCTTCTCTGTGTCCCCACTGCAGCCTGAGATTGTGTAGACCAGCTGGTGTCCTCTACTGAGCATATTCATGTTTCAATTCCCTTCTAAGCTCTTAATTTCCTCCTTTTTTCTTTTTTGTGCAGCCCATGTGACAATAGAATCACACATGTGGGTGTATACACAGGGATAAATGATACTCCCCTCCTTCCCTACCTCCCTCTCTCCCTCCTCCTCCATGTCCTCTTATTGCTAAACACTATCACAAGAAACACTAAGGTGGTGGGATATAGTATGCTGATTGATTACATTCACTAAGAAACTCTTAAAAAAGCTTAGTTTTAATATAAATGAGTATTAAATATATCATTTCTAATATCTGTAAAGTTAAAAAAAAAGTATTGGATGCCGATGCCATCTGAAATAAATGAAAACTAGTGTCAGTCATCTTTGACTCCGCCTACACCATATGAATTCACAAAATACACATTTGACGTTCAATAAAGATTTTTTGGATCTATAAAACATTTTTTTTTATATTTACAATTTAGTTGCACTTCGTTTATCCCACACTCCTTATCAAATGCAACTGCTCCATTACTAAGACACTCTAAGATCCCTCTCCATCATCAGTCCAGGCCTCCTGGCATCATAAGTAACTATGCTCAACTGATTTAATTCCAATTGTGTACCCAGTACACTCCTTTTATAATGGTTTAGAGCAGGGCTCAAAATGTCAAGTCCTGAGCTACTAGCCTGACCTGAATGCCGCGTGCACACTATCGGACAATTCTTCCCAAAAGTCCGGCGGCCTAGAAATAAGACTGGCTTCAAATTTGTCCACCGGACTCGTGTCAGGTCGAAAAATCCGGTCGTCTGTGCGCTAGTCCGACGGACTAAAACCAACACTAGGGCAGCTATTGGCTACTGGCTATGAACTTCATTATTCTACGTCACAGCGCTCGAAACCGCCGGACTTTTGAAATGATCGCGTGTGGCCAAGTCCGTTCGCTCGAAAGTCCGGCGGACCTCAGCTGCAAAGTCCGTCGGTGTGTCCACCGGACTAAGTCCGATCGTGTGTACGCGGCATAAGAGTTACTTGCCACCAGTTTCACCACCCAACACTGCCCTGCCCCTAAATTCCGCCTCTAAACATGCCCTTGTAAAATATCTCATGAAATTACACAAATAAATGTTTTATGCAGAATTAAGTTACAAAAATAAATATTAACAACAACAACTTTAACCATATTAACATAAAGCATATCAGTGCCCATCAGTGCAGCCTTATAAGTGCCTATCAGTGTAGCCTTATCAGTGCCCATCAGTGTAGCCTTATCAGTGCCCATCAGTGTAGCCTTATCAGCGCCCATCAGTGCATCCTCATCAGCACCCATCAGTGCATCCTCATCAGTACCCATAAGTGCATCCTCATCAGTACCTATCAGTGCTGCATTATCAGTACAGCCTCATCAGTGCAGCTCATCAGTGGCCATCGGTGCCAACTCATCAGTTGCCATCAGTGCAGCATATCAGTGCAGCATATCAGTGCTGCCTTAACATTGCAGGCCCATCAGTGCAGCTTATCGGTGTGGCCATCAGTGTTGGCTCATCAGTAGCCATCAGTGGCGGCTCATCAGTGGCCATCAGTGCAGCCTCATCAGTGCACATCAGTGTAGCTTATCAGAGAAACCTCATCAGTGCAGATAAGTGCAGCCTCATCAGTGTCTATTAGTGCAGCCTATCAGTGCCCATAAAGTGCAGCCTCATTAGTGGACATCAATGCAGCCTATCAGTGCCCATAAGTGCAGCCTTATCAGTACCCATTAACCACTTCAGCCCCGGACCAATTGGCAGTGAAAGGACCAGGACCCTTTTTGCGATTCGGCACTGCGTCACTTTAACTGACAATTGCGCGGGCGTGCGACGTGGCTCCCAAACAAAATTGGCGTCCTTTTTTTCCCACAAATAGAGCTTTCTTTTGGTGGTATTTGATCGCCCCTGCGGTTTTTATTTTTTGCGCTATAAACAAAAATAGAGTGACAATTTTGAAAAAAATACAATATTTTTTACTTTTTGCTATAATAAATATCCCCAAAAATGTATAAAAAAACATTTTTTTTTCCTCAGTTTAGCCGATACGTATTCTTCTACATATTTTTGGTAAAAAAAAAAATTAGCGATTATTGATTGGTTTGCGCAAAAGTTATAGGTTTACAAAATAGGGGATATTTTATAGCATTTTTATTAATATTTTTTTTTTACTAGTAATGGCGGCGATCGCGATTTTTATTGTGACTGCGACATTATGGCGGACACATCGGACATTTTTGACACATTTTTGGGACTGTCATTTATACAGCAATCATGCTATTTAAATGCATTGATTCCTGTATAAATGACAGTTGTAGTGAAAGAATTAATCACTAGGGGGAGGGGAGGGGTTATGGGCTGACGTCTGACGTCATTGATCGGCTTTCCCGATGACCGGGAACAGCCACTGACAGGCAGAGTAGGAAGCGCGGGAAAGGTTTGTTTACACATGCCTCTCCCCGTTCTTCAGCTCTGTGACCCGATCGCAGGACACCAGCGTGGTATATGCAGTGGGCGGTAGGGAAGCGGTTAATGCAGCAGGGAGGAATCGGGAGGATTGCACAGTGGGATCTCCTGCTATATATGACACATCTGCCGCTGTCAAACAAAGTCCCGCCTCCTGGACTGGCATCGGACCAGTGTGTGGTCTATCATAGGAGACGGTCCAGGGGGTGGGACTTTGACAGCAGCTGACGTGTCATATACAAGCTGTGTCACAGTAGGAGATCCCCGCTTTGTGAGATCCAGCTGGCAATGCTCCTGACAGTTTCCTGGCTCATCACTTCTTGCAGAAGCGGTGCAGCTGCCCCCCGGGTCGCTCTAATGCCCTGTTAAAAAGGCTGCAACGTCTCTGCCAGAAGCAATCAGCCAGGAAACTGTTGGCCCAGTCCGCCCCTGCTCCATACTCGCCCTCAACTAATTTCCACTCGCCAAATGCGATCAGGCGAGTGGAAATTTTGAGTGCTGGTTTAGAGTGTGAGATGTTTGCATCCCTCAGTATACATCTTTCTACCAAAAGAGATGGATTGTCCACTTCAACACAGGAAAGGAACCGCAGGAAAGCTGTCCTCCAGGGCAGTAGGTCCCAATAGTACAGCAGTTGTAAAGTAATTCTATTTTTAATATTATGAGCAGGAAAAGACAGATTGTTCTATGCTATGTGTTGTTTAGTAAAACAGTGGAGGTGAAAAAGGCTGCATTGCACATTTATATGTGTGATGTTGTTGTGTGCATTTTATTCAACTGCTTATTCAAATGTTTGTCTGTTTAAATTCCGAGCATCTTTTAATGTACCCTCTTACACATTTCTTCCATTTTTAACATGAGTTTTTTTTTTTCTGTGTTATGACAGAAGGGAGAATATGGGGAGGGGGGCCATATTAAAGCTAGTGCACTATAGATCCTGAGGGCAGCACTAACAGAGAAACAAGCAGTTTATATTATGGATAATATCAAGCTGGATTTCAGAGTGGGATCGAGAGGCCATGAGACACATTCTGATTTATTCCTTATTCCCTGCATAAGATCTGACTTGATATTGCAGTATATATTAATCTCTTTAATCTATGCTTTGATATACTCACTTAGAGGTAAAGGTTCTTTCTCAAGCATCAAACTCAAGTTTATAACAGTCTATAGCAACCTCAGATTCTAGCTGAATTTTTTTAGTTATACAGTGGACATTAACACTTGAGCAATGTTATCCTTAAGGTAATTATGTGTCCAAGGCAAATATAATGACACCCCACCTATCCTAAATACTAAAAACCTAAATTATTTCACCTGGCCATGGCCTTTAACTTCTAACTTTGGTTCTTTGGCTCGAGTCTCTAATTCATGCAGGTGTCACGTCACATTTTGCTACCCGCTGGAGTGCGCATGCGCGACGCCGCCATATGCTACATGCCACCCCAATCAAATCATTCTCTGCAGCTATTACCTTTTGTACCACCACCACCTCCCTTTTAGAATGTAAGCTCTACGAGCAGGGCCCTCCTGTACCTTTTTGTATTGTGCTGTAATTGTGTTGTCCCCCCCTTATACATTGTAAAGCGCTGCGTAAACTGTTGGCGCTATATAAATCGTGTATAATAATAATAATAATAATAATAATATGCGTTCCAACTGTTGTAAGACACCACTTTGCCACAGGGCACCTCACGGGCTCGCTTCGCTCGCTGCGCTTTGGGCACGGCCTCGCTTCGTTCGGCATAATTATAATCTAACTCTATGTCCACTTGGATGCTGGGGCTTGAACCTGGACTCAGGGGTGTGGGCACAGAATTCTGTGCAAGCGCAGATCACCACAGTGATGGAACGCATATGGCGGCGTCGCGCATGCGCAGTCCATCAGGTAGCCAAATGTGATGGGTCGCCATATGTGACGAAACACCGGAATTTTTGTTGGCAGGTTTTATCTTTGGTTCAGGAAATGATGGGGAAAGTTTACAGGTACGTGAACATAGAATAGCTTGCAAACAATGTCAGACTTTCTTCAGCTAGTCTATATCTTCTATGAGCTTTTTCATTAGAATTTTCCTAAATTGTGACCATTTCTTCCCATTTCCTAATTAACTACAGCAGAGAGCTACAAATTTTTCCGCTCTTGCCAAACCTGCTTTCTGCTCTCATGTAAGCACTAATTACTGCTCCTGCCATAAATTAGACATATTGGAATTCAGCAGGCGAGAAAGACATTTAACCTTTTTGATACTGGAGGGGTTAGCAGGTCCACGCACCTCCTACATCCTCCGCGATTTATCACATCTTAAGCTTTATTGTCTTTCTCAACAAGTGTGGCTGATTCTTAAAAATAGATTTACTTTTATGACTGTACTTGGCTCGCTTCCAAGTTTGCAGATGGAGCTTTTAAAAACTCTAGCCTCCTAATGCGCATTTAATGTAAGAACAAGTATTCTTTTTATTAGTTAAATAAATATGAAATGGGGAATCTAAATGGGAGGAAGAGAAATGGTGTATCTTTCAAGATTTGAAGATGCTGGAAATAATGACTTTTATAAAGTTATATTGTGTATTGATATAATACAGCACTTTATCTCATCATTCACCACTTGTCCCTGCTCCTAGAAGAGTTTATAATGTAATGTCCTACCATAGTGTTCTAGACAAAATGTTTCTCAGCATTACTATATTATGTATTATAGCAGAAAACTGCTGGCGATTACCTAAAACCTCATACACATGATCAGATTTTCGGACGACCGTTCGTCCATTTTTTGTGGCATACTAGTCTCATGTCTAAAATGAAGAAGTTACTCGCCATACGAAAGCTCTCGTACGACAGAATACAACTTCAGAAGCAACATAATGTGTTTAATAGTTTTGTATGTATTCTTTTGTTTCTGAGCATGCGTAATTTTTAGTGCTGCGGAAATTAATGATTAATTCCTCGATTAATCATAAATTTTTTTGATCGATTTTGATCGGTACTCACCTCTCCGCCAGCTTCCGGGTCTTCAGGGAGTTGGGTAGGAGATCCGGTGACATTGATGTCTGTGACTCTTCCCCCCCTTCCCCAAGTTCCTCCATCTGCTAACGAAGGGAAGGGGGGAGGAGTCCGGTGACGTCAAAGTTCTGATTGAACGTAACGCGTACGGGGGAGGAGCTACGCATGACGTCACACGCTGCTGCCCTACAGAACTAACACGATTGTCGGCTTTACATGCTGTGTTTTTGTCATCTTTATGTGAGTAGTTTGTGTTTGAACACAAAAATAAATTCTTATACTTAAGCGGTGAGCACTTGGATCTTTTCTTTCTCCCCATGACCTGGTGTCCTTGCTGAGATCTAAGGAGACGTGAGAGAAGTTTATAGTCCGTGTTAACCCTTTTGATACCCGCTTGCATGACCACCTGTTTGCACAGGGGTCCATGCCATAAGGTGAGAGAGATTAGTTAGACCGGAGGTGGAGGGATTGTCACGCTACTGTGGGGAAAAAAATTACTGACGTCAGTGCTACAGTTTGAATTTAAAACGTATTTGTGTGAACTGTGAAGTTAAGTCATGGATTGTGGAAACTAACTAGTGTCGGGTGATTGTATATAGTGTATACCACATTTACCACTAACTAATGCAGAGTTGCAATGCAAGGAGATCAGCTAAAAGTAGTTGGATCTGTATGTGCGTTATAATTAATCAAAATTAGTCGATTAATCGATTAGAAAAAATCAAACACGAAAATTTTAATCAGTAACAACCCTAGTAATTTTGTCTATACGATTTTTTTCGTACGAAAACCATACTAATTAAACGAAAATTGTACATTGAGTTCACATCCAACAAAAATGTTAGTCTGCACATTCAGCTTTTGTCTGACGAAAAGCCGCAATCGGCTGTTGAAAGCACCGTACTAGCGATCGAAGATCGTTCGTCGGATGAAATTGTACTTTCCTATTTCCGTATCGTGTGTACGGGCCTTAACAGAAAACAACTTGTAATCTAGCCGTGCCTACCTGACAGAATATTAGGGCAGTGACTTCAGCTTTAGATAACAAAACACAGCTTGGTCACCAAAACCACCCTAGTCTGCATACTCTGCAATGAATGAGCATTACTGCGCTGAAGATGTCTCCACTCTGCTGTCATCTTCTGTCCGCAAGCCTTCATCATTATATTGGTAGCACTGTGTAATGTAATGAAGTCTGATTGGCTCACAAAGCAGGCCTATCTTCCCAGTCCTGGGTGCAAATATAAACACAGATTTAGATACTTGAACTAGCTTAATTAAAAAATGGCATTAATGATTGTTAAAGGGGTTGTAAACCTTTCACCAGTGACCACCCATCCCAGCCCCCCCCCCCCCTTTTTACTTACCTGAGCCCTGAAACTTGACCCAGCGGGGACACGCTGTCTCTCTGTCCGGGGTTGTCGGCTCTTGATTGGATAGATTGATAGCAGCGCAGCCCTTGGCTCCTGTGGCTGTCAATCAAATCCAATGATGCAGGCGCTGGGGGGCGGGCCAAGTCATACATTTGGCGGCTATAGACGCCGAATGCTGGACTCGGGAGCACGCCCACAAGGTAACCCCCTCATTAGAGCGCTTCTCCTAGAGCTGTGGTTCTCAACCCTTATAGTGCCGTGACCCCTTGATAAAATTTCCCAATTTATGGGGACCCCTCACAGAGAAATTATTTTTGCAGTGTGGGTTGACAGCACCCAAGGCAAGACAAGTCATTTGTGCCCCTAACCCACGGACATTTACCACTCCCTGAGTCCCTTCCACTCAGTACGATACAGTATTAAAACCCCTTATGGTACATTTTAGGATGTACCACTATTTCTCTTCGTTCTCCTTTCATTCCCCTTTATCTCTCTATATCCTAATTCATTTTTTTTTTCCCATCCCTCTCTTTAGCCGTCTTTCTTGTTCTTTCTCTTATTCTTTCGTTCCCTTTTTCTTTGTCCCCCCCCCCCCTCTTTTCATCTCCCTTACATGTATTCTCTATTTTTATTCCTTCTCTTACTCCTTGGTGGGGGATGGGGGGAATGGGATGAGTGGCAGTGCTGGCGGGGAGTTCTAATCAACCAACTTAGGTGCTCGTGATCAAGGTCATCTGCTGCTCTGAGAACTGTAGTGGGGCCTTTTAATGGCAACTATAATCACAGGTAGTGCTACACAATGTGTCTCCGGGAACAGCCCAGCTGGGCGGCTGCTTAATGGCTGGGAGAGCGGGGTGGGCTTCAGGAACAGCCCAGGATTCGGTGACCCCAGGCAAATCGTCATT